>JAVJGI010000001.1:87508643-87566639 GCA_035590275.1 Ibycter americanus
GGGTGCCCGCTGGGCTCGGGCCTGGCAGGAGCCGCGCCTCCGCCTTTCCCTGCGGGGAGCGGGCTGCCTTCTCCTCCTGACGCGGCGGGCGCCCGGGGAGGGTCTCCCGAGCCCGGCCCATCACCCAGGCGGCGGGGAGAGGCCCGCGGCCGCGTTGGTTGAGCGAGCGCTGTGAGGAGCCGAGACCGCCTCCCTCCCTCAGCGGCTCTTCCCTCCCTCAGCGACCGAGGCGGGGAGGCCGGCGGGCTGCCTGCACCCCTAACGGCTCTCGGAGCCCCCCTGCGCCGGTACCGCCGTCAGAGCCCGACCCTGTGTTGCTGAGGGAGCCTTGGGCCGCAGGTGGTTGTGAGGGGGAAGGCCTCCCGCCCCCCTGCGGAGGGGCTTTCTGGAGGGGTAGCGGGGCAGCCCGAGAGGCAGCCAAACCTTTCCTCTAGGCTTAACTCCAGCGACCGGAGTATCAGCCACCCCCCAGTCCAGCTGCCCGCTCTGAACTGCCCAGAAAAGTCCCCCAGCCCCAGGTGGCACGGCTGGTGCTGCGGGCTGTCCTCCCCGCGCTGCTGACAGCTCCCTGAGAGCAGGGGTTGACCTGATGCCCTGGCTAAGAAACGAGTTTCTGCTCACCTGTGGGCTTCTCCCGCCGCTCCAAAGCTGCTCTGGGAGACGGAGCTGGCCTGGGGGGAGGCTGAGGTGGTGGAAGGGGCTAGCTTCCCTCCGACCACCCCGCCGCACCCCTGCAAGGCCCGCATTGCCACTGGAGCTTTGCGAGCCTGGTAAGGTGACCCTGCTGAGAGATCTCTGTGCAGAGCTTGCTGTAGTAATGCAGAAATGGAAGACCTATGCTGAATCCAAGCTGGAACTGTCTGATCATACAGGAGAAGCTTCATGGAACATTGTGTAAAAAGTCTATTCTATTTCCTCACTTCTTTTGGATCTTTATTTTCTGTATTTAATTCACAAAACCAGACTGGATAGTTTAACAATTTTTGGAGGACGCCTTGGGGCACTGAAAAAACAGTGCTCCAGCAAAGAAAACCCGAATGAGCAATAGTAAATTGTAAAAAACTGTGTACATTTTGGTATTTACCTTCTTACACACCTCTCCCATTTTCCTTGCCTGTTTTTTTCTCTTCCTTTTTCACGTCCTCTTCACAGGAAAGAATGAGTATGATCTTCTGGTAATTGGTGGAGGGTCTGGAGGCCTTGCTTGTGCAAAAGAAGGTTTGTATGTATAAATAACTAATAAAAGTTTTGTTTTAGCTTAAGTGGTATTTAGGCACTCTCAGAGAAGGGTTACTGATAATGCTAAAGCTTTTGAAGAAACATAGCACACGTCAGTCCCTGCACATTAATCATTAACTCTGCTCCATATAGTTAATCTGTGAATTAATTCACACCCTTGGGTGGGGTGATCTTGTTTGGCTTTCCTATTAACCTGTTAAAAAAATATTTCTTCTCTTATAATGGGAAAAATCTAATAAATTTTTATTTCACTGTTATTGTAAAATACTCTGAGTGCCTCCATACAGACTGTATTTTAAAAATTATAATGTTTCTTATTTATGTGTTGAAACAACAGTCCCTTCAGACTGTTTCCAAGAGCTGTTTAACTGCTGTAGAGAACCTTGCCCCTTTGTAACTCAATGTAATGTGCTCAACAGCCCATAAGATTCTTAAACATCTCATCTGGGGTCAAATTGCATTTTTAGGGTCGGTGGAAGCTGCAGGCTCTAGTCTGGGTTATTAAGTATCTTCTGGAGAATCTGCTGACTACATAAGCAACCTGGGTCCTTATCTTGAGTTAAGACAGTAGATACCACCAGCTGTCATCTCCTGTACATCTGTACCTGTGCTACTAAAAATGTTTAAGTTTGTGTGTTTCTCCCTCCTCTAAATATCTTGTCTTGGTTTTTGTTTAAAGCTGCTCAGTTTGGAAGGAAAGTGGCTGTCTTGGATTATGTGGAACCTTCTCCACAAGGTATGGAAGAGAAATACTAGGGTAGTATTTGGACATGTGTGTAAAATGGTTGCCTAGGTCAGCAGATTGTTTCGGGCAGCAAAGTGGCCGAAGCCACGCTGCCTACTTTGCTTGTAGTACAAGTCCTTAAGCCCAGCTTGCTGTACTGCTCATTCCTTCCCATGTCCCAGCTCTGACAGCTCCTGCACATTAATGTTGTTAGCAGTGTTTGATTGCCACCATTTGCAGTAGACTTTGAACTTAAATATGTGAGAATATTGTCTCTGTCAAATTGTCATTTACAATTTCTAAAAACCATGAATCATATCGTGTTGAGGCTTTTCATGTACAATATGTAAAATAAGATCTGCAAATGCAAATAAGCAAATGTGAATATGTAGTAACTGGATCTTCAGAGCTCTGAGAAACATCTTGAGATGGTTTGAATTTTAGAAGAAAAATATAGAGAGATGGTTTTTATTAAAAAAATGAACATAAGCAGAGTTAGAAACTGATCTGTAGGAGAGAGTAAACTCTGTGTTGTTTCAAGACTTTTTAACTAATTGTGTGAACAACCTAATACTCTAAGTAACCCAATTGCATTAAGTTATGCTAACCTGATGCATTTACTTTTTTTTTCTTTTTTTTTTTTTTCCCCAAGGAACCAAATGGGGACTTGGTGGAACTTGTGTGAATGTTGGCTGCATTCCTAAAAAGCTTATGCATCAAGCAGCCCTTTTAAGAAGTGCCCTTAAAGATGCCCAACACTACGGCTGGAATATAGCCCAACCGGTTCATCATACATGGTAAAGATTATTGCCCATATCCACTCCTATGTGCTGCAAATGCATAACAACCTTTCCCAGTTGGTGTTTATTTAGGGATAGTTAGGGAAGTAAATTGGTGTGAAGCTTTTTAGACTGCTCCTTGTTTAAAACACAGAACTGTACTTACTGGTTTATCAAGGCAGATACAATGTTGGCTTGGACTTGGTAATTTAATTTTATAGCAAAAACTACTGTAGAACACTCCTAATTTCTAGCAATTGCCTGTATATTTGAGTTGCATAGTCTGAATTTGTGATGCCATGACTTCATGTTCAGTTTCTTGTTTTGTGATAGGTCTGTGATGGCACAAGCTGTTCAGAATTATGTGAAATCCTTGAACTGGGGACACAGAGTGCAACTACAAGACAAGTAAATAAGTTTTTTAATTTCGTCTTTCTTCCCGTAGTCAAGGAGCTGCTCCTGTCCTTGTGGAATTGCTGAATTGCCTTTGGAGTTTCTCATTAGAGCTAATATTCTGAGTTTGCCAGTCCTTTCTGCTCAGGACTGTAAGTGCCCTTGCCAATGTAAGCGATTTCCCCCCACCTCTTTCCCCCTTTTTTGGGAAATAGTGGTTGATAGAGACCATACGTGAAAGCTTTCTAACACTGTAGGGATCATGGAATGCCCTCTTTAATCTGGAGAGGATTTGCATTAATATGAAGTAGTCAGGGTTTCTCAAGATAATTTCAAGCTTGTCCACCAAAATTTATATGCCATACAGGCCCACAGATAACACTATGCTAGAGCAGCTGGATTTTTTTGCTTTCAGTGCTGAAATGATTCTGAGTTTTTCAGCATGCAGTTCATTTTATAGAGAAATTGAATTAACAGAAAATTTGACAGGTACTAGTCTTGTGACTCCTGCCGAGTCACTTTTGAATGCTTTCAAATGCGATCATTCTCATATAATTCTCACATAAATCATGCTCTCAAATAAGATCTATAAGTAATCTTATAGATAGTAACAGTAATGCTATGCTAGTGGAAAATGTATCATTTGAAGAGGTCAATAAACTGATCCCAAAGCATGTTACAAGGTTAGGTACTCTGCTGTATAGAGGAGTTAGCTATGACAGAAGAATTAAGTGACTTAAATTATGTGACAGAGCTGCAAACAATCCTGTGAAATGAAATGCTTTCTGCCTTTTACTTTTCTATGCCTGTTTGCTGTCCTTTTTAGCACTTCAGATATGGAAAAAGTAGTTGATTGTATTTAATTCATATTCTTTGTTAAGTGTGCATCATGTTGCTGCTTTCTTTTAAACAGGAAGGTGAAATATTTCAACATGAAAGGAAGTTTTTCTGATCCGTATACAGTCCGTGGTTTAACAAAAGCAGGTAAAGAGGTGAGCTGCTGGGCTGATTTCTGCAGTATCATTCACTTCAAACATTTCAGGTCTTCATGTGTTGGTTTTCAGGTCAACTGGGAGCTAGACTGTACTGTTGCGTTATGCTTTAGGTATTCAGTATTGTTTTGGTAAGGAAGTTTTGCGTTTTCCACCTAGAGAAGATGTTTATGAACTTGGACTGTTGCCTACTAAGTCCCTAGCCTGTAACCTGTGAGTTAAATGCCATTGCTTTTTCTCTGCAGATTTCAAGAGCTGAGACGAGAGATTTTTATTTTTTTTTCTGTCAGAGTCACACTGCTTTGATAGACACTTACAGAGATGTAAAGAGGGCCAACATCTCCTTATTGCTGTGAGCATTAAATCAGTCTGAGATGTTTTCCTCCTTCAGATGAATTGTAAGGGTGATTAGCTCTCTAATATAAAATTTTATGTGGGAGGCAATTATACTGAATGCACAGCTTCAAGCAACTGGGTCACGTAACAGAATTGTGGTCTTTTCTGCATATTTAACAAGAGGCTGAACATGCATTGTAAACACCTTTTTGAGGGTAATCATATAATGTTACTGGTTAATACCAGCTTGAGACAACAAAAGTTTTTGGGGGTAGATACATAGCATTTTCTGAAAACATGCTACTTTTGAGGTAGCTTAACTTCAGACCTTGAAGACAGAATTCAATTGCTGTGATTTCTGTGTATTTTGTCCTAAGCAAAAAATGATTTTAAAAAGCTGCTGTTCATGCGCAACTGTTGCTTCCAAGTAGTCATCAGGATCTTGTCCAGTACAGCAACAATTGTAAGCTTACTATTAAAACAAAAACTGGTAGAGAATGTGTGGAAGAAAATCCTGCATGTATTAGTTTATTTTATCTCCATCCTTTTTTTAATGCATTGCTGATTATTATGTCATATAAATAGCAGATGGTAGTGCCAACTTTCTCATGTATCACTTATTTGTACATAGATAAAATCTAAAGACAGATAAAATGATTTCAAATGCTTGATTTTGATTTTGTGGTTTTGTTTGTAGACTATTGTTACTGCAGAAAATATTGTCATTGCTACTGGAGGAAGACCAAAATATCCTACACAGGTAAGTTACACTTGCCATCTAAGAACAGCTTTACTGATTTTGTTGCAGGTATTGAAGAACATTGGGGGATAAATAATGTAATTGTAAAATAACACGAGAGATTTTTGTACTTGTGTTCTGTGAAAAATTGTCCTTTATATAAAGCACAGCCTTTTCAGAAATACATTCCATAGAAAATGATTTGCATCAGTTTAGTATGTTGATGTTGCTAAGAGCTGTAGGATAATTCAAGTTGAAAGGGATCTCTAGTGGTCATCTAGTTCAACTTCCTGCTCAAGGAGGTTGGGGTCAGTTATTGAGTCAGCTGTGAAGTCAGACTATCTTGCTCAGGGCTTTTTGCAGTCAGAGTTTGAAAATCCCCAAAGACAAAGACTGGATAACATATCTGGGAAACCCCAGATATATTCCACTTGACCTACTGGCAATACTTCAGCTAATACAGCCCAGGTTACTGCTAGGGTTTTTTTGCTGCCTGGACTTGCGTTGTAGATTCAAGATCTTACCTGTGTGATCATAGGTTGCAGGTGCACTGGAGTATGGAATTACAAGTGATGATCTATTCTGGTTAAAAGAATCTCCTGGAAAAACGTAAGTTTACCTTACCATGGCTTTAACAGATGCTGGCATTTGTACTTTTTCTTTATGGCAAGGTGAAAATGTTCAAAACTGCCTTTTATATACCAGTTTTTCTGTCCTGTTTTCCTTCTGAGAATTTGTTTTGCTATGCATCAGCATCACACTACCAGCCTTCATTAGTAACTAACAGATTACACACACCACCCTCCTTACGAAATTTCCTTCTAGAATAAAATTAAATATGAATTTTCACCATCTTTGCTGTGGCCATTATACATGGAAGTCACAAGAGGGCAGCATAAACTTAAACGAAGGCTGTACTGTTCCTATTCTTTGCTACTGAGGTATGTGAAATTGCTCTTCAATTATGAAAGAAACTCCAACATAAAATTATGTTCTCTTAAGTGGTGGAATTTCTGGTAACAAAAGAAAATATGATGAGATAGTTGGGTTACTTTTGCCTTTTCTTATGCTTTGTGAGCTATTGTTTAACTGAAATACGAAAAAATTGTTTTTAATGGAAATACTAAAATGCCATAGTCTTTCTTTTTTTACAGCACAGAGTACAGTAAGATTCTGAGTCAATATTGCACTACAGAGAAATGTCCTGATGCAAATAATTGTGATAGGAAATGCAGATTTGCTAGCATGAAAGTCAGATAATACTAGATTTTTTTTCTTTTCTCTGTTAAGCAAATGTAGAAAAAGCAAAGTATATCTAAGAAAAGAGGCTTGAAGCTATAATACTGGTGTTTTGAAAGAAAACAGAGCTGCCATTCATGTCTGTGACTTTCTAATATAAAACAATTCACTGTGTTAAGCTAAACATCAAATAGATAAACAAGGCTGCTTGGTACAGTTTAAAAAGGAAAGAAAATTTGCTGTTGTTTGTAGTATATGAGTTGCCTCTTGAATTTTGAGAGCATGATTTATGTGAGGAAATTTAAAAAAAAAACAAAACCAACACAAAAACCCCAAAAAACAAAACCAACCAAAACCCCTCACAAAAACTAAACAGAAGATTTATCCCTGTAAGATGTTTCTGTGAAAATGTGGCTTTTGTCCAGTTGCTGGTAATGCAAGTTGTAACAGTGTAATGTGGGAGTCTAGTGTTTATGTGTTGCATTCCTGAGATTTAGTCAAAATAAGCCTGCAGGGGCTACAGTAGCATTTCTGTGCTTTATCAGGCTGTGTCCTAGCAAATGAACGAGGGAGTTGTTAAAGGTTTGTTTCTGTCGGATTTGTTTCTATTATAAATATTCCCAAGGTTCAGTTTAACACCTTTTGTTTCTAGTCTGAGCTGTGTTGTACTTATTCTTTCTTTCCTCCCTCTCCAAATGTACATATCTCAGCTACAAATTACATGCCTGGGGGTTATAGAACTGTCAGTCCTGCAGTTATTCATATAAAATAATAAAAAAAAAAAAAAAAAGAGCAAACCGTTAACCAACTTAAAAGTCCCTTAGATATACAAACATTGTGAATAAATTCTTGCTACTGACATGAAGGGTTTTGGCATAGTGAATTAGAAAATATGCCTTGAAATATGTTCAGAATGAGTGAGAGACTGAGCAGGTGTGAACGAAGTTAGGTTCTGCTTTCTTAACTTTTCTATTAGACACTGACAATACCCAGGAACCCTCTACCTTGTAGAAGAAATTGTGAATAATATGGTGCTGATGCGATGAATAACTGCCAGCTGGCATCTATTTTTCATCTAATGAAAAAGAAGGGCAAGCATATGCCTAAATTACAGATATTCTCATTGTATTCCCTGTGAATCTCCAGCAGATATTTCTTTACCAGCAGTGTGTGGCTTTTTGCAGCACATAGCAGCAGCAACATGCTAAAAAAGGGGGTGATCATCCATTCACAGATAAATCAGATGCCCTAATGCTGCAAAAATTTATTTCCCTCTATGTTAAATTGTTTGCCAAACATAAAACCCAGACTAGCAGATTTTAATCTCTTTAGCTCAACCTGTTCTCTGTACGCCTTCAGAAGTTGTATGTTTTTATTATAGGATGGATAGATGTTATCTAGGGTCTTTTGTGAGAAAACATGTGTTGTACTGACTCTGCAATCCCTGGGGCTTAAAGAGCAGCAGCCCCCATGTCTGCACTTTTCAGAAGTTTAAAAGCATCTCATTTAGAACTAGGAAGTGGTGCAGATTGGTTTAGGGTAAGGTATAGGCCACAGGACAGCATTTCATTTTTGCTCTGCTTTCTTAGCATAAGATAGACTGTGTATGAAGAGTTTTCCAAGTATTGGACTTGGTTTTGTCTTGCAGTATTGGGGAAAAATACTTTCCTAGGGATATGTGACTAGTCAGTGGCAGGGCCAAAAAGAGAAGCCAAACTTGCTGTCTGCAGAGCTTCATTACGCCTCTAACATTTGGTTTTAGTTGCCATACATGTTCACGTATATTTTAATTTTCTAAGGTTTTTTATGTCCTATGAAACACATTTCTGTCTTCATAAGCATGTATACTAGTAGTTTTCCTGGTAACAGGGTGGAGGGAGGGTCATTGCTTTGTAAATTTTAGTTAAAATTGATGAATGATATGTCTTTATAAAGAGAGACTGCAATGCATGCACCGCTTTATGTTAGCCTTCAGTTTGTGTGTGTTTTTCCATGGATTTAAGAGTCTATGTTTATTTGTGAAGCATGATACTAGCGTATGCTACCTTGGCCAGGAATCAAGCAAAATGTACAAGACAAAACAGAACAAGGGGATCGAGTGCACCCTCAGTAAGTTTGCAGATGACACCAAGTTGGGCAGGAGTGTTGATCTACTTGAGGGTAGAAGGCTCTGCAGAGGGATCTGGACAGGCTGGACCAATGGGCTGAGGCCAACTGTATGAGATCCTACGAGGCTCAGTGCCAGGTCCTGCACTTGGGTCACAACAGCCCCATGCAAGGCTACAGGCTTGGGGAAGAGTGGCTGGAAAGCTGCCTGGCAGGAAAGGACCTGGGGGTGCTGGTCAACAGCTGGCTGAATATGAGCCAGCAGTGTGCTCAGGTGGCCAAGGAGGCCAATTGCATCCTGGCTTTTTTCCAAAACAGTGTGGCCAGCAGGACTGGGGCAGTGATTGTCCCCTTGTACTCAGCACTGGTGAGGCCACACCTCAAATCCTGGGTTCAGTTTTGGGTCCCTTCAAGAGGGATGTTGAGGTGTTGGAGTGTGTCCAGAGAAGGGTGACGGAGCTGACAAAGGGTCTCTAGCACAAATCTGATAGGGAGCGGCTGAGGGAGCCGAGGGTGTTTAGCCTGGAGAGGAGTAAGCTCAAGGGGACCTTATCACTCTCTACAACTACCTGAAAGGAGGTTGTAGCAAAGGTGGGTGTCAGTCTCTTCTCCCAGGTAACAAGTGACAGAACAAGAGGAAAGTGCCTCAAGTTGCACCAGGGGAGGTTTAGGTTGGGTGTTAGGAGAAATGACTTCACTGCAAGGGTTGTCAAGCACTGGAACAGGCTGCCCAGGGAAGTGGTTGAGTCCCCATCCCTGGAGGTATTTAAGAGATGTGTAGATGTGGCACTTAGCGACATGGTTTAGCAGTGCACTTGGCAGTGCTGGGTTAATGGTTGCACTCGATGATCTTAAAGGTCTTTTCCAACCTAAACAAATCAATAGTTCATAGAATTTCAAACATGCTTAACTTCTGTTTGTGTTATGCTTTCTTAAAAATAATTTTAAAATATATTTAGTAATTAAGATACCTGTAGAAATTTTAAGATATACTTGAGTTCTGACAAGACTGCTGCTTGTCTGTGTGTTTATATGTTGCCTGCTGTCTCAGAGACAATGGTGCTGAGACACCCTTTAGAGATGAGGCATCGGTAGTAATAGGCACAGGGGGAAACACCTGTCAGTGTCTAGTCCAGATATTTCCAACCAAGGTATGTTGTAGAACACAACTGAAATATTTGTGATGCCTCTTAACCTTGCTAGTTTCTCTGAGTTTTTCATGGCTTTCTTCACTTTATCTTTCAGGGTATGTGTTTATATGTCTCTTCGCAATATAAAACCAATTCCTTATGTCTTATAAGCCTGTTCTTTTTTTAATCTGTTAGTGTAATAAGCCCACATGTTATAGTGTTTGTCTTTGTTGGAGCTGACAGGCCATGCTCTTTCTTCCCATCTAACAACATCAGATCTACTCCTCAAAGCTGTAATTTTGTAACTCTGCATACTTCAGAAAATATTTTTTTAGTTGTGCAGAAATATGCACAAGCTCATTCCGCTGCTTTATTCTTTTTTTCTTTTTGTGTAACAGGTTGGTTGTTGGAGCAAGCTGTATCCTTTGAAAAAGCTGTGATGATTTATGATTATAAGCTGCATAGCTGTCATTCCTATGAAAGCTCAGTTTTCAGAATTCCTTTGCTCATGCCCTGTAGTTGAGTTGGTAATAGAATAGTAACAGTTTTCTATGCAGTAGCATCATGGGAATTAAGGTCAGCTGAGGATAAATTCTCAGGATTTTAAAAGCAATGTTATCTATGAGGAAAATATTGTAAGGGTTTGGAGTTTTATTCTATGCAACAAAAGCAAGCTGAAGATGTCTGTGTGAGGAGAACTTGATATCTCTAGGTAAAAAGCCCGCTTGTATACTACCCTTTTATATTGTATTTATCTGAAGTCATTGTTTATATTTCCTTAACTTGTGCTTCACAAGATGTTTCGCTTGAGTGTGCTGGTTTTCTAACGGGCATTGGGTTGGACACTACAGTCATGATGAGAAGTATCCCACTTCGTGGGTTTGATCAGGTGAGTACAGAATATTTTACATCTCCTTATATATCAAATATATTAAAAATTATATTTGATTATTTTTGTCTCCTAAAGAAAAAGTGTTGTTGGCTTCTCCAAACATTTCCTAGTACGTGCTCTCTAAAGAGAAACTAAATAAATATTAGCTAGTTTTCCTATCACATCTCTTGATACTGTACTCAGAAAAGCAAAACTTTTTTTCCTCCTGCTTAATTGAAAACAAGATTGAAAAGGTTGGGAAGCAGGGGAGAGATTTATGCCGCTGCTAAAAACATTAAACAATCTCTTTAAAATAATCCTGAATTTCTAGGAGTTACAGATAATGATTTTTAAAATAAATTATTGGACTTAACATGAAGTAGTTCAATGTGGAGTTCATTATGAAGAAGATAAATAAATCACTAAGCTGAAAGTTTGTAATGACACGGGAATTGGAAATCTTGACCTTATCGCTTTCAAAGCAGTGATGGTTATAACTAGGTAAAAAAAATAATATAGTGATTTCAGTGGAGCTATCAGCCCTAAGCTGGAGAAAATTGAAAGCAAAAACTTCCAGGCAGGAAAGTTTAAAGAGAAAAAAACTGTTTCAAAATCGGGAAAGATTTTGAGGAGTTTTATTTAAAAGTATAAGTGGTCCTGACTCTGCTGACAAAATAGAACACAGTTTTGGCCAGAAACTCATTCCTGTGTAAACAGAATAAAAGCAACTGGAAATAACAATGAGAAAAGGCAACAACAACAAAAAAGGTTTTATACAGGATTTGTGTAAAAAAGTATAACTGCTTAAAGAAGCAACAGAAGGTAGTATAGCAGCTGTAGGTTAAAGACAAGTTACTGGATCCAGTAAAAAGGCATTGCTTGGATGTAATTTTGTAGCCTCTGTTCTACAGGTTAGATGATCTCTTTGAGGGCCTGGTAGTCCTTTTGGTCCCTAGATCTGTAGGGAGGGTACGTTAAAGGTGATTATGAATCTTCTGTCCCTGCAAGATTTGATGCTAACACTACTTCGAAGGAAAAGTTTCTGTAATGTTCTTGAAACAGCGAGAGAGTTCTGGGTTTTCACTCACATGTACAGTGAACTTTTTCTTTGAAGTTTCCAACAAATTTTTTCTCAGGCAAATAACTTTGGAAAATGTTAGCCTCAGGAATGAAGGCTATGTCATGTTAATTACTTGAAAATAGTGTTTTCAGGTTGGGAATGAATGCACATTAACTTAATTATTCTTGGGATCATGAATTAGGAATTTTTTTTTTAGTGCTTAATTGCAATAGTGCAAACACTTCCAGGCCAAAGTTGATGAAAGAGTGATAGAACCATGGGTTTGTTTTTAAGAACTGCTTTGCACACACGGTGTGTAGGAAAATTATTTTCATGTGTAACAGCCCAGTTTTTGAGGAGGGAGTAGTGCTGTTAGGAGCAGCAGTGACAAGTACCACTGCAGGTAGTGACAGCTCCTGGTTGCATGCCAGCCACTCCCACTTTGAAGTGGCTTCCTTAAGACTAGTGGTATGTGTACCAGAGTTTGCAAACATTGTAGAAGAATGTGTCTTGGAATTTGCACTCATCATTGAAGAAATCTACACCTGTAACAGCATGAGATCTGAGCAAGGAGGGAATAGTGTTAAGAGTGTGTGTGTGGCGCTTCATAAAACACTTACAGTAGGGCTTTCTCTGAGAACTTGATCCGTTGTAGGCACAAAGAGCAGAATAGATATTTCAGAGTTAAGAAATTATTAACAGAGATAAAATAATCAGTCTGTAGCCACACTGAGTCCGATGGAAACTGGTTAGTGAGCTATCATGTTTCTGAAGAGGTGTAACCCTGCTGTTGCCTTCATATTAGTTAATAACAACTTTGAAAATACAGTTTTGTAAGCTGTGAGCTTGCATGTAGTTGTTCTGTGTGAGTGGTTTTGTATAATATACTTTAAGTTATAAACATATTCTTTGACGAAGGGCAACCTAAATTACTGCAGTCAAGAGCAATGACATCTTTGAATAAACCTGTCAATGTGACACTTCACTACTTGACTGTGGTGTGACATTTTTTCAAACAGGCTCTTAGGACAAAAGCATTATTTCCCTTTTGTAGTAGAACTTTCCAGGAAACTTTAGTGATTCATAGTCATTGCAGAGAAATGAAAGATGTCATGGCAAAGGGAAATATTTTTCTTCCGTAGCTTTATGAAAGTATTTAATTCTCATCAAGCTGCCAGAAAATGGTAATTACGGTACTGTTAAATTGAATATATTCTGGCTGCTATTATTGTGTAAGCGACAAATGATTTAAAAGCAACTGTTTTATTCATATATTGTTGTACTTTTTTTAAAAAGAATTTGAATATTTAGATGTAGATGCCTCTTGGAATGGAGTTCCAGGTTATACTGGCTCAATAAATTGTCATTTGTTGACAGTGCATAGTAACTAAGTGACAAAGAATATTTGAAATGCACAGTGTATCTACTGGATTTTCAGGAAGACAGCTGAAGGAGGGTTTTACATTAAAAAGGTCATATATCTAAGAATAAACATTTTTTCCCCCCCTACTCAACAGCAAATGGCATCTTTAGTAACGGAGCACATGGAATCTTACGGCACAAAATTTTTAAAGAGATGTTTCCCGACAAAAGTTGAAAAATTGGAGAGTAGTAGATTGCAAGTCACCTGGAAAAATACTGACCTGGGCACAGAAGAAACAGATGTCTTTGACACAGTGATGTGGGCAGTAGGTAAACTTGATTATCTTACCATTTATTTGCAATGCTTTCCATTCTGGGAATGAAGTCCCCTCATGTTGTATGGGGCCAAGCAGCTCCCCCCTTTTTTTATATGAAATATTTTGTGACCTAAACATTGTTATTTTTTAAAATTATTTTCTTGCATACCTGACTTGTTCACTTATGGTCTAAAAACACATGAAAGTTACAGTGAATGGAAGAAATCCATGGTAACTGCTTTTGCATGAGCTGCAGTAAATGGGAGACCATTTAGTCTTCCTCACATTTACTAGAGGGTGAGAGCATGAATTCCATCAACCTCTGTGGTGCAAATAGTGTGCTCTAAGTCCATACTCTTGACTTATTCATGAAGCTATTCAGGAAGCTATTCACTACAAGTTCTTGCATATCCTGTTCAAGCAGCTACCATTTCTTCTAGGAATTTTTCTGAACTGTGTGGCTTACATTTGTTATTGCAGCCATCATCCAATTCAGAGAAAAAGAAGTAATTGTCCCAAAAAGTCTGAGCTTGTTGCAGGGAACCTTGAAACTTAAGAGCTTTTTGAAATCTGGTTAGGAACTTTCATGTATCTCAGACCCTTCAGAACTGATATATGATGCCTAAGTCAGAGTAAATCAGTTCAAAAGGATTTTGTGACAAATGGCTATGAGCATCATCACCAGAAACGGGAATTATATTTGGGTTTTTGCCTCCTATGAGTCAAATGCTACTTCTTGTAAGGATTAACACACTAAATGATGTATAGTAAAAGGCTGCAGCCCGCAGGAACAAAAATACTCTTTCTGCATTAGCTCACTAAGCTACTTGTTTGTTGCTGTTACAAGTCGACCCTCAGTTCCTATATTGGTTCAGATGGACTGCAAGCCCACCAGAATAGGAGACCTCTTGTCTTTTGTGCTTATAAAGCTTTGTGAGTATCTGGAATTCTAGATAAATAATGGATGGCTAAAGCTAGTAGTGATATTTGGCAAGTGGATGATGTCTGGTGAACAAAGTAAATAAGCTTAAACTTACTGGCCAGGAAATTTGTTTTGATGCAGAAGAATACTAGCAGCTTTAGCAATTCCTTTTAGCTACTCCATTTTTATGCGGTTCTTTTTATCCGACACCACTGTTTTAGAGTAGGGGGGAGTGTCTTTCATTTGTTGATAACAGATAAAGTTAAATTCTTGTGGTCACAGAATAGGTCCATTAGAGGAAATGGGAACAGATAATTTACAGCATTTTGTATTTTGCCCGGTGGACTAAATCTATTGTCCTGCGGTTCCTTTCACTTGGTTAAGTCAGCTTTGTATCTTCCTAGTACTGCAAACAGAGAGCAGGTTGTGTGTTGCGACAAACATTTTCTTTTACTTGCTGTGATTACTATTTTGTTAGTTTATATATGGGTTTCTATAAATTGTGGAAACGGGCTATAATAATGGATTATACTCACCAGAAACAATTAAAGACACTGGAGCTTGCCGAGAGCAAACAGGTCATACTATCTGGAGATGTGACAATCCTGAAAACTATAGAATAATGTTCATGAGGTGGGATGAAACTGTTTCCAGAAAGTGGGTTTCTAAATACTGTATTTGATTTTTCTCAAGCTTTCTGGTAAAAGTAGAGTGAGGTGGAGTCATACCTGTGAAATGTCAAGTAAACTTGTTTACTTTTGTCTAAGGTGGAAAAAAGAGCTATTAAATTGAAATAATAAAGAAAAAAATCTGGATTTAGTGATAATTATAATGGAATAAGGTTGCATAATATATTATTGCAGCTCAGTTGTAATGTGACTCCGCTCACTGTTTTGATACAGAGGAACTATATGTACTATAACTTTTGTCATAGATTTGAGTTACAATTCATATTTAGAAATTACAAAATTAATAGTTTGAGTCTTTGGGGGTTTTGTGTTGTCTTTTTTTTTTTTAGTGTTCAATTGGCACTCCAGCCTTAAGGATGAAACACATTAACAGTTAAAGCTGGTTAATTGATGTGCAGTTGATATGATTCATTGTTTTGCTCTCTGTCAACACACCCACACCAGGTGTCTCAGATAATAGGCTGGGAAACTTGGTAGTGTTGAGGATTTCCTGTCTGCAGACGTGCCAGTTACAATACTGATTGAAGAAAGTCAGCTTGTAGAGTTAGTTAAAAAGCAGCCGCTATTGTTAACTAATTGCAGCCTGAATTATAGTAGATATTTCCTGAATTTTTGTAAGCGCATTGTGGAATTTTAGTAGGATTTTGTGAGTAATGTTAAAAATATTTACTGACAAGGGACACAGTTTGAGTTTGGTAAGGGACAGTATTCTCTCTTAATGTAGGCCTTTTTAAGAAATTTACATTGTGTTTCTATGAAGAGTTTTGTTTATCTTTTGGAATGTGTAATTTTCTGCTTGTATGGATAAGCCAGTAAAAGCAGGCACAATGCTCTCTTTGCTTTTCTGGCAGCTTTTTGAACCAGTCAAAACATTTGAGGTGAAAAAAAATTATCTCATTTTGAAACTTTTTAATGTAATTTAAAAGTTTCAATCCAAAGCTTCTCTAGGTAAATGTTATAGGCCCATGTTACCTTGCTGAGTGACTATGCTGTAATATTCCAGATCAGTGAAACAGTTTTCTTGATCTTTATTTGATTCTGTCTAGTCCTGTAATGTCCTTGTGTCTTTTACTAGTGCTGGCTTCTACTTTTGTGCAAATTCTCCTGAAATGACAAGCTTTTGAGATTTTTTTTTTTTTAATTCAATATTTTAATATTATATAGTATTCCCCCTGCCCTTAAGTACACAAATAACCTGTATATGTTAGGTGCCTAATATACCTGAGCGATGATGAGTGTGTGCATGTACAGACTGAGCATAGGGTCTTCATCCAAATAAAAGGGTAGAGACTGGCACTTTTATAAACAGATGCAACCACTGAGCTACAGGGCCAAGCTGCAGGAGATCAGACTTTGTAGAGGTGGTTTGTTTCAGCTATTGGAGAACTGAGACCTGTGGATTGAATGCTGCAGTTGCAACACAGCTAATATATAAAAAGAAGTGGTGAGCAGTATTTCCCTTTGAATTTGCAATAGATGGCAGAAGATCACTGCTGTAACTGGAATCTGATTATTCACTAAGTCCTTAGAAAAGTTACTGAGTTACTGTGTATCTAATGGGGTCTTACTGTGTAAAGGAGCAAGGCTGAATTAATGATTAAACTAAGCAGGTGTTTACCAAATATCCCAGAATTAGTTTGACAGAGAAAGTGAGGTATTGTGCTTGTAATTGTTAACAGAAAGAGCAACGACCAGCAGCAGATTTTAAGTTTAGCTTTACAAAGAGTTTTCTCCATGATGAGAGCAGAGGAACAACCATTCTCAAGTTCCTTTGCATTCATAAGCACTGTGTCTTCAAAATAATAACATTTTTGCTATAAAAAGGAATTACAACTTTATCTCAATGTAAATCTGAACAGGTATCAGGTGTTGTGCATCATGCGCTATCAAGTATATCAACCTTTGTGTTAGACTGGATGCTTGGCAGATTTATTTTGCAGTGCAGTAAAATAAGATCCTTGCTATTCAATATTAAGAAAGGGTTAAGTACATACCTTTTTTTGTAATGGTAGTTTTCTTAAGTCTTACAAACAAATCAGTTTGGATTAACTAGGAAAACAGAAATTTTGTTTAGAGATCTTCTTTGAAGAGCCCCATATGGTAAAATATTGCTGTGATCTTCTGTGAGCATATCTCTACCAGCCCCTATAGAAAAGGGGATGGGCTTTATATTTGTCTTTGTGAACAAAATCTTGCCATCCAGTTTGTAACCTTTGAACTATGCAGTGAAAAATAATGCACCTTGGTTGATCTCAGACAACTGTTAGTGCTAATGTGATGTAGGTTGCTGAGGCTCTGGGTCTTTGTTTTCAACTTCCCATGTCTCTCATTAATTTTAATTTATTACTGTCCTGGTAAGATGTGGTTTCTGCAGTCCTAATGAAATTTACATTCTTGTTACATCAGCCAGTGCTTTTAGGTTGTTTCCCAATATCTAGTTTTAGTGACATTGAGTCACACTTTATTCAAGAGGGCTATTTTTAATGTGCTAGTAATTTGTTTGCACTGAAAGAGGCTTGGATGGTACTTTTTCCTTGTTTTATTTAACCCACTCATAAACTTTGAGTGTAACTCCTATTTTATGCTATTTATTTTACCAGCTTGTAACTACAAAAATCACTTCTTCATGTTGAGGAAAAGTTAGATGCTAGGCTATGCCTTTAATCTGCGTGAGAGAATGTTTTGGATTCAGGACTATTTCAGCCCTAAGGTGCTATTTGAGTTGATACATGATGGCTAGCTTTTACCTGAGTAGTGGTATAAATAAATGTTAAAAAATGGTGGAAAATGCTCCAAAGTAATCTCATGAAACCAGTATCATTACTGCGACATTTTCTACAGAATACAGGTTCTGTTCACCCATAAGCGCCTAGGAGACTGAAGCCAATGACCTCACTTGGGAATGATGATTGGGTACTAGTTTTTGAGATGTTAGAGCCATCCTTTAAGGGTGTACAAGACCTTTGGTTAAAGCAAGCTTAATGTGGGAGAATTAATGTAAAGGTGAACTATAGCTTTCTTCTCAGAATATGTTTCCAGCCCACTTTACCTTGTACGGGACCTTGAGAACAAAACAAAAAGAATTGTTAAAAGTCTGTTCCATTCTGTAAGGTTTTAATTTGGTTGCATGTCATTTGGAGTTGCTTTTTGGTTTTGTTGTTGTTGTTTGGGTAGGACCGAAGTGACATGTCTCCAGATGCAAGTAACTTCAGACGTGCAGTGGATGGTGATGGCCAGGTATTTACTGATTGTACCATAGCTGCCACAAGCTTTCTGCTGAGATCATTCCTCTGTGTAACAACTATTACTTGTCAATGCTACAAGAGGGTACAGCTTCGCAGACTTGGCAAAGAACCTGTTACTGCCCTAGCACTAAGGGTCAGATTTTTTTTCAGATTGTGGCAGGCATGCTGGAAGTTTATCAGGAATGAATGAAATGTTCAAAATCATCCTTGTAAAATTGGTGCATGCTGCTACCAATGTAGTAAAGGTTCTGAACCTTCTTTTACCTTAGTTAATCTTACTGTAGTGAATATTTTCTTGTAATCTGGGCGTTAGTTACGCTGAATTGGTCTTTATTAGTCATTATCAGCTGGCTATGTTTTAGTGGACACCTTGTGGGTTTTAAGGAGGGATTTGAAGGAGGAAAGGGTGGTGGTCTTGAAACTGATTTGGGGAGTGTGTCAGACACCCAGAGCAAGGTGAGAAAGAGTATCAAGACTAGGAACACAGACAAAAGTTTGATTAAGGTCAAACAGGGTAAAGTTTATGAAGTGATGTATCAAAATAGGTGAATATAGGCGATATATAGGGAAGAAGTGGAGAAGACTATTGGGCTTAAGCTTTACTCCAGAAAAACCATTCTGTCACCCTGTAGTATCCTCACAGCGGCCATCTGCTGTGTCATTCCTGATAATAAACTGCCTGATTGGCTCTAGTTTGGCTTTTTTAAATGCAGGGGGGCAAACAGACATTCCAGCTTCTGTGATTAAGAAACCGCAGAAGACCCATTATAAAGTTCTGCTGTCAGCTGCAACTTTATCACTCTGGGAAATCTTACTGTATGCAAGAATATGCTATCACTTGTTTACTGCTGCCACTTACCTGATTATGCCTATTCCTGTGGTTTCTTCTCAATTTAGCTGCTTCAGTCTCCACTGTTGAAGGTCAGCAGCCTGATACTGCCTTCACCTTATTCTTTGTGCAAGTGTGGTTACCAGAGCCCATCAGTAGATGATGAGACAGAAATGCCACATCAAAATATAACCAGCCTAACATGTATCTGAAATAGGTGTGTTAACCAGTCTGTGGTCACTTTCTGTAGCTGAGTTGGCTGGCAGCCCTGTTAGGAAGCCATGCTGTTAGATTTTACAAAAACAGATCAAAATGCTGTTTTTTCTTTTAAAGTTAAAAGCGACTGGGGGCAGGCCCTGAAAGCAAGGATCTGTGTGGTTTTCACAGCTATGTGGTTATTGTATGGGTCTATTAAAGATGAGACTATAGTGTTGCATTAAAAGTGCAGGAGGCAGGTAACCTTTTTAAGGGTCAGGTTTGAATTGTCACCTTTCTTCTAGATGTCTTATATCTTGCTGTTTTGAATAAAAGCTAAATCTAGTCTTGTGCCTTACGCAATCACACACTCCTTGCACTGTGGCAGTTTCAGGGCAGTGGACATCTTCAAACTAAAAGCACGTATGCTGGCTGTAGGGGGAGGGGGGCGGGCATCTCTGTGTTGCATGCCTGGTAGCATTTGATATAGTATTGCCCTCTGGATCTTAGAAATAAGCTGTAAACTTATGTTTCTTGTAGCTGTAAATGTAAAAAAAAAGCCACGTAGGACCTATGAGTATGAAACAAATGTTATTCTGATCCAATACTGCTGAGAAATGGTGAGAACCGATTCTATAATACAACTGACTGAATGTTGGGAAATATCAGTTTCCTGAATTTGACATTAAAACTTAACAAGACACTTTGGATAATCATGAACCTAAGCTACTGAATTTGATCAGTAAGTGTAATTCTGGCTTAGAGGTGAGGCAGCATAGGGGTAAAGGCCAATGACGCTTCAGTTCAGTTTTTTAAAGTTTTATTTTCGCTTTCAGAAATAGTATTTGTGCAGTAAAGTTGAGAGAGAAATTTCACTATGAGTAGCAACACATTTTTTTGTAATGCTTAGCTATTAATACCAAGCTGTACACATGTTAAAATAGACTGGAATTGAAAGGTTAAGTGTTATCCTGCAGATTTGATAAACTCAGCTGTTGTTGTCACAGGTCTTTAAATTACTCTATTGATAGTTTTTCTTTTTTTCCTCTTTCAGTGCCTGCCATTGCGTGCTAAGCTTTCTCTTGGCTCTGCCTGGCAGGAAAAAGGGGAAACTAGAAAACCCCATTAGTTGTCCATTTGCAGAATATCCAGGCTTTACTCTCAATACACAAAGAAATACAACGGTAGGAAGTTGTTTCACATCCGAGCCAAGATAAGGTCCTGGAGGTTTATTATTTTTGTTGCCTGATAGCATCAGGACTGGGGAGCAAGGGGCAGAGAAGGAACAGCAGATCAGCATCCCATGGGGACAACAGAAGGGAAGACAGACAGATAGCCAAGTGCCGACAGCTTCAGTCAGTACTCCCAGAGGAAGTGTTGGTTTCACCAGATGAAATTAATACACAGAAGTCTTTACAGAGGCATTCAGATGTGACATTGTTTGAGGGGCCTGGCTATATGGCAGATGTATAAAGCAGTGAATCATATGTTTACATATAATTAGGTCTGTATTGACAGGCCAGGTTTTCCTTTTGTTTAATAATTTCCTACATTAACATCAAAGAGCTTGTTTTTATAATGAAAACACATTTCCCTTTTTTGCTTTGCTATAGCTCTGTATTAACATCAAACACAAAATCATGACTCACACGAAGGAGACCTATATATGTAGGTGGAGTTACATCCAAATTCATTTATAGCCTCTAAAAACAGTTGCAATTTCCTTCATGTGGATATATTCAGGTGATCTGTGTGTCCCTACAAATTTTGGGAGTGTCTGATAATTTCACTGTGCTTATTAACCTTCAAACACACTTGAAAAATTGGATAGGACTTAAGATTTGAATTTCTGGGCCAGGAATTGCTTTGTTAGGTATTCTATAGAAAGCTCAGTGTAATATTATCAAGAATTCAGTGGTCTAAGTGGTAAGTCTATGCAGAAAACACTACAAAAATACATATTTTTAAAGATGAGATAATTTAAAATTATTGAAAGAGGAAGCTGTGATAAAATCTAGGATTGGTAGAATTTGCTTCATTTGTTTTTAAACCCATTTAAAATAGTGTTTCTAAACTCCAGGAATAGTGTTTCTAAACTCTGCAGAAATAGCTCAAACACAGATTGAGCTAAATGTCTCGGCATTAAGGATTTGAGAACAAAGTCAGTAAACTTTTTCATCCAAGCTGAGGGAACTAAAAAAGCTTTAAGGTAAGTGTACCAGATAACAAGAAAAGAGGACTTCAGGAATGTTTGACATTAAACAGCATTTTTAATAATTCTTGTCCTCAAGCGTGCGCAACAGGCTGTTTGTTAGTATTGAATGCCATTCAATTAATTTTTATTGGAAATTTTCAGTGTAGAAGTTGCTTAGTTATTCTATGTATATTCATGCTACATTAGGAAACTGAATTCAGAATGTGCAATAAATATTAAACCATGGGGGTTTTGCACTTCTTGCAATGGATGTTGTCCTGCACATTTTTAAAGGATAACTTTCACTGAAATAGTCTGAGTGAAAGCAATAGTAATAGAGCTCCTTTCACAAAGAAATCCATATCCATACTTTCCACCCTTGCAGCTTTTTCAGTAAAAGTTTTGTCATGTTTCTACTTGGCCTATCAAAGAGCACAAACTTCTTGGAAACCTACAGTGGAGTATGCCAGCTTCTTAGATTAATACTGCTGAAGTTTTCCAATAGTTCTTACTTTTTTTTTTTTTTTCTTTAAGGCCGAGCCCCTGACACTGAAACTCTCAATTTGAAGACAGTTGGAGTGAAAACTAATTCTGAAACTGGAAAGATCATTGTTGATGCCAGTGAAGCTACTTCTGTTCCTCACATTTATGCAGTTGGAGACATAACAGAGGTACTGAGTCTACATAAATTATTTTACAATAACAGGAAGCCAGCTTTGTTCCTGACTAATAACTAGTCCCCAGATGTCGTCATGCACTAGCATATATCTGAGTGTTTTGCTCTTTTTCATTTTGCAGAGCTGTAGTGTTTATGCCAGCCACCTGGGTCAGTAATTTCCTTCACATGGATCTTGTGAAGTATCTCGGCATTAGAGATTATTGCTGATGTTTATCAGTGAATGCATTATTGGTCAGAGGCTAATAATAATGTCTTTATCACTTCAGTTATTTTTCTAATAATGTTTTTATCACCTCAGACATATGACTTCATACTGCCTGTGAGTGCTGACTGAAAGCAGTTCTTACCTTCTGGAGTTGAATACACTCACTGGGAATGACCGTGACAAGTTCTGTAATTCCATTTTTAGTATTTTGGGGGTTAATTGAGACTAGTCACAAGACAGCATTTCTGCTCCCGGATGCAAAATGCTTCTGACAAAAGTATCTTCCTCTAGAATAAGAAAAAGTAATTGCTGCAAATACAAATACATTTGATTTCTATTCATGATTTGTGCATGATTATGCCAAGTAAACATGAGGTGTGGTTATATGTTTGTTTGTTTGTTTTTTTAAAGGAGGGGACATTATAACTTAAGCAAAATAAGCAAAACCAGAATTCTGTGATCTTTATCTAGTGCTGTTGATAACCTACAGTCATCTATGGCAAGAATGTCTTGTCCTGATCAAAGTGCACTCAGATACTTTCAGTCCCTCAATTTTTAGTTTACAGAAGAACTCAAGACTATCTACTGTAAGTTAGGCATCTTCAAATTTGTTGTCTTCATAAAAAATAGTGTTTGTCTGGATTCTGAACTGTACAGTTGCAGGAGGATGTTTTCATCAGCTGCCTGCTGTTCCTGAAAAATCTGGACGATATGTAGAATATAGAGGCTGGGCATTGCAAAACACAGAATTCTCTCACCTGTTGTTGAGCTTACTGAAATTGAGTACATGCATTCATATCAAGATTGTTTTTGATATAGTGAAAGCATCTGTTTTATAAGTCTGGTAGATCTAAATACTGTAGCAATATTCAAACACCATATATAGTATAATTTGAGAGACCTTTAAAAGATTTCTCACTCTGCCATGTTTAAAATCTTTTACAGGTCTCTCAAATTTATAAACCCTACAGGTGCTCTGAATTTTTGAAGAGATGTAACAGGTTACATAATGTCTTTGGAACAGTCCTACAAATTTCTGACTGGACTCTGGAACTGCCAGAGACACTTAAATCTCATAAATCTGCTGACCATTCCTGACCTCTGCCCCTGTATGTAGACATGTGTTTCTTCCTGTCTGTCTCCATCTTCATGCAAATGACTTGCCATTTCCTTTTAAATGGTGTTAAAACTCTTTCCTGCTCAGCTTTTTCACCTTTTTTTTTTTTTTCTTACTCTCTGCAGCTTCTCTGTCCTGTCTAGTCACTCAGAGCTTTGGGATTATATGCAGTTCCTCTCCTTTCTTCTCTATTCACATACAGGTTCCTTCGGTACTTGAGACTTCTTGCTCTGGGATATTTCCTGAAGTCATCCTCCTGTTCGCAACAGCCTCATACACTTGCTTGTCCCTGATACATGCCTTGGTTTGGGCCTCCTGCTTTCCAAATGTGTCTTTTTAATTTCATTGAAGAAGCAGTTGTTAGAGGCGGTGCTGGCAGGGCCTTAGATTCTGTTGCTCATTTTGCTGCCAGTTTACAGTGTTATTTTGGGCAAGTCATTTCCTTTTGGGTGCTCTTTGTCTTCTGCCTTTTGAGGATTTAGTCAAGTAAGAAATATAAAGTTGGAGGCAGGATGCTCTCTTCTTTACTACTTTGGATCTAGAAAATCAGGTCTTCATTTATTTGTCATTTTCATTTTGTTGGTAAAACTTGGATTTCCTTTTCCTGCTTTTGTCCTTATTAGTGTGTGTTTTTGAACCTGAGTTGTTCAATAGGCACTTCTAAATGCAGGTGTTAAAAAAAACAGCACAGTTTTATACTGTGTCCAATGTACAATTGGGGAAAACCTGAACAGTTAAATCAGTGCTCTGTAGAAATATTCTCTTAAGGTTTTATCTGCACATGGGCTCAATATAGGGAATTAAAGAAATCACAGTATAGTACTCATGCATTTATAGAGTTTCAAGATAGAAGGAATTATCGCTGTTATCTTACCTGACCCCAGTACAATGTGAGCCATGTAATTCCACTTGCTAAGCAATAAAGTTTATTTATTGGAATACTTAAATTAATTTTGTCTTTTTTTAAAAAAGCAGAATTAATTTAGGTAATAAATTTCATGGGCATGGGAGCCAGCAGTGAAAGAAAGTAATGCGCTGGTGCACATCTCCAAGAATACACGCAGAAGAATCAAGTGCATCCTGCTAAGAACCACGAAGCTGTAGAGCTTGGTGTGTGATACTTTCTGGGTGAGATCTACCAAAAGACCACAGGAAGGGGAATCTTGTTACCTGTGAATGAGCATCAATGATCCGTAATATTGCTTATAAGAATAAGATTATTTTTTCCCCCCTCCAGTGTTCCTGCTCAGGATTTCTGTGTGCTTTGCTTTCTTCCTGTCAGAGTCTTTTTGCTGCCATAAAGTGCTATTGCTCATATCTTTGCAAGTAATTCTCGAGTCTCCTCCTCCCTCCTTTACCACACAACACTGAATAGACACTAAATTGTTACCAAATACTGAGGACTACTCTTTAATTCAGTGCCCTGGCTGGAAGGGGAGTGAGAGTGGGGAATGGCAGGTTTCCTGATATGCTCAGAATAACTTTTCATTTGGGAGTCATACCCAGCTGGCACAAATGGGAAACTATGTGTGCATGGGTATCTTGTTGCACCCTTGTATGGCAAATGGATGTTATCCAAGCTGTTCATTTGGAGAAAAGGTGGGGAAAAAAACTTTGCAGAGGTAAGTCAGTTTGTCTGCCCTCAAATAAAATTTTTTCAAGGTTTGGCAAAATATTATTTTCAACTAATAGGTGAAATTTCGTTTAGGCATTGGCATTTTCATCTTCTATAATCAGGATGAGGAAGATCAAGCTGGAGTCTTAGTTTGATTTCCCCCTCCCCCCAGCACTGGTACAAACTCTCTGTGTTAAAATTCTTCCTCCGGTAGTATTCATGTTGAAAAGCATGGCACACACTACAAAGAAGTTCTCTCAGAAGGAGGTTTATCATATGGTCATGCCACTATACATCTGTCATATTTCAAAGGGTGTTATAACAAAGATTTGTAGAGAAGGTGGAATGTACAGTATGTTGCTTTGAATAGAAATGAGACCAAAAAGAGTTGTGTTATTACTTCAAAGCTTTTTAAACTCTCTTAGGAGCTATCTCGTTTAAATGTATAATACATTGGAGGATTCTTATGAACAATTCGTATCCATAATAATCAGCAGAGTAGTTCTACACATGACTGCAAAGTGAATGTTCATTTCAAATATTTACCAAGGAAGGTCTTTAAGTCATTGTTTATGAGAAATTGGGCTTTATCTGCATGGATGTTTTAGTAATTAGTTGGGTTTTATGGAATGCATGGCAGTGCTTTCACAATTTTATCTCTCGTTCCAATCTTCTATTCATTTCTGGAATGCCAAAACAACATCTGTATTTCCTGCTGCAGAAATGATTGACAGCCAAGTTTCAGGCAAATATGTATAAGAAAAAACAAATGGCAAATTTCATCTGGTAAATGACATTTACAGACTTGAAAGTCAAAATGCTGGATTTGAAAAACCATGACTTGATGGATCTTAGGGGGGAAAAAAGGGATAGACTTGCAGTTTTGTGATTTGTCGTGAGCTGTAGTGAAAAATAGGTTAGTATTCATCAACAATTAGAATTGTAGTTTCTGTTACCAGGTTAGACATAATGTTGTTTCAGTTTGATTTTGCAATGAAAGTTTTAACTTAAATGGTTATTAGTACAGATAAAAGCATAAATGCATATTAATATGCACATAATTGATGTGTGTACTGAAGTAAATGGTAGCTGTTACCATGTACAGTATCTATCTAGCAACATATAGAAAAGATAAGCTGGGAAAGAGGAATGGATTCCAGTAAATGCTAAAAACCTTTAAGATAATGAAAAAAGTTTCATTTGTTTGAATGTGTGTGGTGAGGATTCCTTATTTTATTTGCTGCTAAAAACTGTTTTTAAGGGCTTATTAAATGGCTACCTCTAAGTGGGACTTTGCAGAAGTGTGACAAGTGTTGTATCTGGATAGGACCTGTATGAATTAGAACTTCACACGTTATATACAACATTCCGTGTTGTCCCTCAAAGGTGTTTCTCAGTTACGGCTTTCTTGTGTCTCCACATTTCTTCTAGATTTGTGATGTCTCTCCTTATCTCAGACAAGCATCTTGATGATACGTCTTAAATGAACTCTTAAATAATATTTTTACTAGATCTATGAAGTTTGTTAGATCTTATTAACTTACATGGACTGTTCTTCCTTGGACTTCAAAAAATTCCATTGAAAATGCCTTACTTCAATTTGCAAAAACTTCCAGCTTCCTTAAAAGTAGCACTGGGGTTCTGATGCTCCAGTGGTACTGCGCCAGCACTCAAAATTAGGGTTCTGGCACACTGCATAGTCCTGTTTGGATATAAAAAGTAGCCAGGACTCAGGGCTTGAACTAGAACATGTCCTGGTCATATCCTGCTATCATTCTATTTCTCATTTGCAGGAAGTTAGCATTTGCCAATAGCAATCCTTTTCAAGCCTCTCTCTAATGCCAGAGCCTGAGATTAGGACCAACTCAACCTACAGGTTGCAGTGCTAGCAAAATAGTGTTCCACTTCTCTGATCCAGGACCAACATAGGAAGTCAGTAATAGTGCTAGAAACAGCTAAGTTTTGTGCCTGTATTCTGTAAAAATGTGACAGACAACTTTTTTAAAAAAGATCTGATGTTATAAAAATACTGTTGCTCTGTATTAGGCTTTTCCTGTTTAAAAAAAAAAAATTTAAAAATTTTCTTAATTACTTACTATGGAAAGAAAGGGGGAAATGAATGGTTAGCATGTGAATATCCTCTGCTTTTCAAGAGTGACATAAGATGTAAGATTTTGACACATTCGTTGCATGTGTTCCCCCACATTAAGACAGATACTAAACTCAGAGACTTAAAAGCATGCTTGGACAGGAATTATTACTGCCTTTTCTCTTTGGAGCCCTGGCTGCTAGGCTGGAATTCCAAAGATTTGGCCTTCCTCTGACCATTGTCCCAGGAGATATCCTTGGATGCTACTTCTCTCTTAGTTAAAACAAAGCTTTGTGCTCTCTTCTTAGGGCCGTCCTGAATTAACACCCACAGCAATAGCTGCAGGAAAACTGCTGGCTCAACGTCTTTTTGGCCAGTCTTCAGAACTGATGGACTATGACAATGTGAGTTGTTATTTCTTTTTTCAGTAATAAACCCCAAATCTTACACTCTTTCCCTCCCCTGCTCCCCCCCTTCAGGATTTTAAAAGGAATTGCATTTTGTCATCTGGAATCCATCCTTGACAGTAGCCAAAGTAGATGTGTGTGACAGAGGTACACTCCTCAGTCATGCAAAAGTCTCCCCTGTATCTGCCATGCAGCTGTTTCATATGGTTCAACAGTAACACTTTCTGTTTCCTCGCAAGCAGGTACCTACTACAGTTTTCACTCCCTTGGAATATGGTTGTGTTGGACTGTCGGAAGAAGCAGCTGTGCAATGTTATGGATCAGATAATATTGAGGTATGAAAACATTTTTGATTTTATAGTTAATGTCAGAGTTGCACTATGAAAAGACAGAAGGTTTCACTGTTGAGTCAGGCAAAATTTTTGGTCCCCAAAGTACTATGTTTGCAGTTAGGGAGTTGGTGTCTGCAGAAAAGCGCGGGACTTCAAACATGTTGCAGCAGGTCACAATGGAAACTGTTACCAAGTGGGCTTAAAATTATTGATAGGGTGTGACAGTTTTAAACTAGCTGCCATTTTAGTAAGTTATATTGTGCAGCATCACCAAATAATGATTATGTTCTTTTTAATTGTCAGAATTGCTGCTCAGGTTCTTTAGTCTAAATTTTTAGGGTGTCCCCAGAAATAGTCACACAAGCTGCTAAGTGTCTTTGTGGCTAAATTGTCTTGATACAATATGCCTGGGCATTGCATATTCAGGAAGAAATCTGTTATGGCATATGTTCACACTCAGCCCGCTGATATGAGGAATGAGATTAAAGCACTCATGATGAAGAAATTCACAATCACTCTATAATAAAACAAAATTCAAACAAGTTACCCTTGAAAAGATATGTTGTGTTACCTTTATGCACTCTTCAAAAAGACTGTCAGCATATGACTCGGTAAGCTATGGAAATATAAAATGCAATACTTTACTTCGTGTCCAGTCAGTTATTAGTTTTGTCTCTTATGATTCTGAAGTGTAGTTTATACTTCAAAAATTGTCCCAGAACTCTTATCTTGGGTTTCTGGATGCATGTGACATCTAGAATGATATAAATTACTGTAAAACAATTGTTCTCATCTGATTAAGGCAGACAATTTTGTGTGTCATAAGATGCTGATGTTATGTATGTGTTGGAGAGTGAGTTCATCTGATGGATTTAGCTTGGAGCCCCAGGCAAAATCATTAATGAAAAAATAAGCATTTACTATTCAGAATGCAAAAACTACGGTTTGGGTTGTCTTGTGGTATAAACTTTTATAGATATGAAAAGCTTCCTGGATCTCATTATTTTTGGTAAACAAGGGAGAAGCTTAAATAAACAAAACATTTTTAATTAGGCGTACTAGTTTGAGTAACATGATTATATGTGATTTTCAGATTTTTTTAAATCTAATGCTTCTTTAAGAAAGGCTTGTGTTAAACTCTTACTGTGCTTTCTATATTGTTATTGAAAATAATGAACAGGTTTTTTCTACAACATTATAAATATGTAGTAATAGTAATCATTATAACACTAAATAGCAAGTTTTGACATAATAGTACTCTAACACAAAATGTTTTTGTTTTCTCTACCACTCTACCAGGTATACCATGCATATTATAAACCTTTAGAGTTTACAGTAGCTGAAAGAGATGCAACTCAATGCTATATGAAAGTAAGTGGTGTGAGCTTTTAACTTGCTTTTAGCTTAAAACAAGAGATATGGTACAGCCAGCTTTAAGGAGGACTGTTTGACAAAAAACCCTCTGAAGATGGATGAGAGATTTTCTTGGTGACAGCCTGTTTCTCTAGTGTAACTTCAAATGTTTATTATTCATTACATATCCCATTGCATCTTGAAATTGCTGTACAGATATTAGCATTTTTCAGAGCTGACATTCTGCTGATTGATACCATCTTTGAACTGCTCTTAAGGTCCTAAAAATATTCCAAATTCTATAGAGATTAATCTCTGCTTCCCCCAGCAAAGTTTTTAACTAGTTATATGCAATATATGAGTTGCTGTCTCTTGGGGAAAGTATGCTACCTTCAAAAAGATTAAGCATAAGGCTTACAAAACTAGAGTAACTATTCAGTATTACTCATGAAAACAAAAACCTCCTGGCTTAGACCAAAGCGTTGGACTTGAAATGTGTCTTCTGCTAGAGCAATCCAGTTGCTTCAGTGTTGAGAAGGTTTTTGATGCACTTGCCCATAGTAGAGGACCTTAGATAAGGTGAAGTGTTGTGTTTGTGGAATATATCACAGTTTTCTTTTTTATGTTTCTTTTCCCCTCAGTATCAAGGAACAATCTTTTTTGAATAAATTAGCAACCTCTGTAGGTCCATCACAAATTATTATGTTGTTATTGTTGTGTTGTATAAGGAATATCCATTGTCAGTAGTTGCAACTAGTTTTTCTAACTGTATTTTGTCACAACTGATTTGTGTAAGTGCCTTAGTAGCTTGCACTAACTGTCTCAAGTACCAGTGCAACTAGGGTGATGCTGCTACTTTGTAGCTATTCCCTTTAAATTATGTCAGTGAAAGTAAATATTTGAGGGTAAAGTAGTAATATCATAGTAGTTGTTACATGATATTGAATATAGTCCTTACTAAACTCCAAAAACACATGAACAAGTATTAAATATTGAGGAGTTTTAAAGAAAAAAACCCTCTTGCAATAGAGTTTGACACTCCCAAGTTTAAAGTACCACATCAGAATTGCTGCTGTTCTTGGGATTCCTAAGGAAAGAATCCAAGCCTTTACTGAATAGGAGAAGCTATGAGATTAGTGATGATTTAATGCCTGATGGGAGGACAAAGGGAGAGACTGACTTTCTTTTCATAATTATAAAGATGGTGTCCTTAAAAGAACTAAAAAGTTTTCATTAAGTTCTCTAATAAAAATTAAGTGTGCAGTGACTCAGGCCCTCCCAGATACTTAGTAACTCAGCTTCATCTTTGGCTGCTTCTAAGGCTTGACTCCTTTTCAGGTTATGGGGCTGATGTGGTAAATGTATCTCACCAGACCTGCTGCTCTGAGTGTTTACTGACTGAATCACAAAGGCACAAATTATCCTCAGTAGCGGTCATCTTTGGAAATACAGTTCATTAACTGCTGAGAATAACTGCACAGGCTTGGAGAATTGCTAAGATGGCCATTCAGTGTCAAAATAACACTAGTCTGGTTACTAGACTACAGGAGGTATTTTGAGGATTTCATACAAATGACAAACAACAAAGTATCCAATTTACCAAAAATTATCATTGTCAGTGGTTCCCTGAAGTCTGAAGGAAAGACACTAATGAAGCTTCGATTCAGGAAAGTGCTTAAGGACAAGCATAAGACCTATCGAAGTCAGTAAAACTTAAGTAAGTGCGTAAGTTCTTGGCATATTGGGAATAAACAGCTGAACTAGGGTCTTGGGGTGCTTCAGTTTCATTCAATTCAACTTCATGTCTTATCTTTAAATGTTCTAAGAAAAGAACTCTGTGTAATGTATTGTTTTCAGATGGTGTGCTTACGAGAGAGAGACCAACGAATACTTGGCCTTCATTTCATTGGACCAAATGCAGGCGAAGTTATTCAAGGATTTGCTCTTGGAATCAAGTAAGTACAAAAGAATGTCTCTAGCTTCTAAAGCCTGCTTTTCAAGTTATTGTAAGATTATAAAAGATAGCTGCCTAGTTTTGGCAACACTATAAAGAATCCATGCTTTTTGTTACTTTTATGTAGTATTGCACATATTTCCACTAAAAATACTGCAGTTCTTCATTAAGATGTACTGGATTTAGTTACTGTAATACTGGATATAGTTAAGGAATAACTGAGGAAAATATATTGTTGGCTTGATATAGTTAAAGCAAAAAATAAAATGGTGCATTAACTTAGTAATGTTAGTTTTCTCAGTGTAGCTTCTTTTGCATTCTGTGCACAGGACAGGAAATCATACAGTTTTGCAAGTAACTATTTTAAAAGTATATTTGTGCTTTTCATGAAAACCTTTCTCTACACCTGCCAAACATTTCCTTTCCTAATCTCATCTTTAAGTGTGCACAGCCATTGCTCCTCAAAAGCTCAGCAAGGACTTCAATGAATTTTTATATTTCTGGGGTATAAGCTAACCATAATACGATAAGGTAAGAAAGAAACCTCTGTAGGATGATGGGAGAGGGGAGGTACTTTTTGTCTGGAGCTATCTGATCATTGCAATAACAAACTTACCCAAGTAGGTGAACCTTTGTTGTCTGATCTTGTGTAAGATTTTGGTTCAAATATTAATATAGAAGTCCTCCCTTGGAAGGAATAAGGAATAATTCTGGGTCGTCTCCGGTTAAATGGAGAATTCCAGCCATGCCTCGTGTGTGCTACAATTATTTCTTAGTTGGTTTTCCATTTCTCTTCTTATTGCTGATTCACATCTTCAGAAATGTTGATTCGTGTATTTACATTACTAAATTACAGTTCTTAACTTGTCTTTGAAGAAAGTAGGCTGGGACACAAGAAATCACCCCCAGTTTTAGTGTTAGTTCATTTTCCTAATTATCATCATCATTTTATTGCAGCTTTAGTGTTACAGTTGTGAGTGACTAGCATAAATGAAAAGCAGAAAGGATTAAGAAGGCAGGACCGCAAGTATCATGTGAGGAATATCTTGGAAATCACTGATTGCAGTGTACCCTCAGTACACATTTTCAACATGTGTTTGTAGTCCATTAATTGCCAGTGGTATAGATTCTAGAACTACATTTTTAGGATGTCACTGTTTTGAAGTTTTATCCAAAATAACCAGTGAAAAGGAAGCACATGAAACTGGAGTGCTTTTCTGCCTTGCCTGAGGGAAATTAAAACTTTAGCCACAGTGAGAGGTTTTCAGCAGGTCAGATTCTTGTATTGGTTTGTGTGTATTTCACAAATCCAGAGCTTTCAATGTGGAACACCCGCTGTAAAAGCTGCTGTTCTCCTTTGTCAAATAATAGGTCTTACTTCAACCTCTCCCAAGGATGATTTTCTATCTTCCCTTCCCACTTAGTACTCCAGTAACATCTGTGCTCAGCAATGACTTTTTGCTTGTTGGTGCATTTTTTGGATGTAGGTGGGGACACCAGAAGACATCTATGGCTCTCTTCCCTGTATTTTATAGAGGGAGAGAACATTATTCCATAAAGAGCTTGAAACAAGTCTTGAATTCAGGGCCATTTCAGCTATTCTTACAACATGACCTGCCAGGAATAGCAGCTCAAAGGAAAGTCATCAAGTCTAAGAATGTTATTGGACAACTAAAGGAATTAAGCAAGTGGAATTTTAGCTCAAGGGGGTTTTGGTGGTTTTTTGTTTTGTTTTGTTTTTTCAAATGAGAGACTTTTTCCTCCTGCTTATAGCATTGATAATTTCAGTGTAAGCACCAGACTTTCTCTAAGATCATGGAAGAATGTTCTGGTATTACTTCCTTCAGTAGATTCTTTCCAGCAGTCCTAATTAAGATTTTCTTCCTCTGTATATCTGTGTGTTTTTCCATCTGAGTCAGGGTTAGTGAAACACGTGTGTGCACAAGAAAAGCTGAAGGCTGCAGTTTTGTCATATGTTTTTGCCATTGGCTCAGTTGTGACTTGGGGTAAATTGCTTAATTCTCTCTGTGTTGACTCTTATGACAATTCTTCCCTACCTAACAGTGTTGTGAAGTTAGACATTGAAATGTTGTTGTGTAAGTGCCTGAGAAAAGTAGACAGCATTGTTGGAAGAAGAAATGCAATGCCTCTACCTGATAAAGTGGACAAGAGCAGATTTTTTTATTTTTTTTTTTGGTGTAGATGTGGTGCTACATATCCTCAACTAATGAAGACAATTGGTATTCACCCTACCTGTGCTGAAGAAATTACCAAACTGCACATTACAAAACGTTCTGGCTTGGATGCAACAGTCACAGGCTGCTGAGGTTAAATACCATCCCTGGAAAGAAGGAAAAAAAGCACAAAATATATTTGTAAAGAAGAGGGGCACTTAGTGGTTCAAGTTCCAGGAATCTTGTTCTTGTTGTCCCTGTAGATGGTTTTTCTCACAGCCAGACAAAGAAATTGTCCTTGCACCATCACAGTTCTAAAACCAATGCAGTCCTGCTGTAACAAATCTCTATCTTTCGAAGTGCCTATAATTATTCTCTTGCTGGGAGCTAGAGAATAATCAGTTTAATATATGTAGATATAACTGAAGCCAGTGACATCTGAGGCCATCTACAAATTAAACAGTGTCATTTGAGTTTCTCCATTGGCATGACTGACTGCCAACAGAAGTGTCTCACATAATGTCCATACAGATGCTAGGATTGGACAGGGCTTCCCTTAGAATTTTGCTGATGATACTTTCTCCTAAGTGCATGGATAGCTCATTACCCGATTCTAATCTTGAACACTGAGACTCTGTACTCACTAGTAGAAACAAGTTCCCAGAGTGTGTAACAATGGGTAAAGAGTCATCTTTGATTTTTTTTTTTCCTTTAAAATATAATGTGTACAAGAATTTAATAGAAAATTACTTATTACTGAAGCTGTGCTGCTACTGGATGAATCCCAATGAATTAATCAGTGGCAGCTTGGTCATAACATTATGGTGATGGCTGAGAATGAATGAGCTCAGAGGTGATAAAGAAAGAGTTGAATTTTATGGTGACTTCTCTGCCTACTCTTGACATTTCTAATTCAGTTCAAAATAAATTGACACATCTCACAAATTGCTGCTTGCTCACCATATATTAAGCAACGCTGACAAGTAGAATCAAACCCACTAATAATCCAACTCATGCAGCATTTTGTGTTTTATAGAATGCGGAAATCTGGCTGACACGATACATTTTGTTGGTTTGGTTTTAAGATTCTTCTCACTGATGAGCTGGATACTACACCTGAATGGATTTAGGTCTGGCTTTAATAAAACATATTACTGAAGGGAACTATATTAAACAGCAATCTAGAAAAGAAACGGTCCTGCTCAGAACAAAGATAGAAAATAATTATCTGCAGTATTTTTTTTTTTTTTTATATTGGCCAGAGTAAGAAAGCCTTAATCTGTTGCAAATCTCTGCTTATTTTCCTGCTGTCCAGAAGGGGGAGATGCTGGCTAATTTGTGGCAATAAAGAAACAGAAATCTGATAGTGAAGCTATCTTCTTTTGCAGAACCCTGTTAAATAGGTAGCCTGACAAAGGCAAGCACAAACTCCACTGAACTTCAATCCGAGTTGCAGTTGTCAACATAGTTTCTTGTAGCCTTTACAATAGAATAGTTCATGTAGGAAAAGAAGAGATTAACTTGAGGTGAAACAAAATGTATCCTTTTTGCAGTTAATTTGTATCAGTGGTTTTGTGTGTGCAATTTGACATTTTCATAGCTGTCCTGCTGGTTGCATAGTACAGGAGAATAGTCTGATGATCATGTATGTATATCTTTGCTGTTTTTAATTTGATTGCTATTTCACTGCTGCAACATGCAACACAGACAAATGGTTGATTTATTTCAAGTGTGAAATCTTTTTTACCATGAGAATTGTACCTGTTGGGGAAACTATTAGAAGGAAGTTCTGATAGCTTTTTGTCTAAATATGATGTAATAACTTTTATCACATCTCATTGATATTAGAATACTCTGTTTTCAAAGATTTGTTTTTACTTAAGCAACAACAAAGGAAATCTTAAATGCTTTCTTTAAAAAGTTTTCAATTTTGGTCTGTATTTTTGGTCCATAAAACAGGAAGGAGTGATACAGTTTGACTGCAAGTGGCATTCCCTATCAGATCTGCTGATGCCATTTTTCATCTGTGAAGTCATTCATAAGCTTGTAGTTGAAATGAAATACTTTGAGTGGAAGTGTTACTTGAAACACTGCCTGAATATTGCAATTGCCTTTAGAAAAAAAATTATGAAAACCTTATATCTGTATATAAATGTGTGCATACCTGCACATTCAGAAGTTCCTGTTTCTTTTAATAAAGGTCTTATAAGTATGATACAGCCAAAAACCCTACTAAATTCTCCCAGATGTCTACAAAAATAGAGCTCATAGTAAATTATGGGGGTTTTATAATGTTTTACTTACTATTTCAAAACATTGAGATACTGAGTGTCTCAATCTACAGAGATTTTTCTGTGAGAATCATCCCACATCTGACTAAACTGTAATGTGTATGCATACAAGAATTTTTTTAACCTAGTGATTACCTATTATAGTTCCTTTTGTACCCATAAATGAAAACACTGGTGTTTAGCCATGTGAAAATCGCTTCTCTTCTCTGTCCTGCCAGTGAATCCAGCAGACTGAGTTGTCTGCCCCTACAGACAAATCAATTGAAAGATGAGATAATTTCATTCATCATAAAGTTCAAAATAATGATTTAGGACAACAAGTAAAGAGATCTCAAGGAAACATGTCCTCAGTGTGTATGGAGTGTGAAACTAAGGTATGTTGTCATTCTTAGAAGTAATAGAATTCTCTTGGTTTTAGAATTGCTGACCGGACTGTGTGAAAATTGATCCTGTATCTTGAACAGCAGCCTAGTTCTGTTCCTTGTTTAGTGGAAAATATTGTTGCCCCCTGAAGTAAAACTGAACATACATTCACACCTGCATAATACTAATGTCAGAATTCAACAGCAAGTCAGAATAATGACAACTACAACGATTGTGCTTTTTTTCCTGAAGGATTTGCCAGGGATGGTCCTTAAGAATTGTTTTTAAAAGCCTGACTAAGGTCAACTGATATGACTGATGTATGCTGATTATATGTGAAAATGTAAAAATAAAAAAAAATATTTAGTCAGGCTTCTTCTCAGGATGCCAGCTGATGAGGGCTAGTTTGTCAAACCACACCATGGTGCGAACAAGTCTGAGCATTGCTGGGTCCCTCATATGTATGATCCTAATATTTATTGTGTTGTGAATTAATGAATTAATAAAGACTTTTTTTCCTAGTAAACGTTTGATTGTATCTGTTTAATTTTGTACATATGACTTCTGCTTACAAAAGATTTCTTTTTTGATCTTAATGTTTTTCTTGGCTGAGGTATGTGTTAAGGAAAGGAAGAAGTAGACAGACTCAGAACTTTTAATAAGGAAATGTTGATACCTCTCTGTCTCTGATGTGTAAACAGAATAGCCATGGAGACTATTCCAGGCTGGATGACCTTCTTATTTTAAATGTAAAGAGAACCTCTAGACTTGGTAAGTATGGTTTGAAATACTCCTCTGTTTATTCCAGCTAATGACGTCTAACAGGTATTTTCACAGTCCATGTGTGTTGATATGCTTCTTGAAGAGTAAACTCCCTTGAAATACAGTGTAGTCAGAATATTATACAGGGCTAAACTATTCAACATTAGCTGTTCACTTTGTAGTTTAAACTAGAACATGTCGTGGAAAAAAATGTACTGCAGCAAAGCCAATAGTAGCTATGGGTACTGCTAGGTAAAAATGTTGGAAAATTAATTAGGAAATTATTAGCAAAATATTTGAAAACTGAGAAACTTCTCTGTCAGAAAAGGAAGGGACTACGCTGTTCGAATTCATCTCAATTTTATTTCTTTAAATCCACTTAATTTGATAAGAAGTTCCATTAAGTTGGGTCATGCTGAGCTTCTGAAACAATCTAGTTTAATATTACCTCAGTATATGCCCTGGATTTGATGCTGAGAAGGAATATTGACTTTATTTAAAGGCATTTTTACTTCTGCATTTTTAATCTGTTATAATTTCCTGGAATATTTCGTTGCAGGTTCTAACTAGGATAGCTAGGAACCGTGGCTAAAAAAAGGAATAAGGTAAGCATAGTTCTCGATAGATTTTTTTTTTTTTTCCCTCCTTATTTTCATATACCACTTAATCCTGAAGCAAACAAGAATAGCAGACAAGCATATAGACGATAATCTTTATAAATTAGGAATTGAATATACTGCATTTTTTATATTATATCTAATAATATCTTGTTCTCAATTCTGAGGTATTGTGTACAATTAAGTTTTGCCTTTTCCCATTTATACATGCGCTGTATGTCATTGTACCTACTGGAAAATGTTTCTGCAGTTTAGATTATTCCAGACCAGGAGCTGGAAAAGATATTTCAGTACAGCAGATACATTTTTTAATTTTTTTTATTTTTTTTTTACTAACATAGTTATTCTGATAAAAACATAGATGCCATAGTGCAATGTATTTCTAACCAAAACAGTTGCACGTTGTACAGACTTTTAAGTTTGAAGGCTTCTTTTCAGAGGCTCATGCCTATCCAACGAAGTAGGCAATTTTGTGCCTGTATAAATTGCCATTTGTCTAAATCCCAGTGAAATCAATGTACTCAAAGTTAATGTTAACCATTAATTTCAGTGGGATGCAAGTATGTGTCTTAAGTGCTTTGTTAAAGGGGAATCAATATAAGCATATGCCAAAATGTCTTTCATTATTACAGTTGGGGAACAGACTGCAATTATGATTCAAAACATAAAAGGTACAATAGACATCTATGATTAGGCAATGAAATATGCCTTTAATAAGCATAGTGCAGACAGTTTGTTTTGCAATAAGTAAACTTATATAAAATTCATTGACTTTTTCATTCTTTCAGATCTGTGTGCTCTCTTTTAAGAGAGGTTTTTTAGTTTTATGCACAAAGTTTTCCTGATGTTCTTCCAGCAGAAAGGCTGGGTTTGCATGCATTTATTCTAGTGCCAAACTTGAATTTTACTGGGAAAAGAGGAAACAGCAGAGCAGACTTATAATTTTTTTTTCTTCTTCCAGGCAGCATGCAACAGATACGGTGTAATTACTCTAACTAATTTTTTTAAAATGGAGTATTTCTGTCCACTGCATGTCAAAGAGCTAATTTTGTTTCCGTTGTGGCACTCAAAGTCAATATTGTCAGCTCTTCTTAGTTCTAATCCTCTACATTGAATTTGATGGGCCAGGTGAAACATCCCCTTCAGCACCTTCCTGCAATTCTTGTCAATCATCTTGCCATGAAAAACATGCATATTACAAAGGCTTTGGCAACACTGCATCTGATTTCAGTCTTTAATCTTATATGCACCTTAAGAAAACAGTATTTCAACTACTGACGTTCTGTTTGGGACATGAATAAGATCCTATTTGCTGTGGGAAACAAAAGAACATGATCTAATCTTTAATGGATATAATGGAACTCTTTGGCCATCACAGTATAAAGGCTTAGAATAAAACTACTGATCTATGAAGAAAACAAATAGGATGGTGAACTGGTGCAGAAATTAAGCAGAATATCTCATGTGAATAAGTAAAAAAAGATGTTTATTTATTCATCATGTAACTGTAAAATACCTCGTTTTGAGCACTGTTGGACTTAGGAGAGTGTCTTGTAACGCGCAGATGTTCTTTCCAAGGCGTGCTGTTCACTGAAGTCCATTTCTAAACACGGTACTGTGCATGCCATTTTTTTTGTTGTTGTTGCTTACAGACAAGATCTAGCACATCTAAAATCTTCTGGTCCTACAATGGAAAATTAACATCATCCGTAAGAAGCTGGAATATAAACTAATAAGGCAGGCTTCCAGAATCTGATTGCATCAGTCAGAAAGATATAGTATGAAGAGAAAAGTGGATGTTCCCTGGGGGGTAGTGTGAAATGGAGACCAGTCTTGTTTGAACAAGGTGCTTTGCATTGTTAGCTAGGTAGAGGTACTGGGAGTTGCAGCCTGTCGGAACCAGCATCTCCAAGGAGGCGGTGGGGGGAAATTTTTCCAGGTAAAAGTCTCAGTAGCTTATGGTAGACTATGTCCAATATACTAACATAATAATTTAAGGAAACCCTTTGTACTCCATGAAAGACGAACTGTAAAGACACTCACCCTTTCTCTGCCTCCTCCCTCATTTTCCTTCAGATCATACGAAGACCTGAAAGTCTGTTGGGTTTTTTCCATCCTTCTTCCCTTTAAAGCAACATGGGAACAAGGCTTGTTCTTCCGTGTTTCAGCATAAAACCAAACAGCAAGATCCCTCTCTTAAATCTTTCATGAGGAGACTTCTTTTTCCCAAAGCTGTGTGAGGAGTTAAAATTAGCTAGGTGGTAACATAACTCAGATCTAAAAAAAAGGACTATAGATACCCGTTCAGTCTTTGTCTATTAGAATATTATGCAACTCCAGTAAAATACAATACCAAGGGAAAGAAAACCGTGAAAAAAGACAGCTTTTTAGGCTTTAAAAAAAAATCAAGAAAATAAATAAATGTTCCCTTCTTTATAGGCTCCCTGTGAGGCAAGCCCCGAATATATTATTCCATGGTGTACTACTAACAAAACAGAATCGAAAGCTTTTTTTATTTTTATCCCTTACTAATGTATGAATGAACTGTAATGCAGCCAACCAGTATTCTATTGTCTGCAGAGCAACAAGTTACACAGCAGCTTTTAGCTTTATGCAGGAGGTTGAGCTGTTGTACATGACGCCTTGGTTTGTAACGCAGTTAGTGATGCACAGCAATCTTTATTTAAACACCTTTGCTCAACAGGGACAAAGGATTGAGCCTTGGCATTTTTATTTAATCTTGATAATCTTCCTTTTTGTGTGTGTCTCAAAGGATCAAAAGGAAGTGCATTAATTTTCAACTTCACATGAAGGCAAATTGTACAAACACAGCTGAAAACATCAGGAAGCGCAAGCATTTTCCTTAGAGAAATGGAGTCAACTAATGTTCTGCTGGCAAGAGACTCCTAAATAACTGGGAAGATGTTGTTAGGCACAGTAGTTTGGGCAGCAGGGTGTTCATACTCTGACAGCACTGTTCAATTTGGCTAGCTTAGATGAATGATTCCTGTACCATAGAAAGCAGAGATTATTAACCATACAACAGGAAGCAATTTAAAGAATACAGGTTGCTTTGGAGACTTAAGAAATGGCTCTCAGATTGTCAAAGGATTTTTTTTTTTTTTTTTTTTTTTGACTCATTTAATTTACAGCAGACTGGGAGGTAATTAAATTATGAGAGTGCTTTTGATTTTTGCCTCTTTAATCCTCATTGAGTTTATTTCTTAGACATAATTTCAAACACAGGAAAAATAAGGAGAATTCTCTTCACACTTCAGACTTTGCTTGCATTGATTTCTGGCCTTGTTCGTTCTACATATATCCAGGATACCTTGAAGTTTCAGTTCTTGTCCTTAATTAGGGATTTAATTGTATTCTTCCTTGCTCCTCAAATTTTTCTTGTTCTGCTTTTTTTGCGAGTTGCTCATTCTGTTTTACTTAGCTACTTTTAGCCCTGTTAAGCCCTATTTAAGTGTTAATAAGTTAATTCCCTTTGGATGGGGTAAGAGTCCAATGTATTCATTAAGAGAACATTTCAGGATTTTCTGTTTGCGTCTTCCTTTAACTCCCCTGTACTTTCCAAATCTGGAAATGCCATAGCTCCAAAGGAGGCAGTTGTAAGTAAGTCCCGTCCTCACTGTGGTATAGTCCCTGTTGAAGAATAAGAGACCAACCATTTGTGAGTGTTTACAGTTGGACCTTCTGAAGGGCATCATCTTTCCTTAATGACAAAATGCATCAGATACACAATATGTGACAACAGCACCTTGGGGTTTCCGTAACAGTGGCAAAGTGGAACATCTGATGAAATCTGCTTGTGAAATGGAAGGCTGCCTTTTCTGTCACTGTGGTTACTGAGAGCTCTTAGGTCTTGCATTCTCTGTTTCGAGTAGCAAATTCTCAAAGTGCAGAAAGCTACCCTGGAGTGATGAAATTGTCCATGTGTGGGGCTTAAACATCCATGTGAGGCCACCTCATTGTCTTACGCTCTAGTTTTGGAAGTCCTAGTATTTCTCAAGTTCACAAGTTGGGTGAACGTTTGCTTCAAGCTATTGAGTTGATGCCTAAGAACAGGAGAGGGGGGTGCTCACTTGGATCTACATTATTGATTGAAGCACTCTCCCTCACTGTACTTCAGTGAAGTGTAGCCAAGAACAACAAGATAAGAATTAATGTAAGTGACAAGGGAGTTTCTCAGATTGTGCTGGTGCACATTAGCCTGGCTGAAGAGAAAAAGAAGCTGATACTTGAGTCTTTTGAGTTGCGAAGGGTCTGGTCAGTCCTTGAAGGGGAAGCACGTGAATGGCCCAGTTGTCATCGCATTTTATTTTTTCTCCAACTTTGACTAATGGTGCATTTCCTCTGGCCTCCCACAGGCCGTCCGTGGCTGACTTGCTTTGTCACTCTTCACATCTAGTCGCTGCCTTTACTGTCCACGCTGTTCCCATGGCAGGAACCCGGTGTCCTCTAAAAAAATGCACAGGCACAAACCATCTGTCATTCTTCCCACTCCTCTTTCAAGGGACCATTTCCCATATTGTGTGGCCTTGCTGGCTGAAAGCAGTCTGCCTCCCCCCTGCGTGCCTGGAGTACATGCCAGCTCTCTCCCCACTTGATAAGGGACCTCCCAACATTCTGCCTGTAAAAATACTAATGGGCATCTCCCTGCTGATAACCAGCTCTGCCTTTTTATTGTGTTCATGGAGTGATAAGTTGTCTGGATCAACAAGGAATTGTCCCTTTTGCCACTTTGCAGGCAAAGTTATTAGGGTCAGATTAGGTGTGAGCTGTGAAATTAATCATTGCAACCACAAATAATTTGCAGTGTGCAATGGACAAAGGAAAGAAAGAAGCTGGAGAACAGAAGGGGAAATTATTGTAGGGCACAAAGAACCAAAGTGATTGGGAAAGAGGGAGGAGAGTGGCTGGCAATGCTTTACGGGATGTTGAGCTAGGCCTGTAGGCTGTGCTGGGTTTGGTCTCCTGCACCTGCGGACTGTGAAACCGTAGAACAAGACAGTTCTTTAACATCATTTGAGAGTCCTAATTAATCCACACCCAAGGTGTCTTAGGGAGAGGAAGACACCTGACTTTGCACCAGAAACAGTACTTTTATGCATGTGTTAGTTGATGATATTCCTTGCACATCTCTGTATGTGGCCCCACCAGAAGCATGCTGATGGGTCTTGTAATAGGTGCTCTAGGAAAATCTGCAGCAAAGGCTGTTGATGCAGACCAATCTGTGCCTAAATGACATCTGTCAAATGGGCAACACTGATAGTGCAGCTAGATATTCTTTTATGTATAGAAGTTACAAAAAATAATCATACAAACACTTTTTTTGTATGTTTAGTTAAAAAAATGGGAGCAATTTTGTTTCTTTTTTTCAAGTACTGGCTTGTGGAAGATGTCATCTGAATTGCTAATCTGAATTACATGGATCTAGTCTCTGCTGGAGGTGAAGTCCAACAAATCTAAATTACTGGAATTTCTAAGCTAAAAATCCAGTCCATTGTCTGAGGCAGCACTTGACAATATGCATATGACCTACCTCTAGGAATTATGTCCTCTGAATCATGCCTTTTTCTACAGTGTAGCTTAGACTCACTGCTTGAGGACACAGCTTCTTGGGTCAGTTGTTGCCAGGGCTGCACTCACAGCAGTATTTAAGAGAGTTGATTAGAAGTTAGCAATGTAGATAAACCTTCAGTTTAACTGGCATGACCATGTTTTTCCAGAACCATTAACCAAGTTTGAGAGAAGGAAGATACAGCTTGAAGGTCAAACCTATGAAAGCAAAGCCTGTTTGACAGACCAGGAGCTCTGAGTGAATTTAGTTCTACCTTCAGAAACGGGGGAGCTGTGAGGGGACTATGGGAAGAGAAGACAGTGCAACACCCTCTGAAAAGCTCCCATTTTCTTTTCTGGGGTGAGAAGCCTGAATTTTATGCCTAAGATACATAGCTGAAGGTGCGCTGAATTCACTTGGAAATGCTGCAAAGCTATTCTCGTTTCCTGTAACTGTTGCAAGGTTGGCATTTTTCCATGGCTAAGCCCCAGTTTTTAGCTAGCCAGAATGAAGTGGCAGGAGAAATTCACTCTCTCTTTCATCTTATAGTGTATCTAGGAAGGCAAGAAGCAAGACTTTGAACCATTAATTCCTAAGTCTGTGGCTTGATTTGCTGCAGTAGAAACTGTTTTAAGGGTTTTGTCTTCTCTTACCAAAGCTAATTGTTAATTGCATCTTCTTTTCTGTAGCCACTGCCACAAGAAATGACTGCCTTCTGTGCTGATGACAGATGTGCCTCTCTGTTATCAGACACTGCTCTTTTGCCATCTCAGTTTCATAACAATTGCCTCTGCCTAGGAGCCAGTGGAGCAGTTGTGTTGGGCAAAGCACTTCTCTGAGGAGGAGAATGATGGATGATGGAGCGATTCCCTTTGACATGGCTAGGGCACTGAGGTTGTGCTAATTTTTTATCCCCCCCCAACATTTCCCCTTTCCCTGCTCTGAATTCTTAAAACAAATCATGGCATTGCTGTATAAACAACACACAGAGACAATGCTATAGCAACTTAAAAAACCATATTTTATGGTACTGCTATATGTCACTTTTGTCAAACTTGTCAAGAAAGAGATAATTGCTACAGGTGGCAGAGGCTGCCACATGACCATCAGAGGGTACATAGGGAATAAATTTGACTGCCTCTGCCAAATTTCTAGCCAGTGATACTGCTTCCTTTTCTCTCACTACTGTCATATATGACATTTTGCTACAGCTTGCATACTGGTCTCCCTCCTGCGCTCAGGGAAGAAGTAGGTCTGGCACTCATACTGTGCCAAGGTTCTGTTGGGCCCTAGGTGACAGGTTTGCAGTGATGCAGTTATACTGGCACAAAAATCTGGAGATGTTGTACCAGCACAAAGCAAAGTTTGTCTGGAAGCAGCTTGCTCTGAAAAGCGTCTGCAAGCAGTACAGATATATGTCTTCATGGAGATGGGTTTTCAGGACTGGATTGCAGCTGTACTGAGAATCAGCATTGTATTCACGTAATTCCCTGAAATATTCTCTAATAGTTGGTTTGAACAGTCTTTAGCAGAGATCATATTTCTAGTTTGGGATTCCCTTTATACATCTTTCATTAATACAGGGATTCTCCGCAATCAGAGACCAGCACCGCAGAACAGCTGGATCCATTTTGGCTTGACAAGGGACATGGGCATTTTTTTATATATATTTATGGCTCTTGTGAACATTCAGAATGCTTTTTAGAAATATTAAAAATAATCAAGGGTTCTGGAAAGAATTCATACTGTGTTGCCATCATCTGCAGGAGTTCTTCCATCTTCCTCTAGAATATGTATTACTAGCTGACACTGTGATCTAACTGGTCCAGTCTGGGAATTTGTAGCTACAGCTAGAGGAAAAGGGAGGCTGTGAAGGGAATTGGTATATCTTGATCATCAGAGAGAGCAAATATAATACAGGCGGCAGCCTGGCTGCCCCTGGAGCAAGTCAGAAGCAAGAAGCTTGCAAGCAGGCACCTCAGAAAGCTCCCCAGAGTTTTCCTCTGCCTGCTGCACCCGCTGTGGTTACTTGGTAGGTTACTTGCCCTGCTTGTCTTGAGGTAGCTAGAGTTGAAGCACATGTTTTCCATTTAGAGCTTGGAGGATGCCCAGGTCTGACTTGGCATGCGGTCTGCACTGGGCATCAGCAGTACAGATGTGGAAACCACAAACCCGATTAATATGAGCCTAGAGTAAAAACTCAAATAAGCTTATAAATAAAACCAGACTTGCAGATTATTTGTTTCCATATTAGTCTATAATAGACCCTACTCAATATGTTTGTTTTATTTGGTTTGGTGACCGACATAGGTATTTATATTTCCAATAAAAATTTAAATCAGAATACAACAGATGAAGTAAGCTTAAATTATTTGTGCAGAAGATGATTGCAACTGTCTGAAGCATGTAATTCCTTACATGAAATGTTAGCCTGCTTTGAACAGAGATGTGACAAACTCCTCAGTATTTAATTTACCATTCCATCATAGCTCCAAATTCTACATTTATATATTAAAATGGACTCCTAAATGCACTCTAATCCTCAACGAACAATCCAGAGGTGTTGGATGGCTTGGTGGATCTAATTCTTGATATAAGTCCCATCTGTGTGATCCTGGGTGAGTCACTAAATGTTCCTTATGTCTTAGCTTCAAGTGGTGACTGTCTTTTTTCCCTTGCCAGCCTCCTGCTGAGCTCTGGGCATGCTTGAGGACCTCCAGTGCTTCTTTCCAGTGCAATTTCAGCTGCTGCAGTGCAGGTAATGAAACCGTCCAGAGAAGAGAGTTCCAAAGAATCATCCAAGAAGATTCTTCGACAGTGCTGACAGATGTTTTACTCAGTGGAAATCTCTTCCCGGTAACTGCTAGCCATTTATCCAAGGTGAGATCGCCTTGATTCAGCTCCATTTAAGCAGAGCTGTACCAGAAGAAAATCTACGGTTTGGCAGCAGTAGGGCATCTAGTTTATTTTGCCTGTACTGTGACACTTAAGATGGGACATCTGCACAAAGCCTGACAAGTTTTTTAAGTGAGATTTGTTGTACAAAGGCCTTGTACGTGTTTGTGTTAAGTCGTAACTACAAGTGATCAGTTAGGCCTACCTAGCTTTCAGACTATACCAAGGTGGCGTAATTGGAATTGTGCTTCTCTCCCCTAGACGTTCTAAATAGACAATAGAGGGAAATAAGCACGTCCACATGCTGGTTTGGATCTCACATAGGCTGTCAAGAGAGCATGCGTTTCTTGCATCCCAGTGGGATGAACCTGAACCTTGGATAACTATTAACTGTGACTTTTTTGTGCTAGTGGGGTTTTAAGACAAATGAATAAACAAACAGTGCTCTCTTCCCATTTTCATCTTGCAAAAAAAGGATGTCAGTGCCAGAGGAAAGACACTAGCAGTTATTCCATTCAAATGTCCAGGTTTTCTTTCCAATTGTTTCTCTGGGTTCTTTTTTTGGTTTTTTCCCCTCTTCAGCTGGTTGAGCGATGGCCTGTTCTTATGAAACAAGTTTTCAACTTCACAATGGTCCTGACTTATCATTGTTTGAAAGGCAAGAGGGTCACTCAAAATAAACTCTCTTGTGCTAGATAGTGTTTTTCCACATGGAAATGTTGGAGGGCCACTCTGTGCTGTCAGCCCAGAAAGCACAGAAGATGCCTTCAGACTCCCCAGGTGCCTCTTGTGTTTGTTTTCTAATGTTATGGCACATACAGTATCATTAATATTATGTCCAAACCTTGTCTTTTTAAACAGAGTCAACACATCTAACCTATTAGTCAGCCACAGGGAAAAAGGATGAAGTCAACACTGTAAGGAATTAACCCTTTCCATTGCCCAGAGAAGAAATCAAAGATGATATGACCTCTTAAACTGCAAAAGAAAACTGATTGTTTTCTCTCACAAAGTAGTGGAAATAATTCCTCTTACTTTGGCATTCAGATGTAAAATGCAACAGCCTGTGTCCTACAGGAATCAGAAAAGACTGCAGACTTACAAGACATCATTCTCTTTCCCATGGTACATGCCATTGAAGGGCAGGAAATTTCCCTCCCACCCACCTTTTTCTTTTTTTTGAATCTCCATTTCCCTGTGGCCTGCCTAGGGTACTGGGCTAGGCTTGGCATGTAGACACAATTAGAAATATAGGCCAGACTACATGGAGCAAAGTGTCCAAGTGCTGAGTGAGTGCCCAATGGGCCGTAGCAAAATGCACAACCAAGTCAAAGAAAAATGGAAAATATTTCATAAAGTTCATCTTTGCATCCCTTTTTCCTCTCTTGATATATGGCCCCTTACTCACAGCTGCCCGGGCCCTGGCCCGTGTGTAAATATGTCAGTGCACCAATGAGACGGAACATGGTCACAGAAACGCCGGCGGCTGTTCCCAGATAAAACTCTGAGCTGGAGCCGAGGCGTTTATTGTAAATAAAGATCAAGGCAAAGCAGCAACATTTCTGTTTGACTCAAGCCTGCCAAGGTTGCTCGTCCAGCTCCTTTCACGACTACCATATGTCTACATGGATTTCCCCTTCCAGAAAGTGACACGTTACTCTTCTGACAGTTCTGTAGCCATTGCAAGTTCCTCGATACTTTCCATGTGTTGCTTTACAATAACCTGGAAACACTGGTGGCAGATGGGGCAATGGGTGCATGTGTGGGCGTGGAGGGGAGAGGCAGACTTCCAACTGTTCAGCTGTAATACCGCTGTACCTTAACAGTAACTTTGCGGGGTCTGGGACATGTTAATGCTTTTTTTTCTCTGCTCAGTAGAGGGCACTGGATCCTATAAATAGGAATTGATACAGTGAAGCACAAAGGGCCTGATAGCTTTAGCAGATGGACTAATCTTTTTTCCTCTAGGTACTGGTGATGTGGAAGAGAAGTCTGCGGCTCTGTCTGCTGCATGCTGATTGACCGAGAGACGACCATGGCATGTGTTAGCAGGTGATAAACCCATGTCTTTTACATGCATTTTTTAATTTTAATTAAAGTGGTAGCTACAAAAATCAGCCATCTGGAAATCAGGTTGGCTAAAGTACTAGCCATCTGGCATCCTTCTGAACAGCAACACCAGCTAGTTGACACAACTGGGGGGAGATGCAAGCACCTACAGACTAGAGCCTGAACAGCCAGGCTGGGGTGGAAACTGGTTGAATTGTGCAGGCTTGTTTTGGCAGTCCACAGGGGAACTATAGGAGTGGTGTGAGGGGGGTTGGCTGAATCAGGGCATTTAGCTTTCTTTGTAGCCCTTGATCCCATGTCCCCACAATTTCACTACTAAGTTATCATTTTTTCCAATGAGCTTGTCTTGTTGTTAGCAATACCCGCAAACAACACACTGTCAATCCGTTCCACTCTCTTCACTGGACTCCCTTTCTGTGTGCTGGGGTTAGCATTTTCCTCACTCATGGCTCAGATAAGCTGTAAGCTAAAGGGACTAACAAAAAAACCCCTAGGAATGTAGTTTTTTTCAGATGCTTTCTTTAAGTTTAGATGGATCTTGTGCATGTATGTTGTAACATAATTCTTTCAATAATAAAAGTTTTAATGCTAATAAAGAACATATATTAAAAAAAACTTCCTAAGCCTTCATCTGGCACTAGTCTAATATGTTGAAGATTTGGCACAATTTACTCTCATAATTCAAGAATAAGAGCTGAAATTACTCAGTCTCCACACTGACAGATACTGACCTAAGTTCCTGAGCTGACCTAGGATGCTTCACTTTAGATGACAGCTCCAAATGCAGGAAAATTGAATACTACCACAATATATGCTTTAGCTCTGCTGAAGAAAACTACAAGGCAATGCTGTTTCCCAAAAAGCAGCTAGTAAGTTATTGAGGATTTTATACTTCTATAGCAATGCATCTCAGCACACCCTAGCAATTGCCAGACCCAAACTAGAGGTTAAATGTGCTGGAAAACATGGCAGTAGCTTCCAGCATTTGCCGATCCCTGAGCTTCCTGGGACTCAGGCATGCCTGCCTTGCATAGCAGCAAGATAAGTCTTAGAGCTGGGGGAGAGGAGCAGCTTTCCTTTCACACACCCTCTCACAAGTCTGAGCTCCTGCCTTTGTCTTGGCAATGCAACTTATGGTTCAAGAGCTGCCCGTGCACCACAGGTGGCTGGCCCTTGGCCTGTAGTGCTGTGCTGCTGTTCCCATTTAAATCAGACAGAAACTATGATTGCTAAGGATTGTGGGTTTGTTTTTTTATTAAATAGGTCAGCAGGCCCTAACAGTTGGCAGCCATCTCCAATCCGGGAGCTGTGTGATGAAAGGCCATATTATGGCAGGCTCCAGTGTATCTTTTTATCTGTCCTACTTGGTACGGCATGTTCCAGGTGAAGACTGGCAGGATGCTGGTGCTAAACCCTGCCCTACTGCTGTTCCCTAGTGACAACAGCAGTATCCTGGCTTCTCATCCCATATTCAGATCCAGCTCCCTTTGACTGCCCTGGAAACTATGGCTCCCATCACAGGTCTTTGATACGTGGAGATCTCCTGAGTTGGGCACCTTATTCTGGGAAGGGAGATCAATCCGTTTTAACTCCTTTCCAAACAGATGTGCTCTTGAAGTGGTTCCTATAGTCTGTATTAGGCTAAACCAGGTACGCGTTTTGTAACCAACTTCACCTTCTACTACGGAAGCCTGATACTGTACCTTCATTTCTGGTACTGTAAATCATTATTCCTTAATGCCACTCAGTAGAGAAGGACATAGATCATAAACCTGGCCATAAATTGGTTCAGTAGCAATTTCTCTTAGCAGTTTTAAAGTGTGATTTTAAAAATATTTTTTTACAGTTCCTTGACAGGTTAATGGGGTACGTGGACAGGAGACTTCTGCTTTATCCCCTGGAGCCCTGACAAATTGAGGTGTTGCCTGGCTCAGCTCCTAGGCATGAGATGAAGGAGTAACTTGGACTTCTCCCCTGTGATTTCCTGATGCTCACTAGTGGAGGACAGACATGATTCACTCCAGAAGGTACTGCTGAGTGCTCCCAGGTATCTGATCTGCCAAGCAAGGCTGGTAGCATCAGTTCCCATAAGATTTCACTCTCCTGAGGAGAGGCTGGTGTCAGCCCCAGGTAACTCTCAGAGGCCTGACATCAAACTGTGTAGTTTTTTAAGAAGCCAACTGAAAACGTGGTGCTGTTATTATCTGACACTGGCTGAAACAAAAGCCAAATGTTGATGAATGTCTGATCCTAAAAGTAAACAGTTTGATTTTTTTTTTCTTTGCGAGTCAGGGGCCCTCTAGGGTTTATCTGATTTTGGCAATCTCCTGCACATTTTGAGGCCTGGAGCATGGTTTTAATTGTTACATCACAAAAGTTGCCAAATAACGTTGAACGCTCCTTAAAAACTCTCTCAATTTTATGGAACTTCTCAACGGCTTGACTAATACAATAATTACTGGAACTCGGCTATGTTGCCTAGTGGCAAATGGAATTTTTTCATAATGATCCTGTCTGTCGTTAATAGCAGGATTTGTTCTTTCTCTCAGCGGGAGAGAGGCCAGAAAGCCGTGGTATCTGTCTTTTTTAATGACAGCCAACAGCAAACGGATAAAATAATCAATTATATCTACAGATAGGTAGATAAAGTATAATTTATCATGTCAAAAACAAAAATGTTTTTAATTGGGCTGTTAATCATTTTGTAATTTTAACTAAAGAGATGGGGGCTCTACTTTGTGCTCAGACATCACTAATATTTCATACAACATTAGCTGATCTTATTATAGATTTAATAATAGTGTTTACTACTAACTGCCAAAATATAAAATGCTATTTCTGTTCTCATTAGCTGAAGCCTTTGCAATTATAAAGGGATGCCCTTCCCTTTTATTTTTCTCCTTCTAGAAAGATCCAGGAAAAAAAAAAGGGGTGGGTGGGGGGTGTTCAGCTGACTAATCAGCTGTAAAGGTTTCTAGAATATGCTGATATTTCTGTTTGATTAGGAGTACCCATACTAGTTACCAACAAATGTGTTACTGAAATGATGATTTAGTTGTGGGGTTTTTTTTACAGCAAAGCATATAAGCAGATTAGTATAACACAGCAAAGATTGGAAGCTGGGAGTTTTGATTTCTAGCCACACCTGTGTTGTCTTGTGGGAAGCTGGGCAGATCATTTAATCCCTCCTGACTTGTTTTCCCTGTCTGTAATGTAGGTATTAGATAGCTGCCTCATCAGACGGCTATAGAGTATGTAAGTGTTGTAAGATTCCTGAAAATTTGTAATAAAGGTGGCAAACATCTGGATAGATGGCTGCAATAGCAGCCTCTCTGACAGCTAGCTCTTTGAGGAAGGAAATGGGAAGTTTATGGCTGGACCTGAATCTTCCCCATATTATAACTGAAAATGTCCTCAACGATGCTGCCTGATTTCAGGATCAGCAAAGAATAACCTAGCAGAAAAATCTCACAGCACTAGGGTACTTTGGCTGTCTACTCTTTTGTTATTATTCCTATCGATGTCGTGAGCAGATGCCCTGTGCAGGACTAGATCTCTATTTTACCTATAAATTCTACATTTTAAAAATGCCGGCCATGCTCAGAAAAGGAATGTGACTCTTGAGCACCCCTTTGCCTCAAATACACTGGAATTGCTTCCCTGCTCCAGAAGTGTTTTGCAGAGGCAAATTAATCTCCATTCCTCTTAACTTGGTTTTCCTCTGAAAAGCTCTACTTGCCTTAAATCAAGAGCCAGACTCTGAGTACCTGTTTGGGAGCAGAACATGCACTTAACATTCTTTGGCAGTGGCAGATTTCACTTTCAGTGGTACAGTGGGTGTTTTGGCTCTAGGTTTAATTTTATGTACATAGCATCTCCCAATGATGCATGTAACACAGAAAGGGGCAGGACTGCCCTTCCTGTAACTGGATCTTCCCTGGGAGTGGGGGAAATTTAGTGGACTGAGTGGGTTTTTTACAGGTCTAATGGCAGGATTGAGGCCGTATTCATACTGGGAAACAGGGAGGAGAGGCTCTGGGGCTGGCTTGCCCAAGCATAAATAAATTGGAGGTGCACAAACATTCAAAAAAATTCCCAGAGAGTCACGTTGCACAACTTAATGGGCCTGGTGCCTTCACCTGTGCCAATTTTATGTGACTCTTAACTCTGGCGTTAAATAAAAATGAGACTTGCTCTAATGACATCAACAGCCTGCAGTGAGGAAAATATGCCGCTACTTTGATACAGATCCCCTTTTAAGGAGGACACAGTAGACAGCAAAGGCTCTCTTTCCCATCTGTTAGGTGAATGTTACGTTTCCCTGCTCAGAAGTGTGCTCTCAACAACACTCTTCTGCTTTCAGTGTTACACTAGATAATTTTTAATAAGAATATGGTTATCTGCTGCCCCTGGTTTTGCCACCTTGATTTTACTCTCCTTCTCCATTACATGAAAAGGATGGAAGAGGGGGACATGCATTGGCTGGGGTAGGGGAGAAAATAACATGGGGAGGGCATTAAATGAACCAGCTGTTATGTGTGAAGTATCTGCTTTCTAATTGCTTCTGTTGGAATTCAGGGGAAAAAGGCACTGGCTACACTTAATTAATAAGGCAGGACTCACATAAACTCCAGCTGTGAGCACAGGACTGGTCTTTAAAGGATAAGTTCAGGAGGTGGGGCAGAGAGTTTGATTTCCTTGCACTAAATCCCATCACATGCTGCTGGTAGTGTGTGTGTCCACTTAAGCCTTTTGGTTGCTCTGTCTGAACCAGACATGAGGTATCTGTTGCTGTCCATGTGCCCCACCCCAAGAAAAATGATCCGTCCTCAGAAATCAAAGGTGTGAGGCTGTGTTTCAAGCTAGGTTGAAACCGCTGTGTTTTCACTTGAGTTTGGAATCCCTAAAAAGTAGGGATGTTTGGATCAAAGGTTTTCGTTCAGATTTAACAAAAGCATGGGCTTTTGCAGCTGGACCCAGATATAGGTTTGCCCCTTGGTCCTCTTTTCTGCCTAGTTCCAGAGGGTTTGGATTTGGCATCTGCCTTAGGAGCTTTGCCGCAAGGGTAGCACTGGTGGGGTGGTTGTGCAGCTGATGCCTCCAGACCGTGTCCAAAGGCCATTTCCCAATGATCCCTTTGAGGAGAACAATGCCCAGTTCCTTTCTCTTTTTTGGAGAAGGGCTCAAAAAGATCATCAGAAACTTTGCGGAGTTGCAGATAATGCCCCTAAAGCCCACATGAAAATGTGAATGCCGCAGTGTTTCCCCATTTGGTCCTGATCCAGGTGTCACTGTCATAGGATGCCCTGCATGACCAGTGCAAGGTTTTCCCAGTCACAGCACAGCAGTACTGGGGTCTGTGCTGAGACCAAAGTCTTCTTCCACTTCCCATGGGATGGCATCTCTGGATTTCAAAGCTTGTTTGTGTTACGCTAGGAAACAGTGGAATCAGAAAAAAAGGTGGAGGGGATGTTCCCATGTAGTTAGCCTGTTTTTCCTCACTGGCTGTGGAGGGAAATGAGCTTCCTGCTTAAGGTGAGGTGTCATATGCTGGATGGAAACCTTTGTGTCCCTTTTTTGTGACCTTTTGCTGCCACCGTGCAGGGCAGGTCTCTTCCAGTGTGATCACTCTCCTTCACAGGCCCTCTCCTTTCCTGGTGCCGTGCTCCTGCCTTGCATCAGTCCTGACGCTCCTCAGATGAGTGCTAGGGTCAGCACAAGGGAGGGGACATAGCCATGTGGCTGCAAATAGGTTGGGAAAGGAGGAGTGCTCACTTTGGCACAGAGAGCCCAGCTGTTTGTTCTCACCGCACCCTTCCTCCCCAGGCTGGAGCTGAACAAGTCTCCATTTGACATTGTCATGCTTCTTTCCCCCCTCTCTCTGCTTGGGATCACCCACCACCTTCCATGAGCTCAGAAAATGCAAGAACCCTTCAGATTCCTGGTCAGAGCCCCTTGTTGTTTTGAAAGGTAAAATAATCCAAGGCTTAAGCATCAAGAAAGGATTCTGGTGTTTCACTGCTCCTGGTTTCAGTGACAGCTAGGCCTGGTGTGGGACTAAACACACAGATACATCAATAGCCCCAGTCCCTTGAGGTAGCTGCATGGAGCTGGACTTCCCACCCAGAGAGAAAAACAATTCTTGGGTGTTACAGCGTGTTTCCAAGCAAGCAAGGTGGGGCCTCACTTTGCAAAGTTCTATAACAGCAGCTCTTTGTCTCCTCCATTTCTCTTCACCCTGAACGTGTTGCTATTTTCAAAGGTTGGTTTCAAAGTGCTGATTCACAGCCACCAGCTGTATTGTTTTATCTGAGGAGATTAGGGCTGAGAATGTCGTGGTTTTGTAGTGAAGACTCCATTGAAATAGCAGCATATTTGACATGAGACTGTTATTTATGCTCAAATAACCATCTCATTTAAGGATAAGGAGTCTTTTTTTTTTTCCTTTTCCCAAGTTTAGATCAATCATGTATGAAGACAAACTCCCACTCAGCCTCCCTTGGCCCCTAATACTTTCATTTCATTCTTCTTCTGCTCATTATTTTATGATTTTGTCCTTGACTGGAACATTTATCTCTTGTTCTTCCTTACATGCACCATTAAAGAGGGAAAGAACCTACATGTAAAGCTCAAGCCTTGTGTAGCTCTTAAGCCATAAATAATGTTTTATACATATTCTAAGATTATTAAATCCTTCTAGTTAGCCTCCCTCTTACTTTTACAGCTCATCTGATTAGAGGGGACATATTCTTTTGAAACTTGTCTTAACTATTTCTGTTTCGCTTTTGCAAGCAGACATGAGAAGACAGGATCTGGCTGTATGCATTGCTGATCAGAAGACTTGCCATAGGAATGCAAAAAAAGTTTGCCTGTAAGAGAACTGATTGTTGGCATGGAAACACCTCCAGTGAAGCCCTGTAATTCTGAGGTGTGGTCAACTTCCTAAATATAGGCAAGTCTACAACTGAAATTGAAATCTATTTGGGGATGGAAATGAATTCAAAATAGACTTTTCTGGAGAGGGCTGACAGGCACATAATTAGTGAATGGTATGAGGAGATAGTTATGCTCCGGTAGTAACTGATTTTGCACAGCTGTAGGAACTAACCCATTGGGCTCTGTGCATCACCTCCCCATAACTACATGTCCAGCTCCTTTTGATACTGGCTTCACTGAGCCAGGCATCTGAAGCTGAGCTTTTCCCTGCAAATGCAGCCAAACTAGCTGCCACAGTTTGCAGAGATCCTGAGACTATAGCGCTGAGCTGCTCTTTATTCTGCTTGATGAAATCTGCTCAGCTCAGACAGTACCTTAGGGGTATGGCCAGTTAGTCAGGCCTTGCCCGTATTACAAATTATGGAACTGAGCACAAAGAGGAAAAAATATCCCTACTAGAGACAAAGCTGGTGAAATGTGCTGAAAAGCCTCACAGTAGACAGCCTACACAACGAAAAGATCTCCTTCAATTAGTCCATGGTCATCAGTGAGGGCAAACGTCTCTGCCTCCTGGGCCAGACAGGGTAGTGTTTTAATAATAAGCATAAATCTCTTGTGCTTTTCTCCTCGTGACCTAGCATACTCTGTCAGGGCAATGCATACCCCAGAGGAGGAGTAGAATTTATGTATACAATAAAACAATAGAGCTTCAGTGATATCAGCTGTTTGACGAACTTTAATATACATTTGCTATAAAACAGGCAGCAATTACCAGAATGTGATACCGAAATAAAAATCCATGATCCATTTGCACGACAGATCTTCAATTTACTCACATTCATGCGAAAGAGACACATAAAAATGATATCCATGCTTAAAATCACTTAGAAGCAGTCTGAAAGACCCCACAGTTGCAAGTGATACTGCAGTACTTAGCTAATACTCATGTTTCGATGGCTTTGCCTTCATGATTCTTCCAGTGGTTCCTTTATGTTTTCTGGTATTTTGCCAAACACCTGTGAATCAGTGCACAACAAATATTCCTGCCATTTAATTTAGCCTTGCACAGAAAGGCTATATTAGGCCTGATGCAGACCTAATCCCAAACCTCTAAAGAGGTTTAAGGCACTCTGGTTTCACCTAATCCCGAAACCTAAACCAGAATCATTGAAAACCTCCATAACACCACAGGAATGGGCAAATAAAGGGTTTCCACTATGAAATTATTAAAAGGACACAGTGTATCTTTTGGATTTGAGACTTAAAGCTTTACCTAAGGAGCTTGGACTGTCCACAATAAAAGTGTTTATTTTGAAGATAGGAGGTTGAAAGGTTTATTTGACTAGAGGGCTGATTTCACCCCTCCCACCTAAAAAAAAGAAGAGGGGTGATTCCCTAGAAGAGTGAAAAATGGGAAAAGCAATGAACAAGTAACAAGGCAGGGGCAGCCCAGCAAAGCAGCCAAAGAAAATGAAGCCCAGGGTCCCTTTTAAGCCTCAGCCATGGCCCCCTGTGAGAAAGAGGGAGAGCACAGCCCCTGGTGCACAACTGGGCTGTCGTTTGTTGCAAGAAATTTCAGGAACCATGTAAGGAAAGAGTTATTTGTGATATAACAAATACATTGCTGCTGTTCAAAATTAAGAATCTGCTCTTTGGAGATGTCTTACTGATGGTAGATAACATGTAAGAACATGCACTGTAATGGAACTTTCAATTACAAATTGCATCCAACTGTAATAAATTTGATCTTGCATTAATTCATGTTAAATTAATTGGATTCTGTCATTCTTGAATTCTGGTAACCACTTTATCTTGCCATATAACTCGTTATCTTTGTGTTGTGAAAGGGGCATTTCATTGTCAAGGTGACTGTAGGGAACATTAACTGTACCATATTCTAATAAACATTTAGCTCCTAACAAATGAAAGACCTGAAAGTATACTGCACATGTGGTTTCATTATGCATAGCATTTTATAGCAATGATCGGCTGCTCTAAATCTCTTGATTCAAATCATTTCAGCAAAACATGTAGGAATATATGGGGCTATATTTGTGCGTTACACAATACTGAAGGTATTTACCTATGCTTAGGATATTCCTAGTAATAAGAGGCATAGCCCCCACAGTGTACTGCGTTTTCATAACCACCCAGTGCTGTGTAAGAGCCCTTTACAGCAAGGATTTTGGAATCAATGTTCCTACTGATGACAGGTTTGATATAATTTGAGTAGAAAAACAAGCCCCAGATTTACCTTCACAAACTCACAAAAAATCTCCACGCCTTTGTTTGCATCAATAGAAGTGGAACAGAATAGTACTTACTTAACAGCACTGTGGTACCCTAGGTGTAATTTAGCTTTGAAAGACTCTTTGACTCTATAGGCAAAAATGGCAGAAAACTGAAAAGCATTAGTTTTATGAGGTACCGATCTTTCTAGCTAGAATTATAGCAGTATAGCCTTCCAAGAAGCTACATAAATGACAAGGCTTTCGTCTAGCCAGGTGACATAAGCAAATGATAGTTTATTTGTTTTCCTTGAGCAAGTCTTGGTGTAGCTGGAGAGCAACAGGGGGCTCTTAAGGGGGGAGTCTATGCCCTTCTGCAGCGCTGTCATGTGTACGTGCCTGCGCTGAGCTTGCCATCACCTGTCTGAGGGTGGATGGGTATGTTAGCAGGGTACAATTCCAATCCGATGGAGCAACGTTTTTGTTCTAGTTGCAACAATACATACCGTGTTATTTAACTGTTGCCTGATTGAGTCCAATTACGACACCTAACCATTAACTTTCATTTGGAACCTTTTCAGGAGGAAACTGTCTTCTCTAAAGAAGCTCTCCTGCTGGACAGTGTATCTGGAAAGCTAAGTGTGGCTACGTTGCGCTGACAGATGGAGGTCTGCTTATCCCAGAACAAACCCAGTCTGACAACGGTTGCCAGAAGCAGCAGGTGAATCCGGGAAGCCGATAACTCAGCAGAGCTGGCAAACCGGCGCTGTACAAGCAGAGTGGCAGTGTGCCCAGCACGCTGCCTAGCGCTCTCCGCACCGATCGGGCCCTGTGACCAGCTGCGGCGGCACACGCAAGTGGCACACCGACGCGATGCCTGCGTGGGGCGAGCCCAGCCGGCACCAGCGCCTCAGCCGCGGCCTTCCCCGCCGGCTCCAGCCCACCGCCGCAGCTCCGCGGGCAGCTGGAGGCTGGTGCC
>JAVJGI010000001.1:87567507-87624002 GCA_035590275.1 Ibycter americanus
TGCCTGTGGCGGCGGGACGGGTGCCTGAGGGAGGGGGAGCGCCGGCGGCTGGCGGGAGGCCTCCGCTCGAGAAAAGTACCGTTTTGGTTAGAGTCCGCGCCCGCTTGATGGCGGCTGGGCCGCGCTGAGGCGGTGTGCGGGGAGAGCCTGCGTGCGGGGCCTCCTCTGGCGGCTGTAACGCCAGCGCCTCCTGCCTTGCGCGCAGAATACACCCGACCAAACGTTTAATATCGGTGAGCCATAAATACCACAGCTGGTTGTAACGGAGCTTACAACCCTAATGTACTGAATTTTACAACTCTTCCATAATAATCCCAGTGCTTTTCTTTTAGGACTGACAGAAATAAGTGTTTGTAAGGTATCTGAAAGTAAGTGGTAGCGGCGAGCTTACGTGAGCGCCCACCCCCGTTGTGTTCCACGGGAAGCGTGGCCAAGGGTGGGCCGCCGCTTGCTCCGGGCCTTCCTCCTGCCACCTGCAAAATGGTGGTGGCGCTCCTCAGGAAGGCTTACAAGTGCTTTAATACCTTTCAGTTGAAAGCATTTGCAAAAACAAACCGTGTGATTGTTAATAATAGGTATAATGTAGTCCTATGGAAAAATAATACGGTATTTATTAACTGGATAGAGTTCTGACCTACCTGGTCTGGTCTCATAGCTGGCCCCACTTTGAGCTGGAGGTCAGACTGCAGACCTCCTGTGGTCCCTTCCATCCAGAGTGCAGCTGTGACTGGGTAATTAATACACTGTGATTTGGGAATGCAAACTCCTGTTCAGATACAGCCTACAGAAACCTACAGACCTAGCCTTATTTCAACAGACTGACTCGAACCCTAGGTTTTTACTTTGATTACTCGCAGGAAATCTTGCCTCAGTGGATTTTTCACAGACAGGTTCATTGAAGGGGAAAGGAAAAGGTGAAGACCGGTCCTTTGCCTGCAGGCAGCCGCCAGCAGGGCGCTGCCCCCGGCGCGCTGGGTGGCGGGCCCTGCGTGCCCTTGCTCCCCCTGCTGGCGGCCCTGGGACACCCGCTGCCTTACAGGTGTTTTCAGCATGGGTGCTTTGTTTGCTGTGTGGCGTTCGGTGGACCTAGCTGGCATTCTGAATGTCGTCTTGCAGTGTTTGGATGACATCTGCGTACTGACACCTGACATTTGGATTCTTTTACTGTATATTTTCTCTACAGTACTGGTTGTTTGAAATGAAGAAAATGCCCTATACAGCTCCCTTATATGCCAGCCCTATACAGCTCCCTTATATGCCACTTTACAGTAGGAAATAAGCTAATCGCCAGATTCGGTAGCTTCATTTTGAAATGAACAAGGTAAAAAATAGGCAGGGTGTGCTCTGGAAAAAATAGAGGACACGAGAGATGGAAATCTCCATTTAACTTTTTCTCAGAGGATCGTTTTGATGAGCACTTCTCCACACTTTAGCACGGTGTCTTTGTGACCTGTCATTCTTCCAAAGCTCCTTCCACCCCCCACCCCCCCACCCCCAATTTTAGTAGCATTTCTGTGAGGCTTTTAGAGAGGGCTCCATGACTGGGAAGCATTCCATTTATAATTTGTCCTGTCTGCATAAGTTATGTGGAGTATAAAGGACATTTTATTTATTTTTAACCAAATTCCTACATTTTAAAGAAACTACTCGAATAACTACTTTTGGTTTTTTTATGATTCACATTTTCATTGATTTACAGGTAAACTAGTTTTTTCTTGTTAAAATATCCTGCGATCAGGAAATCTAACTGTGTTTTTTCTGGCTTGGATGTGTCATTATCAGTTATAAAGATTCTGCAGAAGGAAGTTATGTTGGTGCATGCACTAGAATAGATGCCAGTTTCTAATATCAGATAGATAGTCTGGTTTTGGTTAATTGGTGTAGAGACTTACTTTGAAACATTAGAATTACAATATTAGAATTGTAACATATTAGGGAGCGGATCTGTTGAGTAAGTACGTTACGCCTTTTCTAACCCTGTTGACCATTTTAGAATACTATGAGTTTCTTTTTGAAAGAAACACTGGACTACTGACCTATATATATTCTTACATTCTAGAGAGCAAATTTGTTTGGCCTTTTGGTATTTGCATACCATTTAATTTGAGCACTGTTTCTCTGCAAGCTCAGCTATAACAAGGTATTATTTCAGCGGAACAGGAAGAACTGTAAACCAGTCATCACTAATTAGCTTATATGGGAGATTTAATGCTGAAGATTCTGGTTTTCCAAAATGATGTTCTGTGAAGCACTGTCTTCATTGGGGAAAATAGCTGCTACAGCTGCTCTTCCGTAATAAATTGTTTTGTTGTAGCTATTTTGGATTATAGTGTATGTCAGTGAGATTTCTGGGATTGTGAAGACAAACTTAGTAATGATTTTAAAAAAAATGGTTGAACTTGCCTTTCTGGACACCTTTTCTGAATTGTAATGCTGATACATTACTTTTGTAAAAACTCGAAAGTTCAGTACAGTATTACATGTTTGTGTGTATGTCTTCATAAAGAAGAGAGGTAAATTTAGTAGCAGTAATAGTGTTTTGATCCCAGAAATATCTGTGTGGATAGATTTATGCTTTCTTGGTAAGAATGCAGTTTGACTGCACTAGAATATACTTGGTAGTACAGTTGAAGAGTTTCAAATTAGTTATAGTTTGAAAACTACTTTAGCTACTGTTTTGGTTTGTTTCCCCCAAACTATGGGTCTCTGTGGAGCAGTAAAAGTGATCACAAAGCAATGAGAAAGAAATAAAACTAAAAAAAAAAACTGCACAGGTTTTGCCCAAGCAAGCCAGCTTCCTTTTGAGCTCAGTGCTGGCACAGTTGTATGATCAAAAGTGGATTTTTTTTCTGTTCATAAGCAATAAAAATAATTTCACAACTGTAATGAATGCACTTCCTATGGTACGCTTTAATTCTATGGAGCTAATGTGGCATAGCTCATCATTTCAAAAATTGTTTTAATGGCGTTTATGACTTGGTGTAAATGCTCATATGTCATAGGATTATGTGAAAGAACTGGAACTGAGAGATGTCAGGTTTGCCATGTTGAGAAAAGTGACTCATTAAACAATAGGTGCCAGTTATCAAGAATAGATTGTAGAGCACGTTTAGGCTACAAATATTAGAGTCAACAGATGTACTTAAAAAAAGATGTATTACTAGATGTCATTTAAAAAGGCGTATATTAGCCTTGAAAGTTTCCAGACCACTAAACTGGAGAATCTAGGCTATGTCATGATTCAGAAGCATTTAAAATACGAATCAGTCTCTTCTGCACCTGAAAAGTGAAAGTTACAGGGGAAGCCACCTTTTCTCTAAATGGATTTACCAGCACAAGTCTTTAAAATTGTAACATCATACTGTAAGCAAACCAGGAGTCTTAGGAGCAAAAAATCTTTTAGTCAGCAAATTTTCTCTTTCATGATTTATTTTTAAAGGTCAGAAGGTGACCATTACAGTCAAAAAATAGTAATTTGTACAGGAAAACCTTCACAGATGAGATGCAACCCTGTCCTAAACTGCATGAGTTTGCAGCCTAAGTTTCCCAGAGCTGCTGGGTGCCTGTTGGGTGTAAGGTAGAGCTGAGCAAGAGCTATTTGGAAAGAAACATAGACTAATGTTTAGCTGCCTTTTTTTGGTGTTTTGTTTTTTTTTTTAGTTATTCCATAGTTTTTCAGTAGAAGCTAAATTTCTTTGATTTAGGGGAGGAAAGGATTCTGCTTTAAAACGTAACAGATAGGAATCTTAGGACAGACTTTTTGCGCTCAAGACAGCTGGAGCAGCTGTAGATTCCCCACTGAAATGAAAATGCTACAAGTCAAGATTTAGAAAGGCAAAAAGTGTGACCAGAGCATTAAATAGAAGGGCCATATGATACCAGAATTAAGCTCTGTGTTTATTATAAAGAAAATCCTAGTTGTAGAAGGGAAAAAAATGAACTTGTTCCACCACTTTCTTTTTTCCTCAGGAGAAAACAGAGAATATATCCTAGGTAATAAATCTGTTTTATGGCTCACATGAGAAAGGGTGGAGAAACTCCCATTATTTTCTTCCCAGAAATTGAAATACACATGAGCTAACATGGGAGACACTGGGATTTTCATCCAACAAATGCACAGCTGGCTTCTGCTTTTATTATTTTTCTAAGCCTAATAATTTTTCATTTGATTAGCTGGTGGCTGACAAAACTATCACTTGCTCAGTGCTTTGTATGTTTAGTAGAGTAGGTGTGATGCGAAAAAGATATTGTAATACGTACCCAGAAGCATAGTTCAGCTTGTTCGGTTGTTCAGAAATTTCTACTTGCCTCTCCTTAAAATGCAAGTTTCTATCATCAGGATTTGAGTTTGAATATCAAGAAAGTAACTTCTTGAGAACTAGAAACAGGAGAATTGTGTAGGCATTTGAGGATATTTTTTAAAAAAAAATTCACATTGTAGAATTGCATGATGCTCCACACATAAATAAATTGTTAGAAACAAGTTGGCAGTCTACAGTGCCAGTTTTGCATGAGGAAGTGGTGAGACTATTTAAGGGAAGAAAGTCCTAGTTGGTGTTTGGAGGTGGGAGAAGTAGGGCTGCAAACAAGATATATCAAGGATTTTAACTGCTGTGGAGAAGACCCATGGACACGCTTATTGTGGGGAAAAAAAACAACAAACCCTCCCAAAACAATGAGATAAAGTGATAAAGTGAGCACAGACATGAATGTGGAAGAATAGGTGCTATCTAGGAATGAGGTTGCTCAGAGCCATGTCTGTGCAGAGGTCTGTGAAGCCATGGATTCTCATTTGAAATCAGGAAGGAAAATGGCCTATCACAAAACTTCTTTGTGTGGCTTCTGCAGAATAAATAAAACATATTCAAGAACCCCGTATCCTGGTCTGTTTTGCATTGACCATTAATACCAGGGACAAAGCATATTGGTTTATTCTGTATTGACTCTCCTGGTGTTTAAAGTGCTAAGCTACATTGCTATTTTGTTGTCCTGGGCAAAGCAATGCTAACACCTTTGCTGAGTAAGCAGCAGAGGAAGAAGAATGCAGTTTTATCCCAGATCGGTGGGTCTGTGTTGTCCAAGTGTTTAGTGTGTTTCTGATTGTTATTTTCAAAAATTCCAAAACAACTTAATGTATTCTGGAGGCAGGAGAGAATGTGGGCTATCTGCTTCCACTTGAATATTGTGTGATGTCTTCTCTGGTTTTAATTTGTAGTCATCTATAAATGGTAGATGTTCAAAACCATGTAGGAAGTTTTTGAGTGAAATGACGTTGAAGCTACAGGGTCATTACAAAGCCAAACCACTACCTAATTTGAGGTCAGTTTTATGTCCTTTTATACAGTGGTTGGTTGGGGAAGGAATGATTTTGTAAGGATTAGTAGAATCTATGTACTATTGATCTAAGTTCTGACCTAGCTCCATTGCACTCACTGAATAATTATTGACAAGTTCAAGCTCTGTAACTAGAAGGTTATGACTTTGCTAAATGCCATGAGCCAGTATATTTTCACAGATAAGGAAAATTACTTTAATGGAAAAATAATGAGACTACTAAAGTGGCATGGGAGCTCTCTTTTGGTCGTTTCTCTCTTGGAGACCTGATGTCTGCTAGGGATCAGAATACTTGGTGTATGGGACTGTTGCTTGGGTTATGGACGCCTATGAGTGTGTGTCAGTGATGGCTGGTTCTGACTGGTTGTTGCCCAGTGTAAAGGCCCATGCCACAGTCTCTCCAGAGGAGGTATAGTCAGTGCAACGAACTTCACTGTCTGCCTCCTATTTCCATAGTCTGCCTTGTTAGAATTTGCGTTGCTGGCCTGCCAGTATTTAGCTATTTGCTCTAATAAATTTTCCTTTCTGTGATGGGCCTGTTTGACTTTCTGAAGTTGTACTTTGAATGGTGCACCTGCGTTAGACCCTTTGATTCTTTTGTCCTCTGACACATGAGATGATGCCACGTTGGTTCCCAGCTGGGCGAACATGCTACTGTGTTGACTGTAGGGGATGCATTCCCCTCGTGCAGCTGGGGATGAATGCTGCTGGTTAGTAGAGGCCCTTGGGGCAGAAGTGCCTTGCTGTGGTGGCAGACACTTTTCCTGCAGTGCAGCACTGTGGCCTTTCTTTTGCACTCTGATCCATTGTTCCAGGTGCAGAGGGCTCTCCTCCCAACTTGCAGAGGTTGCAGAGAGGGAGAAAGTCCGTAGTGCTGTGCCACATAAACAGGTGATAGACACCCTTAACTTTAGAAAGGTCTCTCTAGCCTGGTGATGTTATACAGCATTTATGCACTTTACATGAAATTTGCCAGGTCTGCTGCTGGTAACAGTTTGACCTTATTGAACAAGGCTCTCAAATTAGAGAGTAATTGGGAACATGTGAAACATTCAGGACTTTTATTTTTTTTACTTTTTTTTCCTAGTTGTGTGTTTAGGCCCCCCACCTTTCACTTCAACAATTGAGGGTGTTGGTTACTTCCTCCTGTGTTTGTGTAAGAAAAGCTTTTTATAGTCCGTTTTTCCAGTTGGCGTGTGTACTTCCTCCATTGCAGCTTAATACATCATTCTTCCCACTCCCTCCCAGCCACTGAAGCTAATGGAAGACCTTTGGGTTTTTTTATTTATAGTAAAAATGGAGCTGTGAGGTTGGAAATGGTTATTATTCCTGCTTTGAAACGTGTTCTTCAGTAAGTTGTGTTTTGTTCTTGGTAAAGAAGCAGCATAAAAGGAAGCAAAGAATAATCAGCTGTATTTAGTTTACAGGACATTTAGTTGGAACTGGACATTTCCAGCTTACCTGAAAAATCTACCTAGAGAACAAGTTTGTCAGAAACATTAATGGAAGTGGGCTGCATTCTATTTTTTTATTTTAAAAATTCTTAATGTAATGCCAAATATGAAGAATTTTTCAGTGTCATCCATCCCAACTTCTGCAAGGGTCCCAGCTGAGGTGAAGACAGTCTAGGTGCTCCACATCCACCCATTATTTTGGCCTGTATGGATGAGGCTGGCACACTGACAGCACTTGAGCCTTGCAGATTTGGAGCTGTGCTGGAGGTGTTTCCTTTAGGCAACATCAGTTATGCCGAAAACGAAGGAACCCCTTCACCGGCTGGCAGAGGAATCCCTGTTGAGGACAGCATGTGCTGCATCTTGCTTAAGGACAGGGTAGCACCTGGTTTACCATGGCTTCACTCCTGCTTGCTGGATGTTTTTATCACCATTTGTCCGAGACTGTTATTTAGCTCTAAAATAGAATCAGTAATATTTAATATTGCAGTCTTTTCTTCCCCCCTCTACGACAGATAGCTTATTGAGAATATCTACTGGGAATATCTTTTATTTCCTGTGTTTTGGATGATATTTCTCAATAAAGGTTATGTTTTGGAACTAATTTTCCAATTAAAATTATTTTTTTAATATAATCTTGCAAGGTTTTCCAACGATAATGAACAGCCCAGGTCCTTCAGTGGAGAGGCATGTGCTGACATGGCCACTGTGGACTGAACTACCTCACTGCTTCAGATCTTTAATATTTTTAGTCTCTGTATAAGCCTTTGTTTTTCCCAAGTGACTAGTTTTAAGGTGACATAGTGACTCTAAACCCAGTCAGGGTGGGAATTCACTCCTCTCTTTTTCCATATACTAACTCCATTTCAAGCTGGCAGCAAAAAAGTGGATCTGAGGGACGCAGAGCTTCATTGTGGCATTGGTCCTGAGAATCCTTGCACCTTAAATCTCATGTCTTGCTATGGGACTTCTAAGGTCCTGACAGGTCATTTTTTAGCTCCTTCTGTATTCTGTGATTACTCTGTGAAAATAACATTTTAAAGGCACTTGCTTACTTTATTGCTCCACTGCTAAATAATTGAAATCAGCACTTAGCATTTAATTGTAGTGATTTTATACCATAGATATTGTATAATGCCTGATGATATAATTGGGCATTTTTATAATGACCCCCTATTTTTTAAAATAAGGGGGAAATCTCTGAAATTCATGTCTTCATGCTTGTGCCCATTAAATGTGGTTATCATTATGGAGTGACGACATATGTTCTTCCTAACTAGGATTTTCTTCTTCATGCTGATGCTATCTCCATGCTAGATTATTCCTGTCCCTCGTAGCACCTCGGGGCAGGAGTGGGAAGTAAATGTGTCCCATATGGTTGCTTTAGACAGCAGTTTTGAGTGTGAGGAGATGGGAAAGGAAAGACAATGGGGTCTTATGGGGTCCTTCCCTCATGGTCCTATAAGTAGGGCAAGCAGAGGGGGAACAGGGCCATGGCTTTTTGTACTATCAAGCTAGTTAGGAGTAACATGGGAGTACATTGCATTCAGGACAGGGTGAAATTATTTGTTCTCCCATGCAAGAGGAAGGGAGCCAGGGAGGAACTGTGACTCTGAGTCACCCATTCTTCCTGGAGCGCCTCCTGGGGTGGTGCCGCTACATGCAGCCCTATACAAGACTGAGCCTGAAGGCTTGAACTAGCTGATTGCAAATATTTTACAGAAGTCTTATTTTCTGGTAATTACTTTAATATGATTCAGTGTTTTCTCTTTTGTCTGATCTTGTTGATGAGCCTTCATGCCTGATCCTTTCCCCACTATCGTGGGAGCAGGGCAAGCATTCCCATACCATCTGTACCATTCCTGCTTTGTTTCGCCTCTTGCTTTCAGTGGCTCTGAGTAGGTGCATTTTGAAGTGTTGTTGCTGTCTAAAGCAGTGGACCAAGAGTGTGTCCTTGCAGAAAAATGACTGATCCCGGACCTGTTCTTGCGAAGCCTTTGAAACTACTAAGCTGATTCCGATATTGGGGGTAGAGCAATTTGCAGAATTGGGGTCCGGGTACTGTTTGCCAGTTCAAATTCCTAGTGATTCCTGAAATCGGAGCTCCCGTGGAAACCTGGAACTTCACTTCTGAGGCAAGTGTTGTGTATGAACTGAGTCCAAGCACCCAGTGTTCAACAGATACGTGAAGAATGGCTAGGATTTAGGTTCCAGTGGGTCACCAACAGTATTTACTAGAGACTAATAATAACAGTGAACAGACTCATTCCGTTCACAGATCTCTAGGGTTTTAAAAATCCAGCAGAACCAGCAAAATACCTAAAGCCAAGCCACTGAAATGCAGCCAAGTTTTGTAAAGATTACAATGGTAGCTTCAATTAAATATAAAATATGCACTTTAAATGTACAATTTATTTAAAAGGAGTTATTTTGCCAGATCATAAATGTACCAATAACTAAACCAAGAAATAACAGATTAAGAAATCTAAGTTTATAAGGTTTAGAAAAAACCTTTCAGATTTTTTATGCTTTTGTTTAACCATGTGATTCATATTTAATGCTAGTTAGACCTAATTCATACATACGTATCTTTATAGTAGACTGTACACTTCTCATAAGCAATTGACTGATCTGTGTTATCACATTTGTTCAACACGGGTGGGGGCAGAGAGGTGTAGAGTACAACTCACTTGCATAATCTTTTGCATGTAGTAGAAAAAAATCTGTCTCACATTATACCTACAAGAAATACATGGGTGCTCATAATTCATATTATCCCATAAAATTTAGAAGAGCATTCAGAGACTGCAAATGAAGGTAATTTATGTATAAAACCTCATCCATGAAGAATTTATTGCCATAGTAGGTATAATATACTTTGGCACAGACTTCTCTGAAAGTAGTACTTGCAGACTTGAAAAAGGAGCATACCAAAGACCTTGCAGGTTAAACTATAGTCTGGTTTTATACAAAGCACATTATTATAGACTTTTGTGTTTGAGAGAGCTAAAGCCAGTTGCTAAGTTAATGTTCCATGGCTGTTGTAGATGTGAGTGAACATCTTCACTGTGTGAGTAGTCTCTTTAAAATCGGTGTTAGTTTAGTGGTGCTACTTTTGTGTAATTATTGATGAAAGTATTTTGGGCCTTAGTGGAAACTGAGGAAACTGCAGAAGTACATTTATATAAAACATTCTAATGTGTAGTATCTAAAGATGAATATCTGCTTTGCAGAGGTAGTTTGCCAGCAATGTCATGAAATCCAGATCTCATTTCCTCCTGCAAGGACTACACTGGGAACATGGGGCCTCATCTTCCTCTCTGCACTTGGGCAAAACTGCCAGATAAAGGCCATGGGATCCATCCGTCTTGTTGCCGTTTTGAGACAGGCATTTCTGGGTGACCACAGGGAGATGTGGCTCCGGTGTCCCCATAGATTCTTGCTGGTAAACTTGGGCATGTGGTGGCAGAAGCGAGGCCAAGGCAGGGCTGAGGTTACGTTGCAGCAATATTGTGCACAGTTTTGGGGAGATTTCATTGCTGCCTCCTCAGTGCTTGGGTGGCTCGTGCAGCTGGAACAAAGATATATTTCCTTTTGTTTTTCCTGCTGGGGTCTGATTTCTCTTTTCTTTTGAGATTACATGTGCACATATGCTTTTATAATTGTTGCCTCTTTTTGACCCAAACACTTTTACTTCCGTGGAAGTTAATGACATGAAATGAAAATCAAGGGAAAAGACCAACTCATTACCACTCCAATATTTCCGTATAGTACAAAGCAACCTTAAAATAGGAAGGATCTGGTTTACTGTGAAATATGTCACTTAAATTTGTGTAGGTGGGAATGGAGAGAAACAGCTGCTAGCATGATGTATTAAAGGGATTTTAGTCCAAGTCAGCAAGAGAAGCTACAGGGCTTATTGCTATAAAAATGGGCCAAAGCTCTCAAGCATTGATGTAGAGCAGATAGGACCTTTAAAATTCTTCCCTGAAAAATACACAGTGGTGTAAGGACGCAATCTGCTAGGCTTGGATGGACAGAGAACATTTTCAATTCCTCTGGGATTCTAACTCGTAATTCCAGGAAGTCTAGGTGTTTCAGGAAGTGCTATTAAAATATTATGCTATTTCTTCTGGATGTAGATCCTTGGACAGTACCCTTACACTTAGCCTTTTCTCTGTTGGCTTGCCCTGCAGCAGAAATCTTAAAATACTGAGAGCAAAAATAACTTCTTTGCCAGGTGTATTAGCTGGAATTAAATCTGTTGCGGAAAGAAGTAACTTCTCTCTTGAAAGTGACATGTGATTTTTGGGGTCAGTGAAGATTTATCACGTCAAGAATGTCATTTTGCTACTAAGGAAAACCTCACTGGGCTCGTATCTGAAGTGCTATGCTCAGTTCTCTGCTTTTCCAGATGGGTTTAGTGGAGTTAGAGATAGTGCAGAAAACGGCAACTGAAATGATCAGGGTAAATGGAGTAACAGTCATATGAAGAGAGATTGAACAGGTTGGTACTTTAGAGAAAGGCAGATATTTATCACTGAGTTTTACAAAATCATGAAAGTGATGCAAAAGCTGAATGTGAAACTGTTGCCCTCCAAATCTTGCAATGCAAGGGCTAGGGGACACTCAGTGAACCTAGTAGGAGATCAAGTTTAAAACAAATAAAATAATCCTGCATTTTCTGAAACTTCAGATAGTGAATTTTTTTGCCACAAAAGGTAGTGAAGACAACAGTATCAGCAGGTTCAAAAGGGATTAGACAATTTCATAGACAGCAGGACTACAAATAGACAGTGAAATTATGTGCCCTGTAACATCATTAATACAGCAATTGTGCATGGACGAGTATGGGGGGGAAATGCACTGCAAAAGCAGTCAGGCTTCTGTCTTTTCCCTAAATAGCACCTCTAAATAACATGCCACTATTGAAAACAGTATGCTAGGCTAGATGGACTGGTAGTATGACCCTGCAGGGCATTTTTTTCTGCAGTACTAGAACCATACGATGTTTTCCTTTGAAAGGTTCTTATTGTTAGTACACTGAATTCTCATAAGGATAGTCAAGAAAAAATTGGTATCGTGTGTTAATACTGCATTGTTAATACCTGAAATATGAATGTATTTTGAAGTCTGATCCATTGATAGTCAAATGCCTGCCTGTTACTGTGCATGTTACTAACATGGCATTTATTTGGAAAATGTACAACTTGGAAAATGAATTTTAAGTTTGTATATTTATTTTTCTTGGCAGCGAGTTTTAGTTATCTCTAAAGTGAAAAGTTATCCAGGTGCAGTGAAGCTGTATGGTGCCATGAGTACTCTAGCAGGAAGGTATGCAGGACAAGTATGCAGGAAGCTGGATCAGAGTAGTTTCTTCATGCTCCAATACTGTGTGCTACTGAGATGTCTTTGTGCTTGTTCCAAGTAGGCCAAATTGAGAGTATGAGACAGAAGGGGGACTTTGGGCTGACCACAGCCACAGATCAGGGGCCCAGAACTTGGGATGTGGTCCATGTTCCAGGTACTGGGCTTTAGTGACACCACAGGGCTGTGGTGACATCCCTGCTGGATGGAGCATCGTCCCCATGCACCCTGTTCAGTGCTTGCCCAACTCCTGATCACATAGTCAAACCCTAAAAATTTAGGCTACTGCTTCTAATATTGTAGCTAGTTCTTTTATTATTTATATATTTTTAAAATTACTTATTTAGATACTGGGTTTTTTATCAACATTTGTAGCATTTAGAGGAGACTGCAAAGAGGGAAAAAAATATCACTAAATCACTTTAATATAGGACAGAGTTGTTCTTTAGGTTTTTTTGTTGTTAAAAAAAAGTCTTTTGTATGCTTTATTTTTTGAAATATTAAGCATATCAACAAAAACATTCTCTATTTTAATTAGAGATGTGGGCTTTATTCACATGGAGACTTCTGAATATTTGTGTAGCTCCTCTGCTCTGGGCACGAGCTTTTAGTTAGAGATACTTACACAAGCCGTAAACGGTACCAGTGCGGCTCAGGTTGGCTCGTTGTGTCTGAGGAAACTGGTAGCACTCTGCTGTTGATGAGAAATCCTGTGTAAAGAAATCCCCACTTAGTTGTCTCAGATATGCTATTGGGAAACATGTTTGGCTTTTAATCAAAAGAAACTGAGTGTTTGGTTCTTAAGAGTATCTTTTTTTTCCTCTTGTTTCAGTTAAATAAATGTTAACACAAATGAAGAGCTTAAAACTGTCTGACTAAAGCCTCAGCTAATTGAGCTTTGGTTCTGTGAGAGTTTCAATGTCATCATCCTTTTTGTTTTCCAGTTTTCTGGGGAAGTACTTCAGCTATAGGGCAAAAATAAACCAAAAAAACCCCTTCTAAATCTTCTTCACGCTTAAATACATTTATACATATTTTTAGTTAGTATCTACTTCTTGCAAATTTATCTTGATCTGAAAAAGTTTCAGATGTATTGTTTTCTTACAGAGATTTGACCTTCATCTTTACAGACACAGTTTCACTATTTTTCCTATCAGCATTTAGTTCAAAGGACACTTCTAAGCACGCAGGCGAAAAACAGTTCTATTGTATAAAATAGAGATGTGTGTTTTATATCACGGGAGTTTAGAGAACAATGCAAAGGTCAATTGTGTTGCTTGCTCTCCTGTCACATGATGTGGGTGTGTATATGAATGCATCCCTGGAATTCCACTGTGGGATCTGCATCTTTGAAGCTGATGCTAAAATTACTGCCGAGGCTCTTCCAAAGGCGGATACTGATAGAAGATTCAATGAAATCGAAGGTCGCCAGTCTGGTAGGCGTTGAAAGATACCTGGCTATGATACTATTTCTGATTTAATAATGCGAATGGGAGGCTAGCCCTTTGTAATAATTAGGACTAATTACTGAAGAGGTGTTGACAGATGGGCTAAGAGGAAACAAACTGCCTTTATCCAGTGGCTTAGAGTCAGATTACTAGTCTTGTGTTATCTGTTTCTCAGAAAGTAGAAGCTTCAATCATTCACTAAGTCTTCAAAGGGGAAAGGGATCCTAACAATATACAGGATTTGGGATGAAGCTATGAAACAGGTCTTTGACTCAAAATGGCTAAATTAAGCTCCTTTCCGTAAATTATCATACTTTTAAAGTTTGAGTTACAGATGGAGAATCTGATTGTAGTACTGAAAAATATGTGAAATCAATATTGATGGACTGTCCTGTCATTATTGTTGTCACTGCTTCTGCTCATGGACTAGTCTAAACTCAGTTCCTTGCTGTTAATTATATTAATATGAATTCTTCGATTCCCTTTTATGCGATGCTTGTTATCCACCTGAAATGGAGACAAGGGAAAATATTTAGTACTGTCACGTTCAGTGATTGTTTCATGCAATGTCACATCTGCTCAAGAAGCAGAAAATAAATCTGCCAAACTTAATTACGGTTATCTACCTTTTAGGAGGCAAGATCATGCATGAGAAATTACTCACTGATACAGGATTTTGTTAAAAAGTATTTCTTCTCTTCTTTTGGATGTAGTGTCCATCCAGTACATCTGCATGAAGTAAGTAGATGTGATTGTCCAATATGCATGGAGTTAGCAAAGACATTCAGGGGTTAATGCTTTGTCACGAGAATGAGCTCTCAGTGTGACTTTAGGCAAATGATTTTAAAGTCTAGCGACCCTCCATCTTCTCAAATGACTGCTTTTAAGTGCATTTCTTCCCACTCTCCACCATATATAGGTCCTGTTTTTCTGAGAAGCATAAGATAAATATGGTTGCATTCAATAGCATTTATAAGAAGAGGCAGTTTTTAATTATTTATTTACTTTTAACAAAAGAGGCCTTTTAATTAGTGTTTAAATATTTATAACAGTTTTATTGTGCTGTAAAATCGGTTATACTTTGATCTAGATTTTCTGGTTTGAGATAATAGGGTTGGTAAAAGTTTTCCTAATGAATTTGGTCAGAACATGACATAATCTGATTATCTGATGAAAGATTGACACTTCAGTTCCTGCCAGCATAAAAGTGCGGTACAATAGGGGGCTGTTCAGCACACATTCAGAGGCTGGGAGTTCAAGTTCAGGTACCGCAGAATTGTTCAAAGTTTCAAATTAAGGTGGTGAAATAGTTTTGCATTTTTCACTACATTTTTGGTCAGTAGTAGTTTATCATGGATGAGAGGAGCGATGTGTATATGTAACACAGTGTAAACTATGTAGCTCTGTTTTGTAACTTTGGTTTTATTTCTCTCATTTGCTAAATAGTAGTTAGCTTTACTCCTGAAAACATGGAGAAACTAACTGATCAGAACATCAGAGACATAGGAAATAGTCAGTACTAGAAACTGGGAATTAAGCATCATCAGTATTCAACCGCTGTTAAATGCGGGACCAGCTATTCATTAATATCCCTCACAAACAGCTAAATTATTAAAATTTAGCTGTTTAACGTATGGCTACTCTTATATCAGAGCCTTGGAGATGAGCATATTTAACTAATGCATCCTACGTGCTTATGCAAAGTGACTATAGACTTATGTGATCGAACTGGCATGAAGGAACAATTGTGGGTTTGTATCTAAAGTGTAAGCTTAGCCTAAACTGTTAAAATAAACATTTTATTTGATATTCAGGTAATATTTGCCTTGTAAATGTCATTCCTGTTTGCACTGGAATTATAATGATCCTTATTAGATTTCTTGGACTTATTTGCTCTCCAATAGTTTGGCTTATCCAAATACTTATGCTGTATTGGATGGGAATCCTAATATACAAATGACACATACTATTAGTAATTCAGCTTGAATTTGGAGGGATATTTCATAGCATAAAAATATAATCTGTAACTTTGACTCATATATTTAAAAGTGACATACATAACACTAAGTCTTCCCTTTTTTAAATACTGAAGGGGTTCTTGGAGAAAGTAAAATGTAGGTGCCAAATGGTGTGGTCTTTACTGAAATGCAGTTGCTTCTGACCTTGAGAGTTCACCTGAATAAGGATATAAAGTTTTAGCCTAATGAATTGATGCAGATTAAAGTACTGTCTACGTTACTTTGTTTCTTAAAATACTACATGGCATGTGAATCTCACTGGCCATAGGCAGAGACCGTCTGTGCCTGGAGTCAGTGAGTGGAGACCTAACTCCGGTTCTAGTGACTGTGCCACCTTGGGAGGTCACTTACGTCCCTGCATCCATTTCTCCATCTACAAAGAATGACCCATAATATTGCTGGTCTCAGAGACATGCAGTAGTTTATACAGAAGCAGAAACCTTCCAAAGAGAAAATGCTTTATGAAATACTGGTACGATGAATGAATCCTGCAAAAACCCTTTCTCATTTGAGCAGCATCAGCGATATAATCTAGCAGTTTGGGCGGGTGTAGATCAGATCCAAAATTCAGAATGCGAAACATGAGCTGGACACAAATAGGAATCACTTTTGGTTATTTAATATTCTTTCTGTGTTTATGTCAATTTATCCTGTTTGCTGTTTGCAATTTCAAAGTGTATTTTTTTAACTGTTATGAAACAAATGTTTGGAATATAAACAAGAGGATTAGGAAACAGGTACAAATTCTGATATAAATGTTTTCTCTCGCTATAGCAATGCTGGTAAAGTACTTAGCCTGTTCAATTAAGTGCAGAATCTTTTTTCCTCTTTTAACAAATACGTATTTTGTGAATGTATTTTGTACTTGTCTTAAATCTATGAAATGTAAACTGTGTGAATAAAAGTGAAAGGAAGTATTTTGGAAAGCACTGTCAGAGCTCAGTTTGCAGTGCATTTTAATTTATTGGGCTGCCTCTGCAAGGCATCTCACTCTTGGTAAGGTATATACAATAGGGGTTATTTCATAATAATAATGCAGAAGCAAGCATATAGCCAGGAACACCAGCAGAAGTTTTAAAAGTACGTGAAAAGTAGATTGCTTCATTGTGTCTTCATAAGAGTCACTACTGGATATCTCCTCGCATGAAATGTGCAAGAACTGAATTTCAGGGACCTTCATATTCAAAGGAACTTGAGGACTTCTGACTGTAAACAGCAGTCATTTTTACTTCAAGTATGGCCAAAACAAAATAAAATACAAAACTACTAATTCTGTGTGTAATAAAATATTTGTATATATTTCTTTTATCAGAGTTTAATCCAAATATAGTATTTCTAGAGTAAGAAAAGAATTCATATACTTTTGTTTTAGTTAAATCCAAGGTAACAATGCAAAATTAAAATGCAGTGTCTTCTGAAACTTACTGAGACATGGGAAATGAGTGTAATTTTAAGATAAGTATGAAAATGGGTTTTGGTCCCTTTCTCCCATATTGCTGACTGTATCAGGCTGGGTCGACCCCAAGCAGAGCTCAGTATCGGTGGCAACAACGCCACTTCTAGGAGCTCTGGACATGGCCCTGTACATCAGGAATCAATTGATAAGTCATTGTATGATGTATTTTAGAAGCATAAGTTAATTTCCTATAAGTTATATTTTATTATGTAATATCATGTTACATATACATTTCCTTAATACTACAAACTTTTAAGTCATATTTGAAGAAGAAAGTATAGAAGACAAAATGTCATCCGATTTGTACGGTGTTTCATGTTCCTATGCCCTGTGGGAGGAAAAGGAAAGTAATAGAACAGACAAATAAATAAATGTGGTGTTGAAACTGGCATGACAGTTTCTGTTCTTGCGCAACGGAACTGCAATCAATTTATTGTCTTCATTGGTCAAATGCCAGAATAACAGTATAATATTATACAAGAGTAGATTAATTAAAGTGTAATTAGAATGGAATAAATTAAATAATCATAAAAGTTTGTCATGGGAAAAATATGTGTTTAGAATTAATTAGTTTTCAAATCAAGTGATATTTTAATTGCTCAGAGTTACAGAATCCTTAATTGCAGACATATAATTCTGGGCCAAATAACTTCAGTTGCTGTAACAACTTGATATATTTCTTCTCTGTCAATTCTTTTTAATAGTTTGTTACTAAACAAGATTATTGCAGGAATGTCTGCTAAAATGTCGGCAAGATGTTTAATTAAGCCCATGCTATCTGAGGACATTATTAACTCTTGGAACCAGAAGATTTGTGGCTGATGCTGCACTGTGCAGCACCCCTAATTAAGGAGGATGGGCAGACAGAGGCCCATGGCTGACAGATTGCTATGCATGGCTGAACTAGAGCCTACTCAAAACAATCTTTTGATGGTCCTTGGCTTATCAATTTTCTGCTAGATTACAATGATTTATCAAGTGTACAAACTTAAGTTCATTTTAGGTCTGATGGTATGGCATAGAGAGACTGTTGTGTAAATACCTCTTTTCACTTACGTTGTGCCTTTTCATATTCTTCAAGTTTGCAAAGTGATGAAGTATTTGTTGGCTGTTGTTGTTGGTTTTTGCATTAATTTTATGGAGAGTGTGTTGCAGAGCTGAACTACTGTGGGCTTTTATGCCTCCTTTCTTTATCCAAACAAGGCTGTCTGTAGTTATATCATCACACTTTACCAAGCAATTAATGGTTTCAGCGAGTAGAACAGATGTGTGTCTTTTCCCTCATCTGCAAAATGAACCTGTTTATGAAACACTAGTATTTCATCTGTTTCAGCTGTATTTCATGTTGGATTTTAGACTCTCTTATTAAAAGCTAGCGCAATGACGTGAGGCAGGGGCTCTCATGTTTTCAGACCCCATATTTTTGGAATAAAAGTATCCATGATATTTGGCTGTCTCCAAAATGTTTACTTCAGTAAAATTTGCAGTGCCCAAAATGTTTAACTGTGTTAAAAAAGGTCAACCAGCTGATAGCTGAAGGCGAATATGTCAGAATGAAAGACTGAAAAAAAATTATCAGTCCGACACAGTGGGAGTATTAGAATGATTAATGTTTATGTTAATTTATGGCTTTTACATATTGATTAATAGCTTTTTGTTTCAGTGACCAATATGTGTAAGTGGCAATGAGATCCATATGCTAACTCAGTGTCTTTCAAATAATTACAATCATTCTTAGTTTTGTTCCCATGCTGAATCTATGTTTTCATACAGAAAATAATTATTGTACAGTGACTTTTTTAAAAATTGCAGATGGAAGTATTTGAAAGTGAACCTCAAGACACTAGCCTGGGTTCCAGTGTTCCTGAAGGTTACCCACTGACATTTATATGCATTTTTCTTGCAAACATCATTACTTAAAATCGTAATATATTGTGGTTTAGCCTGATTCAGTTAGGGGATGCATAGGGTGTTAAGGTGCTAACACTGTGAGGAGCCATTACCTGAGTGGAAATCATTAAAGATGTGTTGCATTGCATGACGGTTATTAGTCATTTTCTTCTCTGCTCCCATAAGATTTCTTGGCATATCACCAATTGCTGATAAGCAGTTTTGTTTGCTATCTGTCCATTGACTGTTACAATTAAAATGTGGAAACTTCCATCATTCATTGTCTAAATGTCAGGAGAGAAGGTAATTTTGGAGAGCTCCTGAGAGAGAATGAAATCCTGACTTCCCTTGAAGTCAATGGGAAATGGAGGTTCTCAGCACTTCTCGAAATGAGGCTTTTGAAGTGTTTTTCTGTGCAGGCAGGCATTGTTGGTCATTAGAAATGATTTCGGGACTATTTAGAATGAAAGCTCTGACAGCATTTAGTGTTCCCAACCTATAAAAGGAAGGACTCTTGTCAATTGTGATGTTGGCTGTGTGGCAACAGGTTTATGATATCAGTTAATAAAGGATTGTATAGCTAGGTCATATAAATCATTGCATTCCCTTTGACATTGATGTGTCTCTAACGAGCAAGTTTTGCAAGCAGGAGACTTCTATCTAGAAATCTATCTACAGTACCTAGATACTGTGTTTTCCAGTGCAAGCACAAGCACACTAATGAATGCTCCCAGTCCACTGTTGTGATTTTTTTATTTATTAAATCTTTAAAGGTTTTGAAAGTACATATGAAATACAAATACACATCACTGTGCTTAATCTCTACTTCGGTAGTCATAGGTAGGTAGCAATATGAAAAATAACCAATTTAAGAGAAAGCGTTTGGCTGTTCTTACTCCTGAAAATTAGGAGTGTTTTATTAGTACATTTTACTGGTTAAATCAGAAATCTCTACTAGTTCTAGTTTCTGCTTGAAATAAATTTCTTGGTTTAAAGATTTCTACTGATTCCTAATTACCATGTGAAATACTTTTTAAATCAGCTTTAAAGAAATCCTAGAAGTATAATACAGTTTATACCTCAATTTAGCACCAAAGATAGCAAAGGGAGCTTTAAACTGAAAGCTGTGGTGTTAGTTGACTGATGAGTGAATGTTCATATATTCTGGGGCTCTGACCTTTGCAACTATTTGTGTAGCACTCCCACATCTCTTAATCTGTGCAGGCAGTTGCTATACGAGCTTCTACTGATTCTCTGTTTACTAGTGCATGTTTCTGTCTGCACACAACAGACATAGCATGTGTTTCGGGGGACTGGGGTGCGAATGCAAAAAGCAGGCTGCCTGACTTAGGGATTTTAGGTTAAAATTTTGGATTTTAACCTAAGTGGCAGTTTTGTTCTTCCCTAAGTGTTTTGTATGTGTTAGCTGGTTACAGGGCACAAAATGGTTTTCTTTGTACAGTCAATTACTTTTCAGCTTGTGTGCAAAGAGGTTTCTTCAGATGACTGTCTCGCAGCATCCCTTTCTGTTGCCGACCTCCCTGTTTCAGTGTGTTCTGTCATTTTTTGATTTGTGCACATAAAAGGAAAAGCTGAGCTTAAAAATTCATCATGTCTGAAGAACTATTTGTATACCAAACCATATACCTGCTTTCAGACCTTTCGTAGTCAATGACCTATATTTTGCAGTCAGTTGAGGTGAACTTTAACTCATTCAACTTGTGGAGATTTGTCTGGCATCACTTTTAATTATGTATGGAAATGGGTTCTTGTAGCCCTGAACTCTTGTTCTCCACTTGCTAGAAGGGGCCACATAACCAGGCAGCTTTTTGTGTCAACCAGGGATGTCCAAGGTGTTTCCAAGTCCCGCTGTGTTGTGGCATAATTCAGAGAGGTCAGTCAGGTGCTGTTGGGACCCTCCTGATCTATCTTTGCTACTCCAGTAACTCAGATTGTTGGCTGCACGCGGAAGGGCCGTGGTACTCGCAGGCAGCTGTGATCCTTGGGCAGAGGATAGTTCACAGTTTCACCACTGTGAAACCCAGTTGTCTGCAGCCGGTTAGAGGCTGGAAGCACGAGAATATTGTGTTTGGAAAGCTCATGCTTCAAGGGCTGCCTGCAGTATTTTAACACTGGAGATTGTAAATGTAGCGGAATAAACAAAATTGTTTGCATTGCACTATTAATTTGAGGGAGTCCTTTCCACTGACTTCCTCTGCAGTTACACTTAGGGGCCCATTTTGAAAACACACTAGAGCTACACTACACAACGTGGCAGTCACAAAACTTCTGAGTGAGTGCAGGTAGGCACAGAAGCATGGGCTAAAAAGGGGCTTTTGTATGAATGAAAAAGAAACAGTCTGGAAAGGGGGAAGAACAATTTAGTCACATCTTTCTCAACTCGTTCTTTGCTGTGATTTTTCCTTTGGGAGGGTGGCACCTGGTAGACTAGGAATTTTCAAAAAATAACAGGGATTTCATATATCTGTTTGTGAGCACACCTGGATGTGTTGAATATTTTGCAGTAGTAATTATGTCTGCACACCTGCTGGTTTCAGTCCCAAATCAGTTTGCCAGACATGCCTAGAGAGATTTATTCCTCCTATACCTGAAAAAGCTCTTTTACCACTGAGTTTTTACTACTCTAAATAAGCCTAAAGAAAAAAAGAAGATGATTTTTTTCTTGTCTTTGCTTGAGCCATTGGTATCTCAAACTGAACTGTGGAGTTTGTAGGGGGAGGAGGGTGCTTGGATGATATTTTAATAGCAATTTGTTTTTGCTTCAATGTGTGATAGAAATACAAGTGACAGAAGTGGGAACAGGAGAGTTGCTGAATTCTGCTGGAATTTTTCCTGTGGGAATTTGTTAATGTTTTTAATTCTCTGAGAGATTTTTCTAAAGTAATCCTTTTGACATTTACATATTTTAAATGACTCTCATTAAATAAAAGCTTAACTTTTTTATATCAAATGCTGAAGTGATGATACTGGCATACCATTGCATAGAAATTCAAATGGTTTGAAGATTATTCTAATTGCAACCTAAGAAAAGTAAGTTTTGTGAAGGATATTAATAGTGAATTGTTCTTTAAAATAACATCATTTTGAAGGAAATTCAATTGTTCTGGCATTTAGTAGAAGCATTTTTTTAGACAAACCCCTTTTTAGTACCTAAAGTGTGATGCGCACAGCCGTTTGCTAATTGAAACACTAATTTGAACAGCTGGGGTTTCCACTGCTCACTCACATAGAGCCCGAGGGTTTGCAATGCACCTTATGAAAAATACTTTTAGTTGTCTGTATCATAGCTGAGTGTAGCTCAGCCCCTGAAGGAGGATGCTGTTACCAGCGCATGGAAGGCTGGAGGAAATAAAGGGGAACATCTTTTCAAAAATAAGAGCGTGATGGTGAGGTGTTGCATCTCTTACTGGTGATAACCTCTTGCAAACAAATGCCATAAGCAAAATGATTCATATATTTTAACATCCTTTCACCGGGGAAAGGAGTCATAGCATGAGGATATCTCAGGAACAAACATAATCTAGCCCTGAGATGCTTTTAAATGAACTTTCTTCTGTAGGTTGTCCTTGGCTTGTTCAAGCCCTTGAGCCAGATTTTGCTCTCAGACCAGCCTAAACGCTAAGCAAATTCATTTAATTAAATTTGCTGCAGATATCCCCAGTTAACAAGAACAGATTGGTCTCCCTGAGGCTAGATGGAGTTAACAAGAAAATAAATGTTGTGCTAATTAGAGAACTCATTTTCAGACACCTGGGGTGAAACTTTAAATAAAGTCCTAGAGATTTGGGCTTGAAAATTTATTTGAAAATGAGTCTTAGGCTTCTAAATCACATAGGCACTCTGGAAAAATTTACCCAGGGGCTTTAACCATTGCAGAGTCATCATATTTAGCATGTTTGTGGCTGGCTGCTTAGCGAAGCACGGTATAACCATTATCTATTAGAATTAGTATAACACAATGTATTTCATTATCCCTGTAAGTAAAGCAGAGATACTGAGCTACCTGGTGAGTTGAAAGTAGGCTAAATGTCATCTTCTTGAGGATGCTTATATGTCAGCAGGAAGAGATGGATGCTTTCTTGGAGGTTTTAAGGCACTGATGCACCACACTTCTATCTATTTGCGACCTCATGGGACTTTCTGTTGATTCAGGTACCCAAGAACTTTTAATTAAATCTTGATCTTAAGTGACTCGTCCAGGCTCATGGATGAAGAAGATAGCACAGATGCAATTTTAGAGTTCAGCACTTGCTGGAAGAAAAATTTGATGCTTGATACTGTCACACTGTCATTCATCTGCTGAGTCATGATAGGAAGTAATAAGGAGTCATTTCATAAGCCCAATAAAAAATGACATGGGTTTAATATTAAGCCAAATTTCCAGATTCATGTAGCTGGTGAGCAAAAAAGCAAGCAAAGAACCAGGCTCTAAGTAGCAAAAAGTCACTTCATTTGCTTACAGCTCAAAAGTATGTTTTCAGTTGTTGGGTTTTTTCCTGTAGCCAGTCTGAGGATTTTTCTGAAATATTGTCCTTGTAAAGACATGCATTAGTGTAGCGTCTGTTTCGTGCCAGGTAAAACCCTTCCCACAGCCACGCACACACTTGCTGTCTGTCAGCAAAAACTTCTGTGTCAGTAATTAGAAAAATGCTATTAAAAACCTGCCTTGTAATCCCAAATAGCCTCTGGGTTGGCTCAGTTCTGTTTTGTCTTCCTTGCTCAGCGCACTAACCTGGGATTGTTCCACTGCCACAAGGGACCCCGCTCCTCTGACAAGCCGCCAAGCTACTGTTTATTTTATTTATGTGGTTCTACAAAGCATCATTTTGAGAGCAACAGCATACAGTTGTAGTGTCCCAAAGAGGTGACCTTTGGTGACAAAATCCTTAGTCTAGCAGGTTTGTAACACAGGTGAAACATGTTACAGATGGACACCTGGGAGCTGGATCTCACCATGGGGGCAAACCTGTACATCGTGTAATCATCTGAAAATTTACTTCAGCCTGTCATGAGTCTAGATCATCAGACATCATCATAAAACAGATGAGTCAGGGCACTAAAACATGGAGGTTATCCACTGAGCTCATTATTTTCGTACCTAATTACACAGTGCTATTGAGGGAGAACTGCGCATTGTGCTGAAGAATCCTGTTTCATCACTAGTCCTAAAAGGTAATTGTGTTTAATTAGAACCTATAGATACCATGGTGATTGCTGATCTATATAAACACTCAAGGTAGACCTGCAAATGAGGTGCAATTGCAAGTGCATCCATTAAACACAATTCAAAAGCTGATACTGAGGTGAGATGACTTAAAATTCAAAGTTGAGCTGTTTTAATTTACGGTGTAACTTGTAGCTCTAGTGCTCTGTTCTGATTCTTTGCAGTTCCTCTGCTGTGAACCAGCAGGCAGAGAAACACCAGCTCATCTTCCCTTACTGAATTTAGAAAACTTTTTGTTTAATCTGGTGTAATATATGCACGAATGGGAAAGCATGATGAGGGCTGATGTATGTAGTGGCAAAAACTGTCCTTTATGAGGTCAGGTCCGAGAGGAAGAGGCAGAAATTCAAGCATGGCTCATAATGTCACAGATGAAGCAGTAAAAACTTTTCAGTGTGAAAATATTTTTTGTAATGCGCATTATAATGCATTTTCCAATGAATTGCAAATTGTACTTACAGTCAAAGAAGCTGCTGTGTTGTCCCAGCACAGCTCTGGGGGGTCAGTTGCAGCAAGTCAAAACATGGAAAAGTCGTCCTTGTCCTTCTCTGGTGCTTGTGCACAGCTGCCTGCGAAGGTGCTAACGTGAATGGAAATCTTGGCGAAGGTGCCAGATGAGTGGGAGTGTGCCTGATCAGATCACACAAACCATCCCTGTGAGTTCATAGTAAATTGTCCTGCGCGTTTCCTGCGTTGGACAGGGCAACATGCTTCTCCCTGTACTCGTCCTGTTCTTTGATTGAACTGATGACATACAGCTGAAAGCGTCCATCTCTATTGATCCTTTGGGGAATACAAACCCCTTGGAATAAAATGTTCAACACCGTAATCACTAAGTTAGTGTGAAATACTGTGTTTCTTGTTTCAAGTAACTGTGCTTGGAACCAAAAATTCAAACACTTGCGAGTACTGGCATTCTTGTGTAAAAATGATCATAACTCTAACCTTATCTGATTCTTTTCAGTTATGTGTTCGCTGCAGTGCTTTTCTGTAAATGGTTGTGAGTGGAAAGCACAGTAGTATTTTTATGGGGAGGAAGGGGAAAGACTTGCCAAGGGGCTAAGTGGAATGATAAATTGCTCGCCCACTGAAATTATGGGTGTCCAGTTTCTTGCATTTTGTAGGTCTTTCTTTTTGCAGCAGGGAGCACAGCTGAAAATTTTTGTATTTACAAATGCGCAAGAAGTGTGTCCGCGTGGCCAGCTCAGCACTTACCTTGCTTGAAAAGGGATGCAGCAAAAAGCAGATTTGATAGCTGCTTGACCAGTCAGTGTTAAGAGGAAACACTTTACACTGAACTGCATGGCAAATAGAAATAACATCCAATAATGATAATTCAAAGAGGAAAGTGATGAGGAAAAGCAAATGTCCTGATTAAACGTATTCAAAGTTGTCATTTCACTTTAGGCTGCCCTACCCTCTATGATTCTGTGCCGTTCTCTCGCTCCCCCAGCACATTGCTCGGATGGCTCTGCCCCCCCCGGATCCACAGTTTGTTCTCAGAGGTACCAGTGCTGCAGTCCACACTCTGCACTTTTCCTGTGGAGGCCAAGAACCTGATGTCCCCATTCTTTTCTCTGGGTAAGTAAACCAGGATTTCTGGCTGAGGTGAGCATCATGTGGACATTTCCTTTTACAACAAAGTGTATTATTTACATGAATTGTATCTGGAGAAAACAACAAAATGCGTGGTTGGTGAGTGATGGATGTGTTGTCTTTGTACATACAGCTTCAGTTTTGGGTAGAAGGAAAAAAAACCATCCCAAACCAGACTGCATGCAGCAGTCACACTAAAAGCATCTGTTCTTACTGCCAGGTCTGAGAATGGGTTTATCCATGTTTGGAACCTGAAAACACACAGAGTGGACACGACACTGGATGGCCATGGAAGACAATCAGTCTACTGCGTGGAGACAATGGGTGGTAAAAACAGGCTCCTCAGGTTAGCAAAGCAGGCAAAACCAGTGAGATCATTCTTGTCTCTGTGATGTACATGACTGAAAAAGAAAAAAAAGGGGGGGGCACAGCGGGAAGGAGTTCTTTATTTCTGGAGTCATTGAAAGTCTCTCCAGCACGTATGGAAGTTGTACAGAAGTACAAAAAAAACCCAGAAAAACTGTAGAACAAAAAGTGGGGGGAAAATAACAATTTCTTTATGGTATATATGTGTGATGACATCACAACAACTTGGGGTCCATAGTGTCTTTATTACTGCAGTGAGATCAGGTGAGGTCTTTGCGTAAAGGAAATACACTTGGATGTGAAGTCAACAAATGCTTCACTACTGGTTCTCGGGGAGGATCAAAATTTCTATAGGGTTTATAGAGGGGAGAGGGAGAAAAGGTAAGGAAGGCAGAGAAGAATCAGAGATGGGAGAATGGAAGGACTGAAAATGAGCAAGAATGCTGAGTTGCACACCTTTGCTTTGTTGCAAAATATCTTCTGTTCTTGTTTAGCAAGGGAAGGTTGGGAAGATTTGTGTACTTTGGATTAGACAGGTGATCTAGAGTAGATGCCAAAGTGTCTGTATGACTAGGAGGTGTTCTGACATGTTTATCTAGAGAAGACATCTCTTATAATACACAGTGGAACTCATTAGCATTTATATTTGTTACCTGCCTAAGTACCATTATCAACACTCTCCCCCATAAAATGATATTGAACGAGCATTGTTTGTATAATTATAAGAGTTTTTCCACACCTCTATTTTTTGCTGTATAACAGTTCACATAGCAGTGCAATTTTAGGACAGCAGTTTACCTGTATGTTTTGGTCCTCTGTTCTAAAGCTAAGTCACAGATATTTCTTGCATACCACATTGTTTGTATGCCCAGTGCTATAAATGTTTTGACAGTTTGTCACTCAGCTGAACAGCAGATGGGAGTTTCTGTATTGATGTTGAAGTCCCAACAGTCTGTAGATTTGCATCTACCCCTGGTTTGGTTTCATACTTCCATGGGGTGATACTGCTGATTAAAATAAGAAACAGATAAGGGATTTTTGATGACTCCTTGTCCCGGGTGATAAAGTCAGGACACATATCCTGTGCTGCTGTAGTTTGTGGATTGGAAGCTTCTCCACAGCGGTACTTTGTTCCAGAGCCAGTGGGGCCGTGTAAATGTGCAGCAATTCATGCTGTGCCCTTTGTCTGGCCTCCTTGGTCCTACTGGGACCAGCCGCTCCTGCCGTGTCCCCACACATGTACAGTCCTCTGTGCCCTCCCTGTGGCTGTGGGACCTTGACCACTGAATAACTGTAGCTTTTTATTTATTTCTGATGCACTCTTTGTTGTCTTGCCATTTGTCTTTCAGCTGTCAACGCGCCTGACATTTCTATTCCGTTGCTAGGGTGAAAGCGTGTTAAATGCGTTACTCTCTGGATACTCTTGTTTCCTTTTAAATTGGATCTAATCAATGGTAAAAATTAAGTATTTTTATTATGAATATGTTCAGATACTCATGAGACTTCATAAATACATACGCACACGTGAAGAGCGTAACTGTGATCGAGTCCCTTTTCACAAGGAAGCATGGCTAACTGTGACTGCCGTGTATCTGGCCGGTCCTCAGGTCCTCCCTCCTCCTGGTACCTGTGAAACCCCTTGGCCAGGTTTGCCGCCAGCAGAAGGTGGCGGTCACGGTGACACCGAGTTCCCACAGGTTTCAGGAAAGACCCAGTGAATACCCCCCCAGAAGCTGTATGAAGCTCACCAGTGCTTTTCTGGCACGTTAACGACCCAGCTCTGAGATACTGACCTGCAGGGAGCCAGGCTTTCGCAGACCTGCTGCTCATGTCACTTGTTTTGCTGTAACAGTCAGGGTCGTGACCAGAGGATCTGCTTGTGGGATTTAGCAGAGGGACGGGCTTCAGTGACGGATTCTGTCTTCACGGAGAATGTGGGATTCTGCAGATGCTCTCTGTTAAAGGTGGCACAGGGACGCTGGCTAATGGCCATGGCAGCCAAAGCACTGGAGGAGGTAGGAAGTGTCTCTTTTTCTGGTGCTTGGGAGATTGCTTTTGGTTTTGAAATGAGATAGTTCAGGAGGGGAAGCATCATTGCTCTCAAATTCTCTGCTCAAGAGAGGGCAGCACAAGGAACCTTTGGGAGTTCTAATCACTAACCTTACCTGCCAGAAAGACGACTGAATTATATAACTCATGCTCTAATAGCAAGGATACCACCCCGAGATTTGTCTGACATTTAAGTATTTGCAGCTGCTGCTGGTCTTTCACGTGCAGGAGTTTTGAAAACTCTTCTGGTGCTGCTGAATACTGTTAAAGGGGAACAAAAGTCCTTCTGGGGAACTAATGGTCAGAAAGTCTGTCATCAGACAGAGGTACTCATCTTCCGTCTGAAGCTGGAAGCCGCGTTTGCTGAGAGAAGGGGAGGTGCAGGTGATTTGTAATGCGATATGTGGTCTTTCACCCCAGGCTAATTCTTTAACTGGTACTTTGGCTGGAAATAGTTGAATTACTATTAGTGGCCAGAGGTTTGCTCAGTGTGAGATAATTGTAGGGTCCGTTTCAGTTCCTACTGGCTACGTCCACATCTAATACCCATTATCACAGCAATCACTGACTGACAGCTTCGTTGGCAATTTCCACTTCTGCTTTGCAGAAATTGTATTTTTCTTTCTTTGAAGGACTATTTGAGGACATCACACAAAAATAATTTATTTCAAATACTTGACGTCAAAATACCAAACATTTGAAAAAAGAAAAAAGCAGCATAAATATGAAAAGAAATATGGTTGTTAATTGCAAATTGCTCATAAGCATAAAAGGTCACATGCTTTTCTGGACTATAGGATGTGTATCTTGAAACTGAAAGTTGCATATTTTATATACGAAGTAATAAGTGGGAATGGTGCCTTTATTGCAAGAAAATGTGAACTTTTTATTATTCAGAAGTTAAGCACATATTTAAGTACTTTGTTGGCTCACAGCCAGAACGTTCAGCCTCTTACAGAACTGAGTTAACCCTGTAGACACATCCACTGTACCAGCAAATACAACCATTCCAAGTCCCGTACCGTGTTCTGATCAAACAGAAAACTCTCCCCATTTTACAGCAGTGCTTAATAATATTTAAGTTAAACAAAATTGACAAGTACGTTCTTGTGTCAGCCCAAGGAGAGTTTTTGTGTCAGGCAAAGAGTACACACACACACACACATTCTTGTAATGAAGAATTAAATAAGCATCTGATCCAAAGAGAAGACGTTTACTCCGCTCCAATGTCTCTTACAACTCATCTCTGTTTTATTTTCGTTCGTTTGCTTGGGCCCTGCAAACCGATACTGATTTGCTGTCTCCTGAGGTAAAAGAGTTCCACTCTGTGTATGAACCTTTACATTAGAACTGTGTCAGGTTTCAGTAAATTCACATAAGCTCCCATAATATATCGTGCTTCCAGATAGGCAGCACTGTGTGAGACACAGTACATTTGCAGCTTATGATTAAAATTAAGACTTAATAAGTGTTTATGCTTGGCTGGTGCCCAAAAAAAGAGTAATTTTGTCTTAAAGCAGGTTCAGTCCATAAATAATGAGATCTGAACAGGCATTTATTTGTTCATGATTGCATTTAAATCACCAATTATGAGTTACACGCACTTTTCTTGCCAATTTGCCAGAAACATGTTAAAAGCTTTATTAATGTGAAAAAGGGTGTGTTTCCTTGTGGCCAGTTTTAGCCACCCAGGAACACTATTAACCTCAGGCAAAGGCAAATCTTTCTCCTATTAAGCAAAACCAATATAAACACAGAACTTGAAGTTTTAGGTTACAGTTGTCAAAATATATGAAATAGTATTTATTTCTAAGGCTCAGTTGCCTCTAACGCAGAGAGTCTTTGGAAACGTCAATCTAGCATAGGCAGCTCATGCCTGCCTGCCTTCTGCAAAAAGCTTTTCTCATCTTTGCGTTTTATGTTGTCCTTTGCGAGCCCAGCTGCAGCCCTTGTGCCAGTTCGTGCGTTTTTAATCAAGGTAAAGCGAAGGAGTTGTGCTTTTTACCTTTTAACCTGCAGAAGAGCATTTATCACAGCACACTTACCCTTCCTTACTACGTAACAGTTGGAGTTTCAGTCCTGTCTAGGAGGCAGTGCCCTTTGGAGAGCCAGTAATGAAAGACACAAGCTGAGAGCAGGTCATCTTCGTGTTTATAGCCCATTTCCTGCAATAGCTAACTTGGTCATTATGTTGATGGCAAGGAAGTTGCCAAGAGAAAAGCATCTTTTGTTAAGAGTGTAGCTCCAAAGAACCAGAATTCCCAGATGATCAAACTTTGGTCTGTTCATAGGTTTGGTCTACGGATTGGGCAGCTCTTTGCTTTAGTCTCCATTCCTCAAATCTGGAGAACAGTTTCCTGCTCCATTGCGAAGTGGCTTTAGAAAGTGTTCTGTATATTGTGCTTAGTGCATTGGCGACTTGCAGCCCTAGAGTGCAGCTGGCTTGTGGCAGGCCAGCTGACAACCTCTAGAAATAGGAAGATGTTCTGGCAAGCTTTGAACTAAAGGTATGGGATCAGAAAGCCATCGCAGCTGCCGTGGTCTTGACTGATGGCTCCCAGAGGAGCCGTATTTGTGTAATACCTCATCTCAGATGCTTAAGGAAATTTGCATGGCTGGGGCTGTCCAACAGCACTGTTGGGCTTTTGCACATTCTGAAATAGCCTAGAATGGCTGGTGATGATCAAATTTTTGAAGTCCTTTAATGTTAGAAAATAATGCAGACCATTGTTTGTTTAATTAAAACAAAAGATCACCTTAGTGATTAAGTATGCATTTGAGAAACAGTGATGTTCCTGGCAGCAAGCTTTTGATACCTAAGAACTATTTCTCCATAGTTCCAGGCTTGAGAATCAGCCCAGAGTGAGGCACTTCTGTGTCAGTCAAGACTGAAAACCTTCCAGTGCCAGACTGCAAAGGCAGACTCCCCGGTCTTGCCTGCCATCATCCTGAGGTGGAAATGAGCTGCTTCCTTGGCAGAGGAAAGACTTGCCCAATGCTTAAAAAAAAAAAAAAGAAAGAAAATCAGATCCACAGTTCTTTACCATCCCACAATTCATTACCATCACTACAAGCAACAGTGGAAGCTGCTATGTAGAGTGTGTTTGACACAGTATTGCCTGACCCTGCTTTGAACAGGGTCAGACAATATTGTGTTAAAAATACCTGTATGCCATCACTGCTCCAGCCTGCATTAGCAGGTAGTTCTGGGTTTGTATTTTGTTGGCGCAATCAGGCAGTAAATAAAAAATCCACCTTAGATATATATATTGCCTAGATTTCCACACAAGCTCTGCGTTACCATGACAGAGCAGAGGAGATGATGCAAGTGTCCACAAGTGAATGTAACTAAAACATTAGCAACAGAGATGGAAAACGCGGCAAGGGAGAGGAAGCAGGGAAGTGTTTTCAGATTAAGCAGTATTACGTAGTGCATGCACAGTATCACCTACGGGATGGAGAGGAGACTATAACACAGCTGAAGCAGAAGAGTGGAAGAAGAGGATGTGTTCGTTCTAGCAGTTTGCCTGGTCTTTCCTAAAACAATGCATTTATTTAGATAGCTGTAGATTCCCCTGCAGCTCCAACTTAACATGCATTCCTCAGTTTCCTCCAGACAGTTTTTACTAGAAGAGCTTATACAAACCTTAATCACCTTAAAAGACTTGTGTTTTTAACAGCAGAATTTTGACCTGGAGCCTGACCAAATACTCTTGTTTTCCTGATGTCAGGTTCAGGTTTTGGAGCTGCCATCCAAGACGTCAGTCTGTACCTTGAAGCCAGAGGTGGGTGCCAAGCTGGGCATGCCCATGTGTCTGAAGTTATGGCAGGTAAGGCAAGAGCGCCTGCTAATTGTGAAATGTTTTCCCTGTGATTCATTTTATATGAAGCACATGAATCTTTCTTCACTTGGATTTTGATTTATTATCAAACCAATCAAGTAATTATACTATTAAAGGGGGGAAAGATTTGTGAACATCCTTAATGTAACTTTCAGAGCTTTCCAAGCTTTAATGGAAGATTTGCAAATGCTCAGGGAAAGCTTTGTATCCTTAGGATAGATACGTTTTTTGCATCAATCAAGAGGAAAGTGAGTGACTTACCAAAGCCGGTTGTTTGATATGGTTTCTCACTGCATTAAGAATGATGAGAAATTATTGGGTTACTTAAAAACAGTGATTTTAATGGCAGGTTGCGTTCACTTTGGTGCCCTCAGGACAAGGAAGCACTCTATGAACATTTCTATTCCAGACATACAATAGAAACAAAATATTTATGGTGGTGCTGACTTTGGATAAAAAGGTAAATAAAAGCAGTTAATGAAAAACACCCCCACATTCACAGAGTATTCAGCAAATAATGTTTATGGGGTGCCAACAGTGAAAGACAAGTGGTACAAAAAGGTGGCAGTAGAGGGAGGAAAGAGTTGAGGTGATTGGCTCTTAAGCTTCCAAAGAATTGGTGGCAAAGCCGATTCCCAGTTCAAGCCCCTGACCGCAGACTGTTAGAGGTCTGCGGTACCGTCCGAGCTGATTTCAAGTATATTATTCCTGCAGGTTCAGCTGAATATTAGTGTTGGTTTCAGTTGAAAAAATTAATCGGTTGTGAATTCAGAGCCTTAGTGTCTTTGCTCAAGGTACTGAACCAACTGAAATCTAGAGGAATTCACTTGCTGGCTTCAGACAAAAGCAGGAGAGGCCACAGTTCAAGTCCCATGCTGTAATTAAAACTTAGAAGAAAAAAAAAAGGGTGGGGGTGGGGGAATTAAATAGACTGATTAGGCTGTTATTAAACAGAAAGTTTCTCCTAAAAATGCAATCAGTGTTCAGTACTCAATGAAATGAATGGGGCTTTCTGTCTCCTGGACATTTTTTAATAAGATGAAGATAACTGAGGAAATGTTCAGTGTTGAAAATGTTGTCGCCTGTATAAAAAGTCCTCTGTCTTGCCATATTTTCTACGTGCATTAATATTGCTATTCCTCCAAGAAGCGGAGCAGGTGCAGAGTCTTAATTTTATGTAGTTTTTAATTTTGTTGCCAGTGGGGAAAAAACAGGACTGGGAACGGGGAGAGGTAAATTATTCCATGCAAATTCTGGCTTTGGGAAGTCACCACAACTTCCTAGACTGCAACAGGCAAGAAGAAATAATCCCTTACAGTCTCACAGCTGTATCTGCTCTTTTACAAATGTGTGCAACTCTGTTTAAAAGCATGGGGGGGAAGGATACACTTAAGGGCAAGTAATTATATGTGGTGTACCAAAGGGATGCTCTGCATTCTGGTTTGTGGTTTCACTGGAAGTGGCTCACTGAGTAACCCTGTAACCATAAAAGCAGAAGAACACAAGCTAACCCAGCTGCACCCCTTCCTGAATAGAGGCCGTCCAGGATTTCTTTGTACATGACTATATTGGGCAATATCGACATACCCAGGAGATGAGCACTCCCCATCGCTTATGGGCAACGTGTTGCCTAAGAGACTATTTGATGTTGATTATGGCACAGTAAATTAACAAGTTGAAACAGAAGCTGACATGGCGAGAGCCACATAATGGTCTGAAGGAAGTATGCTCAGCGTTGTTGTCCAACAAGACTTTGGGGGCTGCAGCCATGTACTATCATATTTTTATGAATGCCAATAAAAAAAGATCCACGTGGCAGGGAAACAACGCACCTTACCACCAGCAGCATGAATTAGAAACTTTACTATAGCGCAGAAGGAAATGGAGGCTTAGGTTAGGCTTGTCAATTAAGCCTCGCTGGCTTCTCCTAAGCAGCTGAAAAGCTTGCAGCTGTTTATTGTGCTGTTTTGAAGCTTTTTTCCCCTCTCATTTTACTAGATCTGTCCTTAAATATATTAGTTCGTTCAGTGGGGTTTTCCTTGTGAAGGTTCCCATTCTTCATCGTCCCTTCAGCTTCACACCTTCCTGCTATTACTAATTGGGTGGAGTCGGATTTGCAGGAATAAGGATAGTCTTCCCTTACATTTTTTGCACTCCTTGGGGAAGGCATCACGTTGCGTAATGGTGCAAACAAAATAATTCAACAGGAATAATACATGTAGAAACTGGAAATGCAGAGTTATTACTTTATATAAACTATAGCAATTATTCCTGTTGGGTTGACAGCAGATCACCTTCTCTTCCTTCCTTGACAGTTATCCAAATGCAACAACAAAATGTTCTGCTTAGGAAGAACAGTGATTTATAATTTAATTTTTCCACTGAAACAGAACATCAATGGTGAAGACTTTTAGCCAGGAGTGTCCGTTATTAGGCACTGAAATAAACAGGCCATTGTGAACCACTGCTTGGTGAGCCCAGGCATCAGGCTGAGAGCTCCCCGATCTTTCCATAGCTTTTATTGTTTAAGTACACATACTTATGGAAATACTACACTTCAGGTGGTTAGGGGAAGTCAGGAAGAAGTAGTGTGGAAGACCTTCATTTCATAGAAAACAATGTTTTGTTTTTTAAATGGACCAATCTTAGATCTCATTTGCAAATTGCTGGGTTTCAAATCTAAGCTAAGCTACCTACAGGAGAAAGAAAGGTTTTGCTTGGCATTTCCCGTAATGCTGAGCCCTCACCTGTCTCTCTGATCTTACTGAGGGTTATGAGCACCTAGGAAAGTCTGGCCATCCCGTTCTGAGTGAGGCAGAGGAGCCGACCCTGCCCATCCACATTGTGTTTCCCTAGCTAATGGAAGCTATGCCTCCTGTGGAGCCCTAGGGCTCTGGAGGAGTCCTGCACTCGTAGAAGAGCAGTAGAAATAATAGTGGGGGTTTTTTTAAATGCCGATACTGGGGGCTTTTTTTAAAGTTAATTGAAGTACCCATGAAATACTTTATTTTGCTTTTGAAGGTTTTACCCTTTGTTAAATATAAATCAAATCTGGAATGTTCATTTCATTCAGATTTTTTTTAACTTTCCCCCGGTATTAAAACCCAGGTACTCTTCATCCAAAATACCTAGTAAGTTAACATTAATTCACATATATTTGACACATATTCATTGCTCTGATGTTATATTATTTTAGCAGATCAAAAATTTGACAGGAAAAAATTGTGCACAGTTCTGGGCATTATGAGAGACCTTCTTTGCGGGCCTTTCTAGCCAGAGCATGCTCCCTACCTTTTCAAAAGGGATTTTAAAGCAAGGAATGAGGCTCCTGCAGGATCCCAGGTGTGCACAGACCTGTTCAGAAAGATGATGTAGGGGATTTCCCCTTTGGTTTCCTTCTTATAAGGGGCAATTTTCTTCTCTCCTCAGTGAGATCCATTCCTCATTCAAACAATTCTCTAGGCTGAATGAATCTGAGAAAGAGCATGAGGCTTTTACTCAGCAGTCTAGTAAGACTTAGACCACCCGTCTTTTGTTAGTTTAACTCCCCCTAGAACAAATAACAACCAGTGGGAGAATAGTCTGGACCATTCATAGAGGCAGGGAGCCTTTGGCCACTGCAGGTTTGTATCATGACATTGACAGCCAGCAAGTTTGAAGAACATCATTCAATAACATGATACCAGTAAAAATTAATTCTTTATAAATGTCCTTTACCTTTATTTGGATTGAATGTCAAGGAAACAAATCCTGTAGGATCAGATGGTGTTTGGAAAGAGCTGAATAACCTACCGGATACTTTTCTTAGATGTGCCTGCATGAGGTGGTCATAATCCCAGTGTCTATTTTGGTGTTTCTTCTATTAAAGAAATAACTGGCATTAACACATGCCTGTTTTTTAGTTGCTTTTCATTAGGGATTTGCATCTTCACTCACATAAGCAGTTACTGCGTATGGGGTCATTAGTCTTTTGGCTGGAGCAATGATGAATATTTTCCTTGTGACATGTAATCCAGTAATGTTCCCTTCTTTGAGTTATTTCAGAGGCTTAAATAAATTAGGTGTCTGCCCAGGGTGCCATGCCCTTTGGCCTGTGACATCATTAATCAAAATAGCTTTCAATTGGCTACAGTGGGGCTCAGGCGCCCGTTAACCCCTTGGTGACTCACCCAGAGATTCCTGACAGAGGTTCAGTGTTTACCTTTAAGCACTGTGGTGCACTTGGGTAAACGATCCCTACGTGTAACCCTACACTTGGCAATGTGAAACTGGACGCTTTAAGCATGGCACTTCTTTCAGTGTCCATGCGCATTTGTATAGCTTGAGAGGAACTCGGTTGCTCCAAGTAATTTCTTTTTAGGAGCACAAACCAAGTTCAGGCCATGAAGTAAAGCTTCTGAAAACTTCAGGCAGCTCTTTTTCAGGTGTTGTAGAGGGCAACAGTTTGGATTTTCAGAGAGAAATTTTCTGTATGTATGTGTATATATATGCATGTGTTAGATACATATTATATAAATACAGAAATTTATATGTAGGTATAAAAACCGTAAGTGTATGTCAGCAGTTACCTAGTAATGCTTTTTGTAAATGGATGGACTATCAAGATTTGAGATTCAGACTTCTGAACTTTTCACTCCTAAGCCAGTCACCGTTTTTGTTTTATTTTCTTGGTGCTTGGACTGAAACCTACCTGGGGATGGCAATTTTCCTAACAGGCTATTTACTTCTCAAACAATTTTACTTTTCCCTTGATCAGCTCAGCTGTGGGTCACAACCTTTGCTTCTGGCTGGCTATGAAGACGGATCAGTGGTCCTTTGGAATTTGTCAATGGGAAAAGCGTCGAGCCAACTTGTTTGCCACCAGGAGCCAGTGATGAGCCTTGACTTTGACTCGGAGAAGGCCAAGGGGATCTCGGGCTCATCTGAAAAGGTGCTTAGCATCTGGAGCCTCAATGAGCAACAGAACCTCCAGGTCAGGATCATTGGCCCTCTAGTGTCATTTATCCCACTTTGCACTAACAGTTTGATAGACTAAAAAAATATTTAGTCATGAAGAGGAGTTGTTGCAGATCTCTAGCTAATTAATCACAGACTGGTTAGAATGTCTGTGCTATGTGACTAGACTTAGCAAAAGATGGTGAGGATTTAAAAAAAAGAAAAAGGAAAAAACCCTCTCACATGTTTCTGGTTTTACCAAAGTTGCAGCAGGCACACAAGCCTAGCATTACTCAAGCCATTGCCTCCGTATCTTCATTTATCACGTTAGTAGTATTCAGCTCTCGGAATGTCCTAAACATTATAAATGAGTTATAAAAATGAGAAACAAAAGATTGCTTTTCCAAAGGTTCTGCTTGAATGGATAGAGCTTTCTTTCCACTGTGGGAAAGACAGAAATACTCCATGAAATACTTCACAAAACAAAACAAAAAGCATAGCAGTAGCCCAGAGGACATGAGATTTAGGCAACCAGCTTCCTTTGGCACCTTTAAAGCCCTAGCCGGAGACAGAGAAAGTAAGTTAATTGGATGTATCTCTTTGTGTCTGAGCTACACGTACCTGGGATGGCTGGTTTAGGAGGAGATCTCATAATCACCAGCTCAGGCTGTGCTAGTGAATGGCAATAAATACTGCTTAACCTAGACGACTTTATCAAGTGTTACAACAATGCCAAGGGGTTAAGTACGTTTTAACTGGGTGTGGAAATGAAGTGCATAAAGGCTCATGAAAATTGAAATGGCCCATGCATAGCCTCTCCACTGCTGAGTGCTTTAACCTTTTTTAAAGTGGCAGTGAAGAGGACCTGAACCAGCCCCTGTGTGCCGCCATATCACCCTAGAGAAGAGAGCTGCTGGCTACACCAATTCGTGGAAGAACAATAATCGTTCTTCCAGCTTGCAGCTTTTGTGGTGAATTTTTTTAGGTAATGTGGCAAGTTAATGCTGTCTTCTGAATGGTGCTAGAGTAAGAAAAGCAAGTGCCTGGACATCCTATGGTGACTCGTCACCTGGGGGGCACTATGAGGGTATATAATCTGTTAGGCCTCACCGCAGAACTAGAATTTATGCAGTGGTAGGGCACCAAGACCCCCGTGCATGTAGTGTAAATGCAGCCAACCGAGATGAAGTTACACAGCACACACCAAGGAGAACATCCGAACTTTAATAGGCAATATGACACAAAGAAAAAGAGGCACTCTAGACTGAAGAGGTAGCAAAGGTATTCTAAGGTAATGTGATAAAGAGCTTTAACAAGCCTGATACATAGTTGTCGTGGTTTGGGGATTTTTTAGTCATATTTGTCCTCCTCCTGCCCAGGCCTTTCTGCCACTGTTGGCACACATCTGCACCTTGTGTCCTTAGCTCAGGGAAGCAGAAAGGAAGGTGAGCAGGTAAGTCCCAGTAAGAAACTCGGTATTGAGACTAGTTTTGTAAGGCCAAGGTGTCAGAAGTCTGACATCATGACAGGCTTCTTAAAGCTTCAAATACTCTGGTGTTGGAGAGGAAGCTGTTTCTTCGTATTAATTATAGCATGGCTTTTTCCTAAATTCAAAGGAAATACTGTTCTCCACAGCAGATTTCAGTTATGAGGTAACCGTAATGCAGGGCTACAGGTATGATTCATGGGAAAAATGAACAGTTGTTCACCCGAAATATTCCAAGCATTGTTTTCCACAGGGTATCCACATTCCCAGGAGATGTAGGGTTAGTTACATCTTCAGCACATCACACTGATAGTAGCATTTCTCAGAAGAAATTTAAATGCCAAGTATTACAAACTATAAGTAATGTTTCTGTGCTTCATGCATAGTGTGAATGCCCTAATAAAATGCATCTTTCACATAAGCACTAGAGATTGTCAAGGACATAGATTAAGTTTTTTTCCACTATTGCCTTAATAATATAAACCAGATGGGGATTATTTTTTTTTCCCCCTGACATTCCAGGCACCTGAGGTAATGGTAGACATTGGAAAGCCACTCAGTGGCACATTATTTTTATTCTAAAAGGTTTTAATAAGTAAATGTGGTGCATAGCTATCTGCCGTTGGAGAAATAATGATGCAATGATGGTACTTCAGCTCTGTTTTAAGTGGCAATGTTCCAATGTGTCAATGAATAGATGATGAAGGTAACTTCATGGTTTATTGCTATGGGGAAAGTCTGGTGTATTGTCTTCTACAAGAAAGTTGCTGAAATCACCACTGTCAGCAAATGACTGGATTGGTTATGAGCCTTCTGATTTGGATGAGATAGTGTAATTATGTGATGATGTTTGCGGTAGAAGGTAGGAGGTAAACAGCTTCTGCAGGTGAATAAACAAAGCAGAACTAAGAAATCTGATAATCACAGAAGCTCCTTTATATATAGACAAGAAAAGATAGTCTATAAGTTGTAATGTAAGTAAGCGCACAAGTGTTGTTGTCTGGGTTGCTGAGGCTTTTCCCTCACATGCTGAAGCTAAGGCTGCTGCTATCTTGGCTATTTTTCTAAGAAGAATAGGGCTTAAAGACACAACTTAGGTGTAGGAGAGGGAGATTGTAAAAACAGAAAACTCATAGATAGCATGTAATAAGGAAGAAAGAAGAGGTGGTTATCTGTTGGCCTCAGCATATCAAGATTTCTTAATGCATCTGCTAGTAGCTGCAAGTGTCCTGGTCATGACTGGCTGAAAGCAGCTCACCTGCTTTTACCTCTGGTTTTTTTTTCTTAATTAGAAGCTGGTTTTCTGGTTAGGAAATGATGTTTGTATGCATTTGACTACAGTAATTGCCCCTAAGTGACTAGATGGCACAAATCCTGGCACTAGGATTTCACCTGGCTGCACATACCTTGAGCAAGGTGTTTGTTTTTCTCTCTCACCTCTTCTATTTGCAGATCATGCACAAATGCCCACTGTTCCCTCATGTTCCATAGCCAAAAGGCATCACCATTATAGGCTTCATTTTCAAGTTGTAGCTTGCTGATGACATGCAATTTCTCCCAGTCGCCCTGATTTTGCTGTATGGATCTTGCCCACATAATTGACAGTAATGATGGGAAGCACCACGCCCGGGATTGGTTATAGCCATTAGCTAATAATCTCAGTTACAGAGTAAGGCCCATCTTACATTTGCCAGGCCGGTGATGTAAGTAATAAATCCTTCCCTTCCCAGTATGCGTACACCAACAAAAATCCCACTACGTTAGCATAACTGGGGAGTTTGGAAGGACATACGTACTAGCAAAAAGCACAGGTTTTACAGTAGCAGCCCCCCAAAAAGGCCCACATGCAGCCTCCTACTGCTCATCAGGCTTGAGCAAAACTTGCTGTCCTCTGTTCTGAATTGGTTGTAGACACATTTGTCAGGTCCTGTTTAAAAGAGGAATGTAAGCAGCATGCAAGAAGCACGTCAAATTTTGTTTAGCCTTTTTACTCATCAATTGCGCATCTCTTGCTGGTTTGAGTAAGTAACTGGGCAGTTGTTATACAGTAGAAAAATAACTGCTTCTAGCTTTGTGCCTGTAAGATTCAAAAATGTGTTCAACTGCAGCTGAAGCCAACTTTGACTGGCATTTCTGCAGGGTTTGTTTTCTGCATCCAGTATTATAGGTAAAATTACCTGCAATTAATATATTCCTTATAATCCTGCACTAACTATGCATTGTGGCAATCCCTTCCTGCTTCAGAAAAACAGCAAACAACCCACAACATATTAAAACATACACTGAATTATATTAAGCTGTGGTACAAGATCGCTACAGATTCAGTCTTCGGTAGATGATGACATTAATGCATCATTTCCAATTGTGCTTATAAGTAATAGCACTTCAGAGTCGGCACACACTCAAAAGGGTTTTTTCCACATTGTGACAAAAGCTAGGCAACTTCGATACATGTGTGCGCACGCGCACACTCTCTGGTGCATATACCGCATGTGTTTCAGAGAGAGGCTGCGGGGTAACACAAGTTACCTGAGGTGAGAACTGAGCTCTTCCTCTGTGCTTCAGGGGAAAATCGTGTCAGTGAAGTGAAAACTTCTCTTTCCAAGGGCCAAGTCCTGTGCAGCCCCAGTGCCTCCTGAAGATAAATGCCTTCCCATTTAATTGTACCCCTCAGAAACTTGTGCCCCAGTAGTCTCCAAACAGTAACAAAAGGCTTCCAAGATTGAAATCAATAACTTGGTCATAATCCCCTTCTTGGAATTTGGTGTAAATAAAAGTCTCTTGGGAAGCAGTACTAGAAATACAGATTTCCTGACACTGTAACCTAATTCCTGGAAGCATTCCTTTCTCAAGACTGTGGTAAATGCTACCACAGCTTATTGGGGTTTTTGTGAGGGGCCACAGTAGCAGAAATAAGGAGCAGGTAGTTTAAACATCAGCTCAGAATCTCAGCATGGGAATATTGCAGAAGCAGGGGAAATACATGGCCATAGCTCTGAGCGTTGCAGCTCATGCAAGAGTAGCTGGAAGAAAAGAGCAAAGCTGCGTAGTCTGGTTCTCAAAACCTTGACTCAAGAGTTTCACTTGTGGCAGAATATAAATAGCTATAAATGCAATATAAAGTAAAAACATACAGAGAATGCTTTTATTTTTAGACAATGGTGCTGGAGATAGATGGGCTCAAATTAAGGTCTTTTCCATCTCTGTCTATAATTGTTTTCACTAAGGCATCATCCACCATGTGGTGGAAAGCTCCATACTACCTGTGTGATACCAGTGTGTATGGGTGTATATAGTATAGTCTATAGTATGTATAGTGTAAGGGCACTATACCTTCTAAAATCCCCGCAGGTTCCTTCTTCTTCTGTTTTAAACAATTAGAACTCATCTGTAATTTTCTCACACAGGTTTACAAAACACACAAACTTGTCAACGCCGGCATATCTGATATCACCATCCGTCCAGACAAGAAGATTTTAGCAACAGCAGGGTGGGATCATCGCATCAGGATCTTTGGCTGGAAAAAACTGAAGCCCTTAGCAGTGCTGGACTACCACACAGCAACGGTCCATTGTGTGTCCTTCTCAGATCACAAAAACCTCAGCGAGAGACTGCTGGCAGCTGGCTCAAAAGACCACCGCATCAGTATCTGGTCAATATATACGCAGACGTGACACATTCTGCACTGTCATGGACTAGGAAAACAGCATTTGTGAAGCAACTCTTTACACTGTAATTCAAAGCTGCATGTGGGGAAGCAGTAGAACATATTTCCAGGCTGAAGTAAGAGCCCTAGGTTAATTCTTATGCTGCTTGTTCAAGCTGCAAGTTTTGTTTTCCAGAGAGGGAAGTGGATTTTAAAAATTCATAACAAGCAGAGCAAGGCCAGTCACAAACAAAGACACAGAACAAGTCACTTTGAGTTCTGCTGCAGGTTTTTTAACAGCTTTTCTTTGGCAGGTTGCTTAACTAACTTGTGCCAATATCTTCTTTTGTGAAAAAGAACTGGAATCCCTCAAACTGCAGTGGGGGCAACATACATCTGTTTGTAAGTCATTTCTGTATCCAAAAATCTGAATCAGTGTAAAATATCACTCTTTCTTGAAAATTTATACCCATTAAACCACCTCCAGTGGTTTCTCATTGTCAGTTACTTTTTCTTCCCCATAACTGAAAGGCTATCAGAACAACCTTGATTTGTTCACACTTCTGTCAGTTTCTAACCTAAACCAACAGCCAGGAATGTGACTAGGGACGGCCTTTGGCATTTATGAATTTCATTATGTCTCCTGTCACCTCAAGCCTCACAATTAATCACAAGAAAGAAAAGGAAAAAATCTTCCCCTGCACTGCACTGCAAAGCTATGTAAAGCCTTTTACAGAGCCAGTGCTAAATCCTTTCCATAGACTGACTAGCTGAAGGATTTAAACTCAGCAATCCAATTAGCACCCTTCTCCTTGGAGAGTTAGGGGTAAGTTTCAGCACAGCAAGTCTGGGATTCAGCTACACAACTCCCATTAGCATTTCGGGGAATGGCATGGATAAATCCTTATCCACATAGTGCAAATGGCTCCATTAACTTGTCATCTCTACGGTCATGGAAGCTGAAATTCATTCATGAAGGTTTTTCTGTTTGAATCATGAAGCAGCATTTGCATTCTTTTAAAGCATGTTAGACATAAAACTGTCTGTTTGTAGACATCCTACTGTTGTATTCAGTCACAAAGTTGCAGTTACAACTGTCCTACTGAAGCAAGGTGTCCTGGAAACTAAACTCAGCTTTAAAAACTGAAGTGTTCTGTGTCTAGGCTGTGCACTGTTGATAGCTTACTGGAAATTTGCTTCTGCCTCTGTACAGAGCTGGACATCAAAGAAAAAGTCGCCAGAATTGTACTGAACAGCAACATCAAAAGAATTTAGAAATTATTTCAGGGAGAACACACAAGCAAATTAAGGTCTGGGTCTGCTATCCAGCTGTGCTTTACAGGCAGAGAATACTGTTAGACTAAAAGTCTTAAGCACCAAGCCCGATGTTCACTCTGTTACAACACAGAAACAGGATACTGTTGCCAGGCTTTTCTAAATAAAACTTGGCTTTACATATTTTGGAGTGTGATGACACTTTAAATAATGCATTTATTTGATTGTTTCTTTACTATTTGGCAGCTGCATCGAGGATCACATTGCACTTGAACGTTAAAGCCCAATTTTGAGTGATCCCGAGTCAAGGAGAGGTACTACATTCACTACATCTACCAGACAGTTGTACAGATGTTAAGCGCTACATCTCCACCCCTCACCCACCTCCCACACAGAGGAGGAACTACCTACGCTGTACAAGAGGCTCTACCAGCAGCCTTACGGAATGAGACAGGGCCCTTCTCCACAAACCTGCTGCTAGAAGGAACTTTTTTCTTTTTCCTCTTTCTTAAAGTCAGAATTGACAGAGATAAACAAACAAACAAATACAGAAAACCCTGTCATGTGTGGTCCAGGGACCCATCATAGGGAGGTTGCAAAGAGATCTCCTTTTGGCTGTCCTGTCTCACACTACACCACACACAAAGCCTGTCAGGCAGCCTTGAAATGGCTCCTGTTTGTCTCCCGCTTGTGTGCTGCTCTTGAAACAGAACTTAGTGAAATTCTGCTGTATGAGAACAATTTCACAATCACATAATATTTAAAAGGACATAACCCAGTGGATATATGCTTGGGCTTTAGTCTCCTCTCCACTTAAATTGTTTAATATTTAACTTATTTATTTATAAATTAAAACTTAACATTTATTTATAAGTCTCCATCTGCTCAGGAGAGTGCTGTGCCCTGCTCTGTGCTTTAACCTGTGTAATCACTGCACCTTTTTAACCAACCACCTTGAAGTGAGAGCTGATGAAGGCCCATGCCCTAAAAAGCACTGTCAAGCTGGTGGATGAGCACTATCCTGAACTGGGGGAGGGAGGGGGAACACCACAACAAAAAAACCCCAGCTCTGCATTTCCTCAAGCATGGATCTAGGTGTCCTGTGTCAAAAACTAGCATTTTATCACCCCCTCAACTCCAAGGTACAGGGTTAGAGGCACAGCTGCTACCATCACTTTGCATGGATCAAGGCCAGGAAACACCTTGGACTCCTGGTACAACAGGCGTGGGACTGCTCACTGCTGGAGCCCAGCTTGCTTTGGGGCTATCTGAAAAACTTAGCTTCCAAGCAAAATTTTAAGTTTCCACAGCTTATCACTCAAAAGAACCCAAGTCAAACCACAGCCCAAAAAAACAACTCCAACTGTCAAGACACAGGCAGTCCCTGCGTTGTGAACCCACACTCCGTCTCCACTCTCAGCGGTGCATCCCAGCTATTAAAAGTTCCTTTTTCCTCCTTCTTCCAGATGGATGTGAGAGCTGCTCTGCAGTGGCCCTGACGGTGGGGGAGTGGCCTGTAGGGTGCAAGCATTCCTCTTCTCCATGGCAGCAGCCTACACTGTTGGGTGATTTCCACAGAGTTGAGCTGTAGGTTTAATGCTCATCCAGTGGAAAAGGAAATGAAATCCAGGGCTCACCCACCTTAGGCAAATGGTTATTGTAGGAAAGGAGAAGGACCAAGCCTGGTCCCCATAGAGAAGTCATCACACTCTCGTCCTTTTGGCAGGAAAAAGCAGCTGCACCACCAGAGCATAGTGTAAATGGCCAGAAGCATTTCAAGACTGGAGCGAGGACTAAGATGCAAACTTCTCCAGCACTTCAGGGCAGCTCCATGTTCAGCACACCCGGGTTCTGAATGCCAGTGATAAGCACCTAATGCCCCAGGGACACTGTGAGGCTCCAAGGCATTGATGCAGCCTGGCTTCTCCGGGCACAGCTGGCTGATGGGCTGGCTCACAGCCACCCCCAGCTCAGGTCCCAAAGCAGTACACAAAATGTGTCTTTAATGAAGGCCTGTGCATCTTATATCCACTGTAAGAAGTAACTTTTGGTGCAAATACTATGATATTGGCACAATGGCAGCCCCCTAGGAAAAATGGATGAATAGCCCATGTCTCAGTAAGAGTGCTATTAGATCAAAGCCTGAAAGTTAAGAACTCTTGTATTACTTTCTCTGAAAAATGCCATTTACTGTCAATGTCAGTGTCTAAAGTAATTATGAAGACTTAGAAGGGATGTTTAAATTTACTAATAAGTCTTCTGGAAGATAACTCTAAAGAGTACTATGTGCCTTCACATCTAACTTAATGCCCTTTGCTGGGGGTTAAATATTAATGTTTGTCTGACTAGGTAGATTTAAAAATAAACTCAGTCATGCAAGCACAAATTGAAAATGAGGGCATGAACTGCATCTGTAATCTTACTAGCAGGCAGGCACAGAGGAGTTTCATTGGCTTCAAGAGGAAGGGCACATTGCAGAGCTGCCTGCAAGAACAGACCCATCCCATACTTATTTACTTCCCACTACCAAAGCACTATCCGTGTGATACTTTTGCACATTACGATTAATTCATTAATGCTTCACATCACTACTGATTGTATTTAAACACTCAGTAAAGGTATTTTTTTTCCCCACCTTATAGTTTCCTTGAAAAGAGCAACAAGACTACATTAGTTTGATTTAGAGTTGAGCCTAAATGCCATAGGTTGAATGTGAATTACAGTCTTATAAAAGTTTATTTGCATAAGGAACTGACCTGGACTTCCCTAAAGTAGAATGATTTCCAACAGGAAGGACAGTCTATATTGCTATAGACTGTAAAGGACAGCTGTCTAATTGCATCTAGGAAATTAAAAAAAAAAAAAATAAAGCTCTTTACAGTTGTAACATGAACATGGTTATCATTCAAGATTTAAGCTGACTTGCTAGCAGGAAGGTTGTGAGTGAAGAGCCACCTTAAACTGCTGGAGTTAGCTCTGGAATCTCACCTGCCAGAAAGGAACAGGGCTAGCCTGTACCTGGCCTAAAGGATTCAGGAGTGAAGGTGATGACAGCTAAGTTATTACAAAAGGCTTCCTCCCAAGAATCACCATCTTTGGCACTGTGAGAGGGAAGAAAGCAACCAGCATTTGTAAACTAACAGAAATAAATCCCCAACACTAGCATTTGTGCAGCAATTACACGGAATATTTATCACTACTGGAATGAATGGTGATCTCTGACCCTCTAACATTTTTTTGCAAATGAATCCATTAGTTCCAACCCCTTTCTCTTATCAGTACATGAGCTATAAAGCACTGCAGTCCTAGGTGTAGATGAGCAAGGAAAGAGGAGATTAATTGTATTTGTAGTAATGAGTGAAAAAGGAAGTAGGCTGGGGACCTGCAACGAGACAGTTGTTAAATTTAGCCCTATACAATGCAATTGCTTTAGTAAGCCAATAAATTACTCTCTGCAGCTTGACTTGGATTGTTGCAAAGGTTTGAGTTTTAAAAAGCAGATTTTTATAGTTAAGTCAATACTGTCTTCTGGACTGCTTTGGTTTTTAGCACATTTAAGATGCATCTACAAAGCCAACTTACAAATTAATAAATCTTTGCTTTAATTCAGTCTGCCAAGAACAAAGATAGAACACTGACTACTGCAGGAGCCATGTTAGTGATGTAAACCAAAGGACTGGGGATTAAACAAGGATTACTGAGTGCTAAATCAATGTGTTTCCTTTTCTGGCTGTGTGTCTGTGGTGTGAAAGTATGGATCATTACATAAAACATGGCACATGACTGCCTGGATTACTACTAGACAATGTTACAGAAATGCTGAGACTCAAAATTTGATGTTTAAGCATGACCAAGGTGCTACTGAGACAGTGATGGCAATGACTAAGGAAGAAGGCATGGTTTTTCTGTTACGTGTAGTATTCTGAAATTCCAACCTGGGTCCTCCTGCTAGAGTACTTTTCCAAGTAAACCTGGCTGTGTTTAATCCATGCCCTACTCTTCTGGGGCATGATGGAGGTTTCTTTCATAATGTGAAGAAAACTACCCAGAATTAAGATCACAGTGGGGTTTTTTGGCAATTCATTTAAGGATCTTACAGTATGAAATTAAACACAAAAAAACCCCATGTCTGCACTATCATATACAGCAGATGACAGAAATGTAACTTTTTAAATAGACATAAACTGAAGCATCCCAATTGTGAAACCTGCCAACGACATCAGCGTGGAGCAAACGGCCATATTCTAGATACCAGATTCTTTATCCCCTGACATTACCATATACTCTCATCCCTTTTGGTCAAGACAAGACCAGCAGCCAGAGTTTGAGCTGGTTAGTCACACAGCCATTCTTGTGTATGGTTTTATTTACCACCACCCTCTATCAAACACCACAAAATACAGATCTGTTGTTTGGCTTGAACCATCTGCTCCCCTATGCATTTTTAAAGCTATCACCAGCTGCATTTACTCAGGTTATTAAGAATTTTGTTCCCAAGCACCAACACACACACCCCAAATACATTTAGTAGTGATACACACCCCCAAATGCTCATACATTGACAGCATACATTTAATTAATAATATCATGCATTTCATTAATAATGATGTATTATTAGAAAACATAGTTGGGACCATAGCAACATAATCTCTCAGTTGTGAATGTTTTGCTTCTCTGATTAATGGTATGAAATATATCTGTATGTTCTATCAGCATTACTGTGTACTGCTTTATTCTGACTTATCTCAGGGGAATTTGAATTGCAGTTTGCTATTAGAAGAGGAAAGGAGGGGGTGAGGTGGCAAATCAAAACGAAGAAGCAACTTGCCCCTGTAAGTCAGGTGACACAAAGATTCTGGAAAGCACAAAGGGCCTTGAAGCAAACCACCTCCAGCAAAGCACCAGAATCCTTATGGGAAAAGGACAAGGACGGCAGGCAGTACCTAGAGTTAGCATACAGTGATAGGTCTGTCTTTTTAAACTTGTACACCAGCTCATTTCAACTTCAGAAGTATTTGCTTTTACCTCCCCAGCATCATTTTTCAAAGGTGTTGGAACACTAAGAAATCCTGTAAACGGCAGCCTACACCTCTAAATAAGCCCGTGCTCACTCACTGGAGCATATATTTATTTCTCTACTATGAATAGTCATAATGCCAAACGTTACAGTGCCACACACGCGCTGCAGAAGAACCATCCCAGACCAGTACTATCTCCTTACAGGAGAGTGACATGGCAGTGGAAAAAATACTAATTCTAACAATTGTCTATTACAATTCTAAGTTCTAATTCAAACAAAACTGCTACATTAGATGGAGATTACAGTTGGGTGCCGTTTCCTCCTAGTATTTATTCACAGTATATGTAAATCAGGGCAGCAAAAAACCACATAAATCCTTCGGTACTCTCTGAACAGCAACAATCTCTCTTTCCTACCAGCTGCAGGGCTGATTGATCCTGATTATGTCCACATCAGGGAATCTAGGGAGGATGTTAAAATGCTGATCCATTATTCTGCTCCATAGCTCTGGCATCTCATGCGTGCAAAGGTACGTTTTTCCAGGCATCCATGGCACTGCCTGCTATAAACGTGTTCTGACATAGGTAGGAGGAAGGTTGGTGCATTGGGCCTATATAATAACTTTAAACATGGCAGAGAATGTGGACATGGTATTTGTCTTGACAGTAATTAAAAAAATTGCTGATATGAAATCTCAGTGATTCATGGATACATTGTCTATGCTCAGAGAAAAGCATCTAGGCTGCTTTTAACATAATACTTATGGTAAGTATTGTCTTTTCAGAATTTTTTGCGTCAGATATTTTGATGGCATGCAGACTTGGCATCACACTAAATAAAGACATTGAGTCTTTATAGTTTTATCTCTTGGGCCCATCTGGTTTGAAGTAATTGACAACAAGCAGGAAAGGAAATAGAATGAAAGACTCACTTCATGTTTGCTGAAATAAAAGAAATGTGTAAGGCAGTGCTCAAATAAAATCAGCCTGTGAGGAGGGCTGCTGCACTCCCTTCTCACCACCCCTCCTCTACCCTTTTAAGATGATTGGAACAGGACGGCTTCACCTGCAACCCCTCGGCTCTCCGTGCTAGCTCTCCCTGCCCGCTGTTGGAGCTTACCCGCCAGCCAAAAGGCAGCCGAAGCAGGCAGGCAGGCAGAGCACCGAGGGAGAAGGGGAACCGCCTGCCCCCCCGGAATAAGGGACAATGGGAGCACAAAGCAAGCAGAGTAAAAAAAAAAGGCAAACACACAGCCCCTGTCCAAGCTAAAACCGCTAAAAAAAAAAATAACAACACAAACGCGTCACACAAAGGCCCTTCAGTAAGTTTTACATGTTGTTTATTCTGGTTTTAACTTCATTTTGCAATTTACAGATACAGCCCAAGGACTTCAGTCTGAGTACCTGGGCACTCGTGCAATTACCCCTGGGGCGGGCAGGTACAGAACACAGCAATAGCGCCCGAAGTATCCTGACCTGCCCACTGAAACAACCAGTGGGTAAGTTACCAGAATTAGCTTCAGTGAGAGCATCTTTGGTTGCAGGAAAACATACCCTTTCCTTCTCCACCTACCAATGACCACTAAGAGCCGTTCACACAGGAATTACAAAATTCTGTAACTAGAGCTCAGGCTGGAACAGGCGTTAAAGGGCACTTGCTTTCTCAGTGAGGCACACTATATGAAATTTTTGTCCTCACAGAGGTGAGGAGAGGCTATCCTTTACCAACTACAGAATCACTCTGGGAGCATAAGATGGAAGTTGCTATACAAGTTTGCGTGAATTTATACCATGTAGCAGCTAGCCCTGAAAATGCATATGCCCTCTTTCCCTCTATGCTGCTCTGTCTCCTTATAGAATTAGGTCCTAAATGTGACTTTTCTGGCTTTTGTTCTTAATCACTTTGTTACTAGTTCAAATGCATAATTTTAACCTAAATAGAAGTGAGTGATTTATTGTAATTATTTTGTATAGGCTGCTCTTCATAAACGTTTTTTTTTTTAAATCTGGAAAAACATTTAATTTCCCATATGGAAAGAACACATTTATCATACTTTACTCGGATATACTTGGCCGACTATTGCACATATATGCAAAACATATGTGACATATTCAAGGCTGAATTTCATAAAACAGAAATGCTATGAAATGTGATATAATAAATATATTACACAGACATATGTAGCCAATTTATAAAACTATGGTATCTTTGGTAAATTTATAATAGGTCATTTCTATTGGGGGGGAGTGGTGAGTGCATTTTTCTGGCATATGCAACACATACAGTACTTTACATAGACTTTCTGAAGGGAGGTGGACCTTTGAAAAGCAGACTTGTACGTGTACACACATAGAGTATATGGGACACATCCATATTTTTCAAAATTAATGTAGATCTTCAAAACCACCTCTTCCTTTTGCATTGATCGTGTGTACGACATACTGGGCAGGGGAAAAAAAAAAAAAAGTATGAAATACTATTCTTGGAGACTAGCAAACCACTGATACCTAACTAGATTCCCACAGACAACGGGTGTCTCTCATCTTAACAGCGATCACATTTTATAAGCACACGCTTAGCTTATGGTAATGGTCAGTAGTAGAAATCTTTGGGTACAGTCACTTTAATCTAGTTGTGTCAAACACTCATGTAAATTAAATATTTTACTAATAAATTGAATTATAATAATTAAATGAAGGGAAAAAACCTGCATACGTTTAGAAAAAAGTTACATACATACACACATACTAGCATCTGCACTAGTGGACTGGACTCTTCATAATACCAGCTTACAGCAACAGCTGAATTATTGCTGGCTGATTATCCTCGAACTGTAACTCACAGACTACTGCCCTTCCTTATTTGTGCCTGTGTGCTTCAAAGCTCAATTTGTTGCTTTATAAAACAAATGTACATTTTTCTCTCAGATGATTGCCTGTTTGCAAGCTCTGGCACAAGTTCTCTAAGGGTTCATTTTCCGTGTGTGCGTGGTCCAACTCGTGCGATGCCCAGGTCTTCCCTCTGGAGGGAGCCTGCTCTTCAGGCACAGCCGGGCGGGGTGCGCGGCTGCGGCGTCCTCCACCGGGGTCGCGATGCTGCGATGCCCACATGTACCCCCCGGTGCCCACGACCCGGGCCACACTGCGGCTCCTGCCTACACTGGCAGTTTAACATGAACGGCGGGTCAGACCGTTGCACCCACTGTCTCAAAGCTATGCCAGCAAAAACGCGTTTGTTTTAAATCCACCATGAAACTGAACAGAAGGAAAAGCAACAAGAAACACACACACACACACACACACACACACACACACACACACTCTTTCCCCACCCTCCACCCCAGCCATGTTCAACAGGCTTACACCAGCTTTTTGAGCTCCTTGGACGAAGGTGTTAAAACCTGCTTTGCAAGTACTGCTGCGTTAGCTCTTCCAGCACTCCTCTGGGCTGCACGGCTCAGCTCCCGCCCCCCCAACCCAACCTGTGGGTGCCCAACTTGTTTCCAATGGCTATAGGGATCCCTTTACATAGGCGCAATGTCGCACAGCACGGGTGCACCTGCTTTTATTATTCCTGCCAGACCAGATCAAGGAGCGATCACCCCTTGGCCAGGGATCCATGTGTCACAAGCTGAGATCTACCCGCTGGAGACCATGAGGTCTGTTTGGTAGGGGATGGACAGCACACCAGCTGAGGCAGCCCTGAGCCATGCAGCCTCACTAGTCATGCACTAGGAAACCCCTAGCTCACGGGAGACTCACGCTGTCCCCCAGTGGCCCAGTGGCTGCAAAATGCCTTTTTATGCTTACTGCAGACCTTGGGTCATTCTCCACACTGCAAGCCACTGTTACACTGACAGTAGCATGAAAGATGCCAAAGTACTGGCTCCCCTGTCAATGGCCATGTGTATGCATGCTTGAGATGTACTGAAGAGATGCCAACGCCCCAGGATGCTGAGAGGCATCTACTGAGGACCACTTCCACAGTTTCACCCAAAGCAGTTCTAATGTCTCCCTCAACAGGAGGGAAGATTAATAAGGACATCCATGAAGCGTGTAAACAGTCTGCATAAACACTGCAAGCACACAGAAGTCTCATCCCCGTGCTCCCATCCTACACTGAATTTAGCCAGATCCATTAGCAAGGCAAAAATAAAACCACCAACAGCAAAAAACCATTCCTGAAAACCTGAGCTATCCCCAGTGTTTGGGGTAAATGATCAAGTGAAGGCCTGTCTTGTTTCACCTGTGGGTGCCTAATCCTATATTTATCCACTGAGGTAAGTGATGCAGTTTTCAGACCTTTGCAGCAATCGGTAAATTCAGCCCGTACCTCTGAAAAATGGAGTCACATGGCTAAGATACACTCTAGCCCTGTTTGGAAGAGACAAAGGGTGCTTGTAACCTCTGTGCTTGGGCCTGTTCTACCAGCAGCTTTTAAATACACAGTGTTATGCGTGACTTGAGGTGACCATAAGTGTAAGTATTGTCTGGAAATGCTGCAGCCTTCTTTCTGAGTGTGCGCTATGGACCTTGGTGACAGCATGTACTGAGTGAAGTTTAAACATACTTGTAATCAAATCATACAAAGTCATTTTTCAAATGAAACTGCAATGCATCTACATAAGGCATGGCCTATACGTGATACATCTTGATGTAACTGCCTGGCAGGTAACATGAAATTAAAGTGTTACAGATTTTCTGTGATTTTCAAAAGGCTTCTGCTAGTCAATGTGCAGCATTATGGGGGTTTTTATTTGTTTGAAATGGATTTTTTGTTGTGATAGAAAAACAACCCTGCTTGCTTTCCACAACTGCAACACTCCCATCCAGTGAGACAGACACAGCTATACAAGGAGGAAACACTAGTCAAAGCCCGGAGGAAGCTTGATTTAAGGACTAAAACACAACATGAAACAGACTGCTAACATGCTTAATACTAATGTATATAAGCACCCTGCATGCAGACGGCCTAAAACCAAGGTTAGAAATACAATTTTCATGGTTAAAACTGTAGTCTTGATACAGCTCCATAGGTCTCTCCTTCCCATTCAGACACAGGACTTCTGCAGTGGTTCTTCTAGCACAGAGGATAGACTAGTGATCCTGAGGGCCCGCTGCCCACAGCCATAGGCTGAAGTTCAGTGATTTTCTCTTTTAACGGAGATAAATTAAAATTCCTACAGTCAAGGCAAGGACCTTGTGCCACTTTCTGTAAGAGCACAGTTTAGTCCTGGTGTCTTGGGTCATGCAGTCCTCTCAGCTCTTGTGCAGTAAAGTATGTTTGAAAAGGTGCATGGCCAGTCTGCACTGAGAGCCAGTGGCACTTCTTGCAGCACTCTATGTATGTTTAAAGAAACCAGGTGCTCACCCATACAAGTGGAAGTGTACTGTATCCATTTCAACCTGGGACCCAAACCCTGCAAGTTGTTGCATAATGACAGATCACTATACCCACGGGCAGCTCCAGCAACCAGGGAGAGAGAAGGGAGGGAGCAGTCACCTATCGAGATTCACTACTTGCTCAGACTAAAAGACTCCAGTTTAGTATCCCTCCTTATTTAAACGACGTCACTTTGTAAGGGAAGTTTAGACTTCAGAGCAGACAAACTGACAAATATACCCAAATAATCAAACAAGAAATAAAAGGAAGAAAGAAGAGGAAAAACATTTATAAATGTCACTGTCCAATGTCTTTTCAATTTAAATGAAATAAGATTATCTACATATATCTACAAATATCTACATATATCTACACTGTTTGCAGATATGATTCTTTGGTTGTCTTCACTTTTTTCCTACTCTGCAACTATCAAGAAAAAAAAAAGGTGTTTGTATAATCTTTGAAAGAAATAATAAATATAACAACTTCATTAAACGTTTGACCAAAGCTTTGGCACTAATCAGTTTACAGATAACAAATCATACTGAAAACTCCGAAAGAACAGCGGCAAAGCAACAGAGCACGTCCGAGAGCCATTTCCCACTGACTAATAACAAGCACAAGGCTATTTTACATCAACCTTTCTGAGAACATTAATTATGGTATAGTCAGACACTAAGAATCTCACAATTCACTGCAAATGTAAAATAAAATACATATTTCTTGCACAAGTTTTTTCATGGATCCAGATATATTTTTTTTTATAACAGGAAAAAAAAATTACATAAAATATTCATGTTAGCCTGTATCTCTTCATAAACCATTCCAAAAAGTTTTGGAAGCCCAAAGCCCACTGCCAGAGACAGAATAAACATTGCTATTAACACTGCCACCTGCACAAGGGAAAGATTATGTTTCAAAAGGTTTGTAGTGTTGTAGTGAAAATGCACAAACATGGATGAATAGAGGACTTTAAAAAAAAAAAAACAAACACGAAAAAACCACCACCCTCTTCCTTTCACAGAGTCACATGGAAAAATCAGAAAAGTGTTCATAATACTGTATACCAACACAGCTGAGGAGCTGCTCAATACCTTCTCTGAACACAAAGGGACTGCCTTTCAGTGAGCGCCTGACAAAAACCACAAGCCAACCATTCAAAACAAATCACTGGAGAAACCGTGATGAACAGGCCCATCTTTTCAACAATAAGGAAAGACTACTGAAGTAAGATATTAAACGGGGAGGAAAAAAAAAAAAAAAAGAAAAAAGTACTTACCAGCTTTAAGAGGGAAGATGCAGCAAGCAGGTAGGTGTGCAGAATAGGTGCTTTGGGACTACTGCCGTTTGGGTTTGGGTCAGCCAAATACAAGGGGTGAGGCATTCTGGGGAAAAAACCCTGAAGTTCCTCTAAAAGGCACCTCTCAACAGGAGAGCATCAAGAGCTCGGGAAAGGAGCAGGAAGGCAGTAGTGTGAGGCTGCCTCTGAAGCAGCCAATTTACAAACTATTGCTGAGAATACACAGCCTAAAATCTGTGGGTATTCACCCCAAACCCCAGGCCTTAGCATCCATTGCTGTGAAGCTGCAGACGGCTGCGCTCTTGGCCACGGGCTCTCCTCAACAGCTCCAGAAAACGCTGTTGTGGTTAAGCGGCCCCAGTGAACCCCAAAACTCACAAGGGGGTCAGGAGTGGAGGAGAAGTGGACAATTTGTTCTGACAGTGAAGATTCAAAGTGTTCCCTTAAGCTAAACCCTGCTTCCTCTCACAGTCTCCTCGAAGAACCACCTGAGCCAACTGCGAACGAGGCCAAGCGTCTCCAAGGTAAAAGAGAGCATCAGCATCGACACGTGCAGAATTAATTACACCCCATCCCCGCCGCCGGGGGCTGGTGCCCGCCGGTGCTCACGGCCGGCCCCGCAGCCCCCCCTGCTCGCTGCTAACGCTACGCGTCCCGCTGGGCCGGGGAACACCCGTGGCACCGCCAAGGCCGGTGGCGACACCAAATCTCCATCAGAAGACCCGGCGGGCGAGCGAGAAGGGGGCAATTTACCTCACCGCTGCCGCTTCCCCGTCCTCCCGCCGCTTCCCAGCGGCCCTACGGTCCTCCGCGCCCGGCGCACCCGCGGGGCATCCGCAAGAGGGTTAGGGAGAGGGGAGATAACGACATATGGCTTCATTTATCAAAGTGCAGCTGCGGGCCACGCCGCGATGGGGAGCACCCGACACGTCCCGGCCCCTCGCCACACGCCGCCGCCGCCCTCCCTCACGGCCCGCCGACGGGGTGGGGAGCGGGGCGAGGACCCCCGGCTTCCTGCGATTGGGCTCTCCGGTTGTCGATCGGGTCAAGCCGGCCTATCAGCTCACTCGTAAGGCGGGAAGAGAGGGAAAGGCGGGAAGGGGGGAGGACGGTGTCGGGGCGCGGGCGGCGCCGTTATCTGGGCCCGTAGTCGTAGTTGGCGGGCGCGCCGGCCGGCGAGTACACGTTGGCGGCCGCCGCCGCGTTCATGTGGTGGTGATGGTGGTGGTGGTGGTGGTAGCCGTGCCCGCGGATGCTGGGGAGGGGGTAGGGGGCGGGCCGGCTCTTCGCCCCCAGGTAGTGGTCGTAGGCGGCGGCCGGCGGGTACTTGTAGGGGTGGTGGTGGAGCGGCTCCGAGGCGGCGGGCTCCAGGCGCAGTTCGTGGTG
>JAVJGI010000001.1:87639681-87669874 GCA_035590275.1 Ibycter americanus
GGGAAGCGGGGAAGGGATGGGATGTGAAGGGAAGGGACGAGAAGAGAAGAGAAGAGAAGAGGAGAGGAGAGAAAAGAAGAGAAGAGAAGAGGAGGGGAGAGAAGAAAAGAAAAAAAGAAAAGAAAAGAGAAAAGGAAAGAAAAAAAAAAGAAAAGAAAAGAGAAAAGGAAAAGAGAAGGAAAGGAAAGAAAGGAAAGGAAAGGAAAGGAAAAGGAAAGGAAAGGAAAGGAAAGGAAGACAGATGCAAAGAAAAATAAAGAAACAAAGAGGAGTGAAAGAGAGAGGGAGAAAATGAAAAAGAACAGAAGAGGGAGAAAGAAAGAAGGAACAAATGAAAGAAAAAGAACAGAGATAAACACCTTGCAGAAGAAAGCATCCAATAGTAAATAATTGTCATTATAACCAGCACAATCCTCATGAACCACAATTGTTTTCTTGCTAATAGACAGTGACACGCCTGGGAAAGCTAGGTCTTGTGGGGCTCCGTGGGCTGCCTGACTCTGCAGACGGGCATGGTGGGGAGCCCGTGGCTGTACGTGGGGCTCCGCTGGGCCCAGGGGAGCAGGGCTGGGCTCCTGCACTCCCCACACCCCCACCGGCTCCCGCTTGCCAGCCTTGCCTCCACATTATTTGCCATGGGGATTTTGGGCCAGTTTTATGGGGTTACTTGCCTGCAGATCCCAATGTAGAGATCACGCATGGGGAAATTCTCAGAAATAAAACTGTCAGCCACTCTCCCCCAGCACACAGCCGGTGGGGTTTCTCCCTTTCCCCTTCTTTTTCCTTTTTTTTTTTTTTTTCTTTTTTCTTTTCCCTTCCCCTGACAACTGCTCGTGCTTCTCTAGTGAGATCTCCATGCTCTCCTGCAGTGCAGCTGCCCTGTGTGGTCCACAGTTTGGGGCTGTGAAGCCTTTGGGACCCTGCCCAACCCTGGTGTGAAGAGCTCCCTTGGGAGCTCCGAGATGGCCTGGGCAAGGGAACCTAGCAGTTAGGGTCATTGCCTGGGGCTCCCCCAGGAGCGTACCCCAGCTCAGCTGATTTTGACTGCACCAGGAGCTGTCTCTAAAACCAGTCACTTTGTCACTCCTGTCCTCATTAAAGTTCATTAATGCTGCCAAAAAGGTCTGTACTGAGGTGCTGCTCTGCTGTCTGGGGCTGACACACATGACTGCCGCTTCATATGTGTGAGCAAATTTGTGCCCATCCCCTCCGGCCTGACCCTTTCCTCACTCGCACCCCGGCTCCTGCGAGGAGAGAGAAGCTGTTGCCCAGTGCCTGCACTCCCTGAGCACGCAGGGAAACAGGGCTGCAGCTACAGGGGAATGAGGCACTTTTAGTCTGAAAGTAGGACCCTTCCCTCCCCATCACGGAGGTTCCAAAAATGGGTCAGTTGAAGTGTGTTTCCTAATTGCAGCACAAGTTTGGGGAAGAGCAGTGAGGAGCCCTGCAGAGCGCAGGAGGACACTGCCGCTGCGCTGCATCTGAAGGGAAAGCAGCTGCCTTGCTGCTTCTTGCTAGATCCTTTCTGTGGAGCGAGAGTTATTTTCAAGCCATCCACTTGCAACCAAGTCGCTAGAGGGAAGGGCAGGCATTTCTCCATGACTCGGTTGTGGTCGTTGCACCGAAGGTTTATATTCACTCAGTCCCACAGCAGCATCCTGTGCAGACATTTATTTTGGCTAAAGGCAGCCTGGTTCTCGTGTGGATGCAGTCGCTGATGCCTGACCCACACAGGCGCCGTGCACCCATGGAGCCGCTGCGGCCATGCAGCTTGGCTGGGTGGGGTTCGCCGTCACTCAGTGGGGCCTGGGTGGTGCCACCCCGCACGGGGCTGCAGTTAGATGGGCACAGTCCTCCATGCAGGGACATTACAGAGCTCAGTCACTGTCAGGACACGAGGTGTCCCCCAAAGCTCCCTGCCTGCTGTTGCTGTAGACTGTCCTGTAAGGATTTTTTCCTTGTGAAGAGTTTTTCCCTTTTCTGTTAGGCCAATAAAATACCCCTGACATTCCTTGTCATTCCACATTGTCCCCTGTCACAGCAAAGAACAGATCAACATCACTTGTTCTGGAGCTCATATGTTTTCATGGGGTTTTGGTGTAGCAGATGATATATATTAACCACTAACACAACACAGTATGTTAGCACAAACAAATTAACACAAACAATAAACTGCCGGGCTTAGCATGCTAATGGGAGGCTGCACAATCTACAGGGCTCCCACTGGGATAAATCGTCTCCCTGCATTGCAGGGTATTTCATAGACATGTTGCAAACTTATCCCAACCACCATAAGGAACGGAAGCTTCAGCCAACGTCAGCTGCTTCTTCAAATCCAATCCAGCATAAAAACTGACTAACTCCATCCCAGAGATTTTTCTTCTTGCGTCAATGCTGGAGCTGTACCCTCTGGAACGCGTCCAGCTGAGAGGCACTGGGCTCTGCATTGTCACCCAGGGCAGCTCGTGCATGTTAGTCATACGGGAGAGTGTGGTCTCTGAGAGCAGAGACCAGACCTGAAGATGAATCCAGGACCCTTCCTGGAGCCCATGTTTGTTTGCAAAAAAGCAGTGTTGCTTCCACCACCCTGCTCCACTACTTTCTCTTCTCCCTTCTTCTCCTTCTCTGCCTTCTCCCTCTTCTTCTCAATTTACGCCCTTGTGGATGTGCCTGTTCTCAGGGGATTTTGTAACCTGCGGGTTGTTCCCAGCTCCATTTGCTATTTCCTTGTGCCCTGGGGGACACCTTGCCCCTTTTGGGAGCATTGTGATGGGGCAGGTGAGGCAGGAGTGGTGGTCCCTTCTGCCTGATTGCAGACCTGCACCCATATTACTGACAGCACCTCCCTCCCCCCAGGCACAAGGAATTTGAGGATTTCAGGCCATTGCTCTGGCTCCTGCTTTCACCACCCCATCAACAAAGGCAGATACCTTGCTGAAGGTGCTGAGGTCAGGCAGATTGTCTCTGCTGGAGATCAAGGCTGGTCAGCCACTATGGTCAGGGCCTGCCAGGCACAGAGAGTGGCTGGATGGGTGGCCAGCCCTGCGTGCAGGCGCGACATGCTCTGCACAATGTGCTCCTGCCTGCAGAGTCCTGGCTGGAGACCTGGTACCCCTTAACAGGCATCTCCTGGAAAGGGAGTGGCAGGGACTTCACCAAACACCAGGAAGCCCTTACAATAGGCTTTGTAATCTTCGCACAAGCCCTGTTAAAGGCAATGGTGTGTTACTAAACTAAATAAGCATAATGAAGCAGAGCAGAGTGGAGCAAGGCTCAGTGCTCCCAGTCCTGCCTCTGCGATGCCTCAAACAAGCTCAACACGGGGTGCCCAGCGTCGCTCGGCGCATTTAAATCCCTTTGCTAGTTGAATCTCAATGTCCTGTGCAAGCAACAGTGATGATGTTTAGCCAACTTGGGCAAGCTGTTTGGCTTTGAAAAGGATCCAGGATAATCTTGGCCTAGATTTTTGTAGAATTTATTTATTGTATTTTTAGGATTTGTTGTATAAAATAACACTGCACCATTTCTAGCTTTTTTCTGATGACATCTTAGTTTGCTCTTGTTCCTCCTGCTCATTAATCCCATTTCCCCCTTTTTAGTTCATATGCCAGCCTGGAAGTGGTCAGGAATCCACATTCCCATGGAATTTTTACATTTCTTGTGATTCTCTCAAAGAGTATTTCTAATGAAAAAGCGTGTTTGAATCTAACCTGTTCTCACACACGTGGCTGATGCATGGGGAATATCCTCCCTCTTGTCCTACTGGGCTCAGAGACAGGGTTTGGAAAAGACATGTGAAGGTGCACAGCCAGACTCCCCAGAGATGAGAAGCAGCACAGCTGTTTCCTTCCTCATGGCTTTCGCTGGAGAAAACCTGGCCCTGATGAAGCCATTAGTGGGACCCCCGTCATCTGAGGAAGACACATGTGTAAGAGGACCCATAACACCCCCAGGGCCCGAGCTGTGACGGCCACTGGCTCTGTGGGGCCCCTGGCTGCCACTGGCCCTGGAGATGAGGTTTCTCCACCTCTGCCACTCACGGCTCACTGTGGTCCAGAGGCGCTTCCCATCCCCGCAAATAGCACGCACCAACTGGCACAGAGGGGTGGTTCTGTTTCGGGAACTGCCAATGCTCATGCCTTCCTCTGCGGAATTAGCACAAGGACAGATTAAAGAAAGCCAGTTTCCTTTCTCATCAAATCAAGTCCTTCTGGGGCAAACAAAGCCATGAGCACAGCGCTCTTGTCCTCCCGTGATCTTGTGGTTTGCTCTGGCTGGAAGAGGCAGCTTTGGAAAACCCGAGCCCATTTCCTGCTCTGCGTGCTGCAGTGTATATCCTCGCCTCAGCCCTGGAAATGCTTTGATGGATATTATTAGGCCCGGAAAGCATTTGGAACTCCTTTCTTCCGTACAAGCTAACCAAACTGCTATGGGATAAAAAAGGGGCAAATTGGAAGGGTCTGTGGATGTTGTGGGAAGGCTGCCTCGCTTAGGGAGGCCAAGTTGCACTGCGGCCTGCATTAGGGACCAGAGCAAAGCAGCTGTGGGGCCAGGGTCGCTGCCAGCCCCCAGGGAGAAGGGACATGTCTTTCATACCCTCCTGTCAAGAGACAGAGCTGTGGTGGGTCACCACCAAACTGATGCCAGCAAAGCCTGGCCCCTCCTGGCTGCATCCAGCCCCATCCAAGGCACCTTAGCCTCTTGTTAAATCCATATATCAGGTCCAGCAGATCCCATACCTTTCTCCAACATCAAACCCTACAAGCGAGGGGGACCAGCCTTTTGCCCCTCTCACATCGGCCATTGCCCACTCCAGGTCTGAGTGCCCACATGCTTGCTCAGCCCTCCAGCCATTGGGAGCAGGAATCTCTCACTGCTTTGAATGGGAAAGTGGGTGAAAAGAAAAGCCAAGCAAAACCTTAGCTTTGCGAGGGACTGGAGCTCTGATTGGTGTTTTGCCGCTAACACAGTCAAGAAATGACAGTGCGGAAATATTGGGGAGCGAACAGCACTTGTGGTTATTGGTGAAATCCCATATTAGTAGAAAGGTCTGGTAAATGGAAGCAGGAGTCGCTCTGACTACAGCATCTGTTGGATGTGGAGAGTGGTTATGACTCTCTCCAAATACAATGCACATGTACTGGGGAAAATGACTGCTACAATAACAGGAATAAATCTTAATAGAGACTTGGGTGATAACAGACACCATAGGGGAGTTATCAAAATGAAAAACATATGGCAGCGTCTCTGCCAGACCTGCATGGAAACCCCTTGGAAGGACTAGCAGACTTTGTACCTGAGAAAGAAAAAAGAGCAGGGTAGACAGTGACAGGGGAATGGGGCTGAGGGAACAAGATAAATCCTATCATCGTGCCCTGCTGAGAAGCTAGAGCATCAGGGGTTCGGTGTCAGCATCCTGCTGCCTGTCTCCCTTCTGCACAAGCCTGGGTCTAAAAGCAGCCTGATTCAACAGACTCTTCCCCACTCTCTCAGGTTTGGGAAGGCAAAAGGCTGCAAGTCAGGCTGGACAGGGGCCATTTTTGACAGTGTTCAAACAAGACCTCGACCTGGATTGCTTATTAGCATCAGATCCCATTTTCTCTGTCTTTTGGCAGCAAGCAGGGCAAGGCTGGCAGAGGAGGAATAGTGGAGGAGCAAACTCAGGGCCCAGGGAAATTCAGGCACAGCCCTGGGCTGCAAGGGCAGGATGGATTTGTTTTCCTGCAGTTATAGGAGTTACAAACTGAGCCCAGACTTCATGGTATGGCAAAGAACAAGCAAACGGGAAGCTTGGCTGGAACTGACAGTTTCTTGGCAGGAAACAGAGAGAGACAGGACAGAGCGACGTTAAATGAAATCGCACCTTCTCCCAAGCACTTAAATGTCTTCAGCAGAGGAGAAACCACAGATTAGCCAGAGTGCAGAAACCCAGCTTTGCTTTGCTCTCCTTGAGAGCAGCCTGGCAGGTGATGGATAAACACAAGAGCAGCAGATACAGAGCAGGCTGGCGTGAGATGAGGGTATTGTTTGTCCCTTGGGTTTGTAGGAAGGGAGCAGGAGGTGTGAAGAGCATCGCCAGGATCCCTAGGGCAAGGGGAGGTGCCCAGCTTCTGCTGATCAGACCCCAGACTTTGGGGTTAAGAGCAGGATATGCCGATGGGTTAACTGGGAGGCTCCCCACCACCACGGGGACCAGCCATTGCTCCTTCATTCCATTCAAAGGCTGGTCTCACACCAAAACCTGACTGCACTGACCTCCATGGCCATACAATACTGGGGCAGAGCCCAGGGGCAGAGGGAGGGTCTCGAGCAGGGACCGTCACCTCCTCCTTCACTCTCAGAGGTGACTGTGCAGGCTACCACTATCCAATCCAGGGCCAACTTGACAACTGGGGATTAAATAGTGGAAAATTCAAAAGACAGCTGAGGAAGGGGCTTATATGAGTCAAGACACTCTAGCATTAGACAACCAGGGACACCAGCAGTAAATAGAGATGTTGTTATGGTAATGGAAACAAAGCTGGAGGGAGGGAGGACCACAGAGCAGATTCTAAGTGCTTAATGCCTCTAAGTTGTCAGGGACTTTGCCCCTGGCTGTTGTTATTTTAATTGCATCCTAAATCTGCAGCCTTTGGTCAGAGCAGGTGTCTGAGGACATGGGATGGATCAACTCTGGTGCCTGCCACGGCCAAGACTGTGCTGAAGAGAGAGCTGGATGTGGTCTGGGCTACACCGATCATCCCTGTTGATATAATCCAGGATTAATAACCCCATCTGACTTGTCTTCTTACAGTCAAAAATCATCCCTGTCCAGGGGATCAGCAAGGTAGACCCTGAAGCTTTGAGCTGGTCTATTCCAGCAGCAAAGGAGCAGATCCTGCCCTTGATTCCCCAGCTTGGGACTCACTCTTGCCCATAGCTGGGATAGTCACTGGGATGAGACTCTGTCCCAGGGACAGACAGGGACTGTCTGACCCCAGACAGGCTGCAGATGCCTGGTTTTGGCTCAGGCTAATGTACATCAGGCAAAAGAATTCGGAGATCAAACAGCATCTTTATGCCAGCCCCGACCAGAAGGTTTGCTTTATCATCTGCTTAGTCACAATAAACTAGCCAATAAAGTAGTAATAAATGGTCACCAAAAATTATTTCAGAGTCAATAAAACAAAAACAGAGTTTAACAAGGAGAAATGAATTGTTAACACTCCTCCTCTTCCCTGTCCTATAAAACATGTCAGGTTTTACAGGCGACAGGCAAATGCAAAGCTCCCCTGTCCTGCCGGACAGACAGTGCCTGTCCATCAAAACCCCATCGTCCACACAACCCCAATTCCCACTTCTGCTGTTGGCTGGGGACCCCTACACGAGGCTGTGGGCTCCCCACAGCTGTGGGGTGCAATCCATACCCTGTGTTTCCCTCCACCGGTGATGGGGAGTGCTGCGGTGATGCAGCCTTTCCCTGCAGCAGTCACAGCGCCAAGAGCCAGACAGTAAAACCGTGGGGCGCTGAGCTGAGCTCTCGCGCTGAGCAAACAAGCCTTTCTAAAGGTTTAGAGGACCACCTTCATGAGCAGAATGACCCCCCATGTTTAAACCAAACAATCTTGACCTCTCTATGAGTTTTAACCACATAAAAGCTCACCTTTTGGACTCTCCATTAGGTTTTATGATGTGCTTCCATATTTAAATGGACATGACTCACACCAGGGTTTCTGCCGTGCTTGTGAAGGAAAGAAAAGATGAATGCCAGATGTTACGTATGAGTTACTTCAGGGGGAAAAAAAAGGAGAGAAAAGGAAATTAAATGTTGGGCTGGGCTTTCACAGCTCTCCCTGCTCAGGTGAGCATCAGGCTGGTATTGAATTTGCTTTAAAAATGCAGCCTTCTCAGCCTGGACGTACTCCTGGCTGCCCTGCAAGCACACAGCGCCCCCAGCTCACCCTCCTCAGAGTGGGGGCTTCAATTTTCTATCAAAAGTCTTCTGACCAAACCTGGCAGCTGTCAGCACCTCCCTGTTTATTTGTGGAGCAGGAGTGGGCAGGAGGGGGAGCAGAGAGGAGGCAGAGGGCAGACCCGCTTTGGGATGATGCATTCCCTCACCCAGAAAACCCCAGGTAAGGCAGTCGGGATGGCCATGCGATGCAGAGGGGCTGCACAGGCAGGGCAGTGTGGCTTTGAGGGTGCAGGCTCTAACCACTGCAACTGGAAAAGCACCTGACAAACTGCCAGCCATCCCCACTGGTTTATGGCTGCTTTCATCCGGGCTCCAGTGGCACGGGAGGTAGGAAGGGCTCAGCAGCAGACCACTTTGCAGCCTTGCTCCTGCCTGCCTTGTTACTCTCCAAAAGGACCATCTGTGCCTGCACAGACCACCTGAATGTCATTGCCTCAACCACTCTGCTGTCCAGGGGCTCCTCTGGCACGTAACTCACATTCCCAGCTCGAGGGGACGATGGCAGAGCCTCCAGCCAGGCAAGCATGAAATCCCCAGGCTTGTGCCATGGATTAGTCCTTTCCTGCACCCGGTGCTGTACACACACAGAGCACAAAGCACGGCCATGCCCATGCTGAAGTCATGGGCACCAAGTCCTGCTCTCAGAGCCAAGATGAGAGCACTGGGGCTGCAGAAACCTTTAGCACCACTCATGGTGAAAGAAGGACCACTCTACCCATTGCATCTTTTCCAGCATGGGTGGATACAACCTTAAAAACCTAATCAGCTATTCATGCTCAGCCCTTCTCGGGAGTCTCCTCATGGGAGGACCCGATGTTCCACGTGGCTTCTCCTCCCTGCAGCTGGCCAGGGGACCGGCATGTTGACATGAAAGGGGTCCTGCTGCTCCCAACCAGGGCGGGCCATCCCGCTGCAGACAGATGAGGCTGAAACTCCACACTAAGCATGTGTAAGGACATTAAGCTGTTGGAACTAAAGGATAATTTGAAAAGTATTTTTCTTAATACTGGCATTAGGTTTCCCCAGCTTTGCAGTTGGTAAAGGAGAAAAAGAATGTCCTTACTAAGGGAAAGCAAGTGAAAGCTGAACCAGGGAGGAATTAGGGAGTGGTGGATGCTTGGAGCCAGGTCCCCTTGCTTGGCTCAGGGCTCTGATCACACTCAAGGCAAGACGAAGGCCTGTTCCCAGCCCAGACCCTACTCCAACACCCTAGGGGTCACTGGCTTTCCCTCACTGGCAAACTGCAACATGGCGAGAGGGAAGCAATGTGGCCACACACACCCTCCCATGAGCAAGAGCATCCGTGCTACGTTCTGCCTGCAGCAAGGACAGGGCTGCACTCCCATTGAGGCCCTGGAAGCATCCAGGTTAGGCAAAACCTCTGTTTTACCAGAAGTGATGAACTGAAAGATTTTTCATCTTCATATCACACAGAAAGTCCCCTTGGGTACCTGCTGAGCTCTGCAACTCCTTTAATGACCGGGTCACGAATAGAAAGCACAAAATTCTGCAACTTTTAGTTCCCTTCACATTTTTAGACCTCTCTCCTTAGCCAGGTAAATCAGTGCAGAGTCAGTTAGATCAGTAGATCTGCAGTTACAGCAGCTGCACGTGGTGTCTGGTGAGTTATGCTAGTTCTCAGCACTAGCCTGTTCCCTGTCTCTGCAGCGATGGCAGCTCTTCCTGATGCTCTGGGGCTGGCAAGTCATGGCTCTGTGATGCAGCCTCTCCACTGTCTCTCTGCATTCCCACCTCTGGCCCTGCAAAAGGTCCTGGGGATGTGGGCTCTGCGCTTGCCTTTGCTTCTGCTCCCTTCCTCTGCCACCAGAGGCCAGGGCAGTGGGTGGGATGTGGGGCTCGATGCTGCACCCCAAGTTCCTGAGTGCAGGAAGCTGATAAGTCCACAGCTTGGCGAGCAGGGGGAGGCATGGCGCTGGCTGCGGGGCATCAGAAGACCCCACGTCCCTCATAGAGGAATTCCTGTGCCCTTGCAAAATGCCCGTGTGAACGGAGGCAGGAAAATTTGCTGCAATATGGCTTTTTGTGATCGCAGAGAAATTGCAAAAGGAAGGAAAATAAAAAAAGGTTCCGTTTTCCTCTCGCTCCCCTTCCCCACAACGCTGGAAAGGCTCAGGAAGTGCCCAGCCATCAGGAACAATGTAAAAAATACCCGGTACCATTTTCCCTGGTGAACCTGGCGGGATCCCAAGCAGGCACTCTAACACCCAGCAGGAGCAAGGCTCCCTCCTGCCCCTCGTGGGGAAATGAGGGCTGGGTTCCCTCCTTTCATTTTCCTCTTCTTCCTTTGCTGAGCCCTGCTGCCATGTCCCCAGCATAATGAGGAGGGATGTCTCACCCTGCCTGGGCATGCTGAGGGCATGTGCAGCGGCAAGGGCTGGCAGGGGGTCCCCAGTGAGTTCCTTGTCTCTGCCCTGAGTGATAAACAAGTGGCTTGCAGAAGGACACGTGCTAAGTCACTCCATCAGCCTCCTTATCTTCCCATCTCACCCCCAAAATGCCTTTTGATTGAGCATCAAGGCTGCCCAAAAGCTGTCTCATCCTAAACCGTTCATGTCAATGTAGACATTGTGGCTGCGTCAATGTGCAGGACACGTCCCCAGGAGCATTCATAAAATTTTGCAAGAGCTGCAACCACAAGAGTGTCTGGGCAGAACCGAATTTACCACAACCCACATTCCTTCCCTGTGTGCCCTGCCCGTTTGGCACAGCTGGGGGAAGAGGAAAGACAGGACCTGATTCCTGGGGTGGCAGTCCTGGTGCATCCCTCGCAGTGGGATGAGGGGAGGTCTGTGAAGAGGCCAGGCCCTGCCACATCCCCCTGTTGGGTGCGGGGAGGAGCATCTGTGCTCCCAGGCGGCGCTATGCCAGAAGTAGGCATCACAGCCTGGCCTCCTCCAGGGCCTTGCACATCCCCTGGGCTTGTGTGTAAATGCTATGCTTCCCCAAATAGATGCTTTTCTGGGAATGTCCCATGGCCCCACAGAAGCTCGGCTGGTTGGCATCGGGTGACCAAAGCTGTTGCATGCTCCCATTGTTCCCCAAGGCGGTTATTAATAGAGCACTGTAATAATAGGAGATATTTATAAAACACCTCCGTGCCTGGGAATCCAGAGTAATCTGCAAACTTATGTAGATCCCCCTGTCAGCCCCGCAAGCCACTCTGGTGATTGCCACAAAGGGAAAATGAACCCTATACTCCGTTGAATGGTGTGAGAAATGCATGGGCTGGAGGGGCCACTGCAAAAGTCTGCTGCCAGATGTGAGCACCAGCACTGTGGTCCTGCAAGGGCACAGAGACAGGGACACCCCAGCTCTGGCCACCTCCCTGCCAGTGGAGCAAAACAGGGGAAGAGTCAGGGTTATAAGTGCTCTTTCCTTGGTCCCAGCTGCAGCCTAGTGCTTGGGGGAAAGAGAGATGTTACTAAAGAAATCAAAACTAGCATGGTCCGTGGCAGCCCGACCAGCCCAGGGCATGGCTGGTGAGGGAGGCTGTACTGGTGCCATTGCCTTTCTTGCAGGGTTTGGTTAGAAGGACTCATTTGCTGCCCTCCTGTGACATCTGGACTACAGTGACCAGGACCAAGCTCTGGGGACAGCCTGAGGATCTGCAACTAAATAGTAGAGTTTCACACCTGCAGGAAGTTCGGCAAATCTCCCAGGCCCTGGACAGAAGACGCACCAAAGATGCACACTTCTTATAGATGGAAAAAGTAAAATAAGGCACAGGATTTAGTTAGAGCAAAGCCAGCCTCTCTGTGCTTTAGGGGCTGGGGCCAGGCGCAGTGCCCAGGAGCTGCCAGGTAGGTGTCCGGACACCAGACATAGCCAGGATGGGGACTAGATGGAGAGGCGCGCAGATAGCCTTGCTGTCAGGCTGTTCCACCAGGACCATAAAAACCAAACAAATCCAGTCCTCCCCCTGGCCTCGCTTGAGGAATTAGAGAAATGAGGCCATTTATGTCTTCACACGGCCGACTGAGCCTGGCAATGACCTTTGGTCACTTCGGAGCGGGGCTGGATTTGAAATGTGAACCAGAGACCAGGAGGTGAAAACCTCCGTATCCCATTACAAACCCCTGGGGATGCCCAAGGCTTGTCAAGTCACAGTGCTTTGCTGCTTATTTATGACTATTTGTCTATGATTGTAGCCATTGCCAGGGCTCACGTTACTGCTTGGGCAGTGGTCAGCTGCCGAGCGGCCTGTGGGGCCAGCCTGTCTCCCAGCAAGGCCAGAGGCTGGGACCCTGGGGCTGGGGTGGCCACGGTGTCCCTTCTTGCTGCTGGGAAACACATTGGTCCTTCCCTGGCAGCAAGCAGGAGCATCACAGTGGGTGACACAGTCTCCAAGCTGGTGACACCGTAAGGAGATGAATTCACCCTTTCAGATAAACAAGCATACTGCCCTACACAGTAAGGGATCCAAGTCAAATATCCCTGAGCCATATTATTGTGAAATTAATTCGGCATATTATATATGCAATATTGTATACTGGCTTATTCACAACCAGACAGCACTTGCTGTTGTATTATTAATGCTCTAAGATAGGAAAATAATCTGTCTGTCTTCAGTTTGTCCTCTGAAATAACTGCAGAAGACCTGCGTTTATTCAGCAAGTGGTTTGACTGACTTAAACTTTCTTTTATCTGAAGAGATCTCTAACCCATCAGGTAACCGCAGCTTCATGAGAAAAGCAAGTCGGAGACAGTGTGCATTTCTTAAAAAAAAATCTCTCTCTCTAAACAGAAAATTCCCTTTCATCCCTTTTAAGCCCGCTTCACCCCGCTCCTCCTCACTAATAATCTTATTTCTACTTTTGTGGTCTAAGGGGTATCAGATCATTTTGCAGAACAGGGGCTAAGGCAAGCCCCTGGGTGGTCAGGGGCAGCCTCCCCAGCGTGTCTTTGCTGGATCTGCCCTCCAGACAGAGGGGCAGGTTCCCATAGCTGAACAACGGGGTTTGCAAGAAGATGTTTTATAGAAGAAGTTTTAGCACCCCTGTGTGGCATCACTCTGCTATGTGAGAGCTGAGCAGTGCACAGAAAATCTGCCTGAAGCTTCGGGGAGTCCGCAGCAGCCTGTGTCTGCCGATGGGAACATGAGTCTGTCGGGAGGCCAGGCCCAAGTGGTTCCCCCATTAACAGCTCAGCCTCCAGGGAAAGTCACAAACCTCCTCACAGCAGGGCTGGACACCACAGGGTTCTCTGAGGTGGAGTTTCTTAGAAGTACAGCAAGAGCTGTATGTAGAGAGCACACAGCAAGGGTATGTAGAGAGCACACAGTGATAAAGTCACATAGATCCATCTGTGTGGCTGTGACATTAAATGCTTTACAGCAGAAATGATGATAATTAAATTGCTTATGATGTGGGACAGCTGACAGGTTGCTGAAGCTATCAAGAGTCAGTGAGGCTGCACTGATTTCCACGCAGATGCAGGGGCTCTGCCTGTTATACAGGATGGGTTACTTCCCAACAGGACCGTGGCAATTTAGGAGGTGTAGCCCCATTTTCAAAGGTGGGAAAGTACTTAAGTGCATGTTTGCTGAGTACCCACAGGTTTGCCATCTGAAGACACCAGTCAGTGATGGAGGGAGAGAGAACAATGACCAGTAAAGATGAATAAATCAGAGCAATACTGGTCCTGATCTTTTGACTGGTTTATTAGTTTAACTAGGCACTATATGCATTAAATAGGAACCCTTACACACTTCTGCAGATGTGATGTAGGCTGCCACAGTGCTTGTACTCTCTTGAAAATACCATCCTGAGTCTCGCTGTCTTTTGGTGGGATTTATGCTATTAAATCTGTTCTGGAAACACCAGCCAAGATGCATGCATTTCTTCAGGGCCCAGCTGAAGTGTATTACCTCCAGGTGCCTGAGAAGTGAAAAGCAGCTCCAGCAGCCCAGTTGATGGGAGGTAACTTGTATGTTGATAGTGCCAGATCTCATGTCTATTCTCAGCCTTTCGCTACTGGGAAGCTCCTTTCCCTGCAAGGCTGTCCTGCTTGGTGCTGCAGCACATCTTGTTAACAGTCCCATCACTTCTGAGCAACTCTCCAATTCCCTGCTTCCAGCAGGAAGAACCTATGAGGGGTGAAACAGTGCCAAATGTCTGCTGCTCAACAGACCAAATGTATTCTGAGGGTTGTTCATCAAGAATAAAACCACAGAAAGAGAAATACAGGAATATAAGAAAGTGCAGCACAAGCCTAGTTCTGAATAATGGAAATTCCCAGGAATGGTGGCTCTTCGTGCACAAACTTCATCCAATCAAGTGAATTGTCTAGTGCAACCTTTCCAGTACAGCAGCCGATATATGGAATAGGATTAACTTTGGGCTCAGAGCGAGTAAACACAGCTTTGTATCCAATGCTGAATTATTCTGCCTCAGAGGACCTTTGGAGCCTGAATTTCTTACTTTCTATTTGCTGTCTTCAGCAGCAGCATATTGTGGCCTACTCAAAATGATAACCTTGGTGAACACACAACAGAAACTTATAGGTTTCACTGAAACACAAGTTAGTCAAGTAGAATGTTTATGCTGTTTATGATCCTATAACTTAGACCGGCTTCTAGTTAAAATTACATATCTGTTCCAAGTGTTTGTTTTTGTTACTTGTGTCAGGAGTAGAGTCCAAAATACCTACGACTGCATAACAGCTTTGGGAATATCACATTTTCAGCCCAGTGGCTGGGTTGTGCTGTAGTGATTTTAGACTTCTTGAAAACATGGACAAAGAATAGATTTGCTATGTCAAAAAAAATTAAATGTAAAACCCCTTCGAAACAAAGTATGCAGCTGTTGCAAAATAACCTACAGAAACTGTGCTTTTCTTGGTGTTGCTGTGCCGAGAGCGCTTCCATTTCAATGCCAGGTTTTAGCAATTTCCGCCTTATTTCATGCTCTGACAAACCTACCAGAGTTTTGCCTGGTCCAAGGCGAATCGCTGTGCTGTGCCAGAAGAGGCAAGCAGCTCGGAAGGCGAGTGGAGGCAGGAAAACACGCTCAGCTTTTAGTGCAGCGCGCTCTCATTGCGCGCAGAGGGAGATCTTGGTGCAGGAGTTTTCTGTATGGTTACTCTGTGCCCAAAGGCTTGTACACACCTCCCCTTTGGCCCGGCAATTGAACCAGCTTTGGACTCCTTTACTGCAAATCTGCTTCCTTGCAAAATCTTTTGTCCAAGGCACATGATCACCACAGAGTGCCTCCGGTCCCCATGGCAGCCTGGGCATCAGCCTGCCTTGCCCTATTTGTGGAGTAAATGAGGCTTTAGCAGGTGGCCAAACTGATGTTATCAAGCCAAAGTGTCAAATTCCCAGGGGAGCAGCCTGCCCTGGCGAGGGAGGCAGCCTGGGCCGGGTGCTGCTGTCACCGAGAGCGGGTTTTTGGCTTAGCGAGTTCAGCAGGCATCTGGCAGGTATTCACAGTGTCTGTGGGGGGCTGATCCAGACAGATTTGACCTCCAGCACATAGAGAGCATCAGAGAAGGGCTCTGCTTTTACTGCCATATCCAGCAGGAAAAACTCAGTAGTTTTGGGGGGCAGACCCTGCCCTGTGCCTGGAGCAATGTGCTGTGCCCCTGCAGGCAGGGGTCTGGCAGGGAGGGCACAGCAAAGAGCTGCTCAGCTGATTGCAGCTTTACCTAATGACCTTTTTAATCAAGGGAAATCCAGGGGACAAATGCCCAAGCGAAAGCAATGGTGGCTGTGACTGAAGAGAACAAGACTTTGTGGGGGTAGTTTGAGGGCCAAACGGAGAGCCCTCATGCCAGTTTTCTCGGGGGGTAGCACCACCCCAGGACAGGTCCCACTGCCGCACCCACAGTGCTTCCCCCACAAATCCCTCCCTGCAGATAATGAGAGAATAGGTACAACTTGGGGCAATGACAGGTTTTCAGTGTATTTCTGAAAGTCTTGGTTCAACTTCTTCTTCCTTGAATTATCGGGGCATCTTTGGACATGGGACTCTTCATCTCAAGTGCTTGCACTGCCTCCAACAGGCAGGTGAGGACTCCTGGCAAGGGAGGGCTGACAAGAAGCACGAGGGGTGCTCCTCGCAAACAGAAACATCAGATGCCATGTCAAGGCCAAATTTAAGTATGGGTAATTACATTTCCCCGTTTAAACTGCTGGCCAGTCTCAGCTGGATAAAACGTTCCCTTCCTAGCTGGAAGTGTTGTTGTGTCCTGGGAAACAGCTGCTGTGACAAAGTCAGGGGGCAGCTGCCACTCGGAGAGGACTGACGTATTTGTGGCACACGGCTGCCCGAGCCCAGGTACCCAGTGGCAGGAGGCAGTGCTCGCCGAGGGCTCACCCATGTGCTAGGAGCTTCAAGAGCCTTTCTGGGCTTTGGTATAGCTTGAACCAGTGCTTGGCTGGGGAGGGAGCAGTGGGATAAAGAAAGGCTCAAAGCAAGTGGGACTTGCGAGGTCAGGTAAGGGACCATCGTTGCCCAAAGCCCTGCCTGCAGCAGAGTGCTTGGTTTGGCACAGGGACAGAGGCATCTGCCCATCTGGGTGCAAATGCTCCCCACAGAGCATGCTGCCCCAACTACGTGATTTTGATACAGCTAGGTTTGCAAATGAGACCGAGCCCAAAGACATGTGAGTCAAAGACAAGCTGAGTCAATGGCCCAACTTAGTGAAAGCTGGTGAAATACAGACTTTGCCCTTTTCCTTCCCTGCAGCCCTGGTGAAGTGCACGGTTTCTCAAGTAGGTCTTTATAAACGATCAAAGCGTCTGTGTGGCTTTTCAGGGGGTTGAGCTTCCACTCACAACCCAAGGTCCAGTTTAATAATGTAGCTTGTTAAATAAACAAGTGGCTATGCAGAGCCCCAGCACTGTGACGATGGAGAAGATCCGGTGTTCTCTTCCCACTCCAGCGCCAGCTGTTGATGGACATCTGTCTGTAAAACATTGGGCCTTTTATTGTTTTTAATGCAAGAAATGCCTTTTCCTGGAGACCACCACTGAATACTGCTTTGCTAGAAAGGCTCCTTCACAATCCAAACAGAGAGCAAGTGAGCATAGAGGATCCATTACCCAAAAACTCAACAAAATCTTCCTCACCCATGAAAAGTGTATGCACAGCAGAGGACGATCTTGGGGATGGGCTTGGAGGAGGGGGGAGCTGTTCCTGGAGGGCAGCGTTTTGGGACTCACCAGAGGAAAATAACTTCCATTTTTCTATCCGATAACTCTACTGCCTGGCTAACAAAAATAATCCTTTATTAAAGATAACAGGAATCTGGCTTGTATAATGCATTCATAGAAATTGATGTACTTCCAGTTTTCAGAGTTTCTACACCTTCAGAGAGTAAAGGCTACAATATTGGCATGATGGTGGGGACAAGCTCTCTTGCAGACAGAACATGGGTTCACATTTTTGCATGTGCATTTCAATTACAGGCTTAAATTTGATCTCAGACACCAAAATACAGTTGTCAAGATCTTAACCTGCCTGAAGTGGTGGCTCATTCAATCCTGCATGCGCCAGGGAGTTGAGGGGTGTGTGTGTGTAACAACCTCTTTTTACCAAAGGCATGGAGCCACACTATCTTAATTCTCATCCTTTTATTAGACCAGAGATTTGTTTTACTAAGAAAATATGGAAAATACAAATGCCAGTAATACGTTCCTTTAACTGAGCCAAATTCCACATTCCCTTATGCTCTCGGATACCTTCATCAGCCACATCATTTTGTCTAGTGTGCAAAAAGCACGGCAGTCTCTCAAAGCAAGAAAGTTCGGCAGAGCCACAGCCACTGTTCCCAAGGGGGACTGCCCCAGAGACCCTCTCTGTGGACAGAGGCAGCCAGAGGGTTACAAAAGCACTGTGCTGCCACAGGTCACCTAGTCACCTCAATGCTGGCACACGTCCCCTGCATCTCTTTTGTGTGGGAAGAGGTGATTTCAGCCTGACAGGTAAAATCAGGCGTTCCTACAGATCGGTCCTGGAGGAGTCATCGGTGGTGAGATAGATGCTAATTGCTAATGAGAAATGGTTCATCGGAACTGGCAATGGCCCCAGCTCTGAGGTGGTAAATAACCCTAGTGCTTTTTTGGCAGTAAAGCAAAAATCTGTTTTTGTGCAATGGTCAGCAGAGGAGAACTCAACCGGAGCAACCTGGGGTATGCAGGGGGGCTCCCAGGGAGAAGGTTAATCCAGGGGTTGTTTTACTGCCTCACAGGATTTGTGATCCATTTTTGTGCCTGGAAAAGGTTTACTTCACTATAGGAAAGTTCCACCCGTCTCAGAATAGCTTTGGTTTTCCGAAAACAATTTGATGTCATCAAAGATTATTTCACCCTTTGCCTCTTCAGGGGTGAAATTGCAGCTGAGTGACATTCTCACGTTATGCAGGGACAAGCGCAGCAGAAATTCCTCTGATTGAGGAGCGCTGAATTGCAGGGTCACCTTGTCAGCATGGTGAGGAGATCCCCGTTTGGCTCCCACTGAAGGCAGGGTTGAGGGGGGCTTCGATCTATGGGGCTCCTTCCCAGGCCTTGGCTCTCCCACGCTAAGCTCCCTGTGCAATGGCAGGACAATGAAAGCGCAGAGCCCGGATGTCCATCTCCCAGCTCCTTTCATTCCTGTTTTTCACAGATGTAAAGAGTGGTTTCCTCCTGGTAACACCCAGGAGCTGGCAAGTTTCAGCCTGGAGTGATTTCTTTTTTTCTTTCTCTAAAGGGCTGTGATAAAAATAACCCCCGGGAAAAAAAAATAAGGCACTCAAACCCTTGAAGGCCTGACGTAGCCTTCACTCACAGGAGCACTAGGACCGACAATACCATAATAAAGATCTGAGGTATCACCAAGAAAAATAGGAAGCAGCTAAAGAAAAAAAAGGTCACCGCAAGCTCGCTGTAAACACCCTTGCTTTGCACGTATCTTGGCTTTGCCTGTTTGATTGCCAGCAGGCAAGAGTGTGACGCTGCATTTTCAGTGCTACAGGTATTTATTTTACACTCTGGCTCTGAGTCTGAGCCTCCGAATGTAAAAACAATCAGAAGGCTGAAGTGTAAATTCTCCCTGCTGATTTATTTACTGTTGTGTTTTTATAGCACCACATGGCTCTAAGTTTGCACTGGGCCCATTCAACCAAAACCCATGTCATACACTTCCAGAGAAATGAATGACTTTATAAATTCTCTACAATAATAATCCCACGTACAGGAATGCATGCAGAGAACACCCAGACAGGGCTGGAATGTTTTAAGAATATAATATTGTGCTTTTTTGGTCAGGGAAACACATTTCTCTCAGGGATATGTGGTGTGGCCCAGGCTCCAGCCCTGTCTGCCTACCACCTGTAATAAGCCCTTTGGGAGATTTTAGTTCAGGCCACCCAAACTGTGAGCTGGGCAAAGAGACATCAGTGCTACGGAGTTAACAGCCTTAATGAAGCCCGGCCCAGAGGAGACTCAAAACATCCACAGTGGGCAAAAAAAAGGAAAGAAAGAAAAGAAAAGGCTTTGATAGGAAAAACATCTGATCCGTGTTCTCTAATCTTTGCTTTGTTAGTTAAAGCATCTTTAAAGGGCTTAATACCCCTGGAACAGGGACCTCTTTCTCTCCCTTCAGAAACACCAATTAGAAAAGCAGGAAACTGCTTCCAGAAAGGGGGACTCTTTAAAAGAAAATTTAACTTTAGCTTGAGGGATCTGATTGCCTCTTTTTCACAAGCTATTTCTTTTCCTTGTTGTGTGGCTGAGCTACAGTTTTCTCCAGGGCAAGAAAGCAGCATCTTGTGCTGATCCTGCTGATGGAAAGTGAACACAGTGAGGCAAGGAGAAGGGAGATTCAGGAATAAAGGGACAAGAAGACTAGAGGGTTTCTCTTCTAAATACAGCGGGAATGACACCCTTATGGTGTGCAGCCTGAGGAGCAAGTGTGCCACACACTGGGAGGAGGGAGGCAGCGGGCTGGGTCCCAGCACTCATGCTGACCCTGTGCCCAGCACCCCAGTCACCAGCCATGAGCAGGATCAGTTCATGACCCCTCCAGCCCCAGTGCTGGAGGCAGTGAGGGCTCAGCTGGGCAGAGGTAGTGCTGATGGTCGCAGGTTACGTTGTCTTTGCCCTGCTCTATCCTCCACGGGGAGAGAAAACCTGTCTTTTCCCTTCCCCAGGGGGTCTGTGTTGGGAGCATGGGGGCAGCACCCTCTCCCTTGAGAGGGCTGGCACAGGCACAGTCCACGGCTGCGCAGCGCAGTTGATGTCCAAGGGGCTGCCAGGCACAGGACTCCTGGTGGCACCCTGGGGACTGTGGGCCACCCTCACCCCTGCCCCAGGGTCTGATGGTGGGAGCAGAGATGCCACTGCAGCCCACGGGGTCTCAGCCAGGTCGCAATCACCTGGACAGTGGTGGCTGCTGCTGCCATGGGAGCAGCCCATGCAGCCAGGTTGGACTTTCGATGGCTGTCCTCCCTGCTGGCCACCCTCCCTCAAGGCTGTCCTCCATGCCAGGCCATATTGCAGCCCCACTCCAGTCACAGCTGCTACGAATGATAAACCCTCTCATCTCCACAGACCCTGTTAACCCAGAGCCTAGAAGGGAAACATCTGAACAAGCTCCTGGCTCTGTTGATGAAATTCCTGGACATAGTCCATGCTAATATCTTTTTCTCTCTAGCAGAGTACTTTCCTTTGGACCTCAGGGATGTTACAACAGCTGTTTGTAAACAGTTTGCATCCAAAGTTAGCAGAAGCGTGAACAGGGGAATCACATATCAACTTTGTCCTCTTGAACATCTTAAAAATGTTGCAGCTACATTGGCACTGCCATTGCAGACTTAAGAAGTCAGCCAAAAAGGCCAGTAGCCATGAGGCAGCTGCCCATGCCCGCTTCTGCCTGCGGACACACAGCCAGGCTGGAGCGGGACTGTGGGATGCAGCCTGCAAGATGCCTGCCTGCTGGCGGCACGTGCTGCCCCTGCTTAGGCTGAAATTCATCTCAGAGCCTGTGGCCAAGTAGAGACCAGCAGAATGAGGTGTTCTGGGGAAGGAAGGAGGCAGAGGCTGATAGGAGAGATCAGAGCTGAGAAGCTGCAGGGCAGGTAAGTGCCGAGGAGGCTGAGAGCGACGAGCACTTTGGAGAACCCGGTGTCCCTCTGCAAAAGGCTTAGGTGCCTGTGGAGTGGCATAAGCTGGGCTTGAACCCAAGTGCTGACCCCTCCCCCTATGCTCCTGAGCCCCTCGCAGCATCCAGCCTTGAAAACAAGACACAGACCCTGGGTCACTCCCTGTCCTCTTTTCCACCATGAGTCCCTGCTCAGAGCCAGCTGAGTTTTGTTTTGAAAAGAGAAAACTTGCAAAAATATGCCCATAAACCTCCTGTACCATAATGCGGGGAAGGATAGAACTTTGTCATTACTATATAAAGGATTTCTGGATTTTAGAGAGGTTTTTGCTTTCCTGTACAGCCTGAAATGGTCTGGCCCCTGGGACACCTCAGTCCCGTGCGTGAAGCTGTTGCAATGGGTGATCTCTGGAGGCACCTGAGCTGCTGTGAAAGGGGGGCTCTATAAGACTGTGTGGCCCTGACACAAGACCTCAGATCTAGGACAGCCAGAGCTTGTCACCCTCAGGAAGAGCTGCAGGGGTCACAGCACCAGGCGCCACAGAGCTGGGGGGCATGTGCAGGCCATCCGTGCTGGCAAAGCTTTTTCTATCTCTTTTTCTTCTCAGGGTACGCCTGAGATTGTGTTACCTGTCATCGTTTCTGGGAACAAGTGCATTTTAAGAGACATCTTTGAAAATACGCCCAGTGACAGGCTCCCATTTGTACATGGCCCAAAGTGCCTTTGGGTAAATCGAACCACAGCTTTTTCCAGGGCAGCATTTGCTCCCTCAGGCTTTTCCTTCTGGAGATGCCTCAGCTGCCCAGCTTCTCCTGCTGTCACAGGTGGCACAATGCCTCCATGCTCCTCCCTGCTGGCCCTGACTGACCAGCACTCTGTGCTGGCACAGCCCAGCCATCCTGACAGGTCCTCAAGTGTTTTTCTGGATATGATGGATTGGCAGAACCCAGAATTTTTCTTTCCATCCTTTGCTGGCAGTCTTTCTGCTGATGTTGGGAGGACCTTATTTGCTTTCTTCTTCAACTAACACTTGCCCTTGGTGTTAAAAATATCATCAATGATGCTGACACTGGCAACAAGTCCAGAGTATTTTTTACAGCTCCAGTGAAAAGGTGAGTTATGACTCATTGTACTCAGCCTGACACCAAATAATTCTGGGTGTAGATGTGTGTTAAGATGTGAAAGTGTTTTGTGTGCATCTGCTGGGGCTGCTGCTCATTTTCTGATGATATTCAAGGCAACCCAAATCGAAACACAGAAAGATGGCCTCTGCAGACCTCTGGCATACAACCAGGAGCAGGAACTACCTAAGACGGGGCAAGGGGTTTTGTGGATTACTGCCTGGTGCCAGGTAAGCACCAGGCATTTGCCATGGAGGGTCACTGCAGTTTTCACCAGAGTGCCAGATGCTTAGCTAAGGATTGAGCCACACAGTCCCAGGTACAGCCCTGGATGCTGAGGCTAGGTTAGGATGTAAACACGTGCAGAGACGCTTATGGATGTCACACCCTGAAGCAAACTGACCAAAATGTCCATTGCAAACGATTGTTCAATAAGAGAGAAGAAACAGAATGTGGAACTGGCCTTTGGGCTTTCCCATAGCATGAGGCAGTGGCAGAGAATTATTTTTACTTGCTGCCGACCACGTCCACCTCCTGCTTTCTCCTCTCCCAGCCACAGACTCTGCTCAGTACCAGATGCACTCCTTCCACTGCTTGCTGCCACTCAGATGCTGCCTTGCTTTTGCTGCCTGACCCGTCAGACCGAAACAATACAGGACATGTTTTACAAGGTACTTCTGCAGTGGGGAGGGAGAACTTGTAATTTTATGGAGCTTGTAAACTGAACTTGTAAAGTCCTTTAAAGCCCATAGCTTGGGCATTTCATCCTACTGATGCTTAGGGATAAAGGCCAGCAAGGGCAGAGGTGAAAGGGGCCAAATTCATTGCTGAGATGACTGGAGCTTACACAGAGAATGCGTTTGTTTTTTTTTAACCATTAGCTTTACAAAATTAGCCTAGCTTGTCTCCCTTGCAGCTCTTGAGAGTCTCTCAGAGCTAGTCACATCCTTGTGTGGATAGGTGAGCATGAAAGACTTCAAGCCAGTACAGCTGAGACGTTGAAAGGACTCAAATGAAGTGCTTTTGGTTTGCACTTCACCAAATATAGTGGCACTCGGGTAGACACCTTACGCCTCTGGGAAGTTTTGTTTATATGCCTCAAAGGTTGGGGTGAGCACCCCTGGACTGTGACACCACAGGAAAAGTCAGGCACCTGCTGAAGCAGCCCCTGAGAAGAATAAATAGCCATCTATTGCAAAGCACCAACCATGAATGTCATTGAAGGCAAATGATCATAACAGCGAGTATAACTACTGGGTTTCTAATAAAGCCTGCTCTGTGTCCTGAGCCGAGTGCTTTACCTGCCACTGTGGGCTCTGCAAGGTAGTTATTCCATGGGCAGCCAGGATGATTGATGGAGGTATTCATTAAACACAAACCTGACACTTTGCTCTCTAAGCCCAAATAATCCAACCAAGCTGTCTCTGAATAGGGCACCCTCCTCTCAGCAGGTTTTTAATGGGGGGTTTCAAAATAAAACCAGCAGTCAAGCACCAGAGCCCAGACCCAACAGGGGGATCCCGGCTCGCTTCTGAGGGCCGAGGGCAGGTGCTCAGGCCGGAGCCAGCTGTGCACACACGGACCTTAAGCAGAGAGTATTAGGTTGTGACAGCTGCAGCTGGCTCTGAAATAAGCACTGAGCATGAAGAGATTATGATAGATTTTGCTTGTATTATGAAACTGATTTTACATCATATATGAGGCAAAAAATGTCTGTCTCTCAAAGGGATGGAAATCCTTTTGCAGGGCCGAAGTCGCCAACAGAGCCAAGATCAGGGCTGCTGGTCAGGGTCAGGCTAATGGAGCATCTTCTCTGCACAGTGGCTGGTCTGCAGCGTATGGCACAGAAAAAAAATCTGTATCCAACAGTCTGGCTTTAGTTTGAGGGAGAAATAAACTGTCTTTCATTCTTTCTCTCCTCTTCCCTCCTCTCCTCTCCTCTTTATAAAAGCAGTTTTCAAATTTCTTTGCTATTTTTGACCAAGAACCAGGCTGCTTTAGGCCAGCTGTTTTTGTCTGTAGTGGCAAAAGTAGGTGACAAGGTAGGAAGGAAGTACTCCTCTCCTCTCTCTTCATTGTCACCAGCAAGGAACATCATTCCTATCAGGGATGATGATGTTGTGTTTGCTACACTTCTAGTATGGGGCTTTAATGACAAGGCTTTGGGCTGCTGGCAGGAGCTGCCTGTCTGTACCAAGGGTGTCTGCTTTAAGCAGGTTTGGAAAGAAATGGTCTCAGAGCAGAGGGGAGGCTGAAGTGATGGGATCTCCAGTGCAGCCCAGCCCAGGGCCCTTTCTGTCATTCCTCCATGAGCCACGACCAGGAGGTTTGGTCTGTAGTCAGCAATTCCTTGTGCCATACAGACGTTAAGTGTTAATTCATAAAGAGATCAGTCTTACAGTGCTGAATAATATTAATGGCGTAACTAGTACCACCTCGTTAGTCCTCTAGTATGTGCCCCTCAGGAGAACAGTGTTTAAGAGAATAACAAAATCCAACTTTTAAATAATACTCTCGAACTTTTTTACTAGTATCTCTGCAGCTATTAAAATGTCACAGTTGCTAGTAAAGGGCTTCTGTTACTGGTAAGAGGTTGTACAGCTGGTTGTGGATTTTTGTGAGTATATTGAACTATGTGATCTGGGAGCAAAAGGGATATGTAATCATTTCTGAAGCAGATCATTTTTCAGTGACTAAAACAGTGCCTAATTCCCCTTCAGTTAATACCACAAAACAACATCCATGTCAAAACTGAAGAAAAGCATTATCATATCATTAAAGCATCAGATTATAACTTCAGACCTTTTAAAACCTTGGCTGACACGTCTTAACAAAAGGAAGTGCCAATTTTGGACACTGTAAAGTCCCTGTAAAATGCTGTCAGTGTCTTCTACCTTCACCCAAAATTAGAATTTTTTTTAGTAACTCTGCTGGGAACTGGCAACAAGCATGTCTTGGGCAGTGACCAGGTCCCAGGAACACTCTAGCAACAGCTCTCTAGGCAGGCTAAGGCTCTCCAGGAGCAGGGGAAAGGGCTCATCATGGGCACACGGGAAAGGAAACTGGGGGTCCTCAGTGGAGCAAACAGGCAGGTTTGTCTAAGGATGGATGGTGCACCAGCAGGGAGTCACAGAATTGGAAAGCAGGGATAGAAAATGATCCAGAGGAACATGTCAAGCGGAGATGCCCTGATGAACCATAAGAGGTTTATTTGAATGCTTAGAAAGCTTCAAGGAGGTGTCTTTCCAGATGATCCATCAAGCAACCCTGCTGTGAGAGCAAGGACTCTGCCACAGGCAGCTGGCCCCAGTGCAGCTCTTCAACTGCTCCCTGTGGTCTTGCCCTGCCCAGGGCTCCTGCTGCTGTGATACAGCTGAGTGTGGCTGAAAAGAATGGAGTTGCAATTCCCTGCCATCAAACTACTGGAAAAAACCAAGTAGGGTAATAGGACTGGAAAATAGGAGCTTGTAAATTCCCTGCTGGATATGGGCAGGTATTTGAAGCCTTTTGCCTGTCACCTGAATGTTGCTGCTTGGACCATCTCTGGCCAGGACTGTGGTAATAATCTTGTCATTTGCTCCTAAAATGATGTGGATGTGAAGGACCAGCTTTCTCTGTGACCATCTTCATTGTCCACAGACAAAAAACCTCTCTTCTTCCCATGATCGGCAAGTGGGGCTCCTCTCTGCAAGCCTTACCCAGGGCACAGCAATCCCCAAAAGTCTAAGGAGACATGCAGATAATTCAAGTGGAAAACCTGCAGTTTACACCAAGATCACGAGGAATAAGATAAATTGGGGATTTAGAGTGATCTGAGCCACAGATTGTTGGGCAATAGGGGTGTTTCTGGTGCAGGCTTGCCCTGCTCTTTCCCAGGCATCGGCCACTGTTGAAGGCAAGAGACAGGCTCTGGTGGAGCTGTGGTTAGACCTAGCGCTGTCTCCCTGCACCTTGCCAAGGCCCTGACTAGCAGGGGCAGTGGGTGGGAACCAGGGTCTCCAGGCCACTTTGCAGGGCAAATATTCCCAAAGCTGGATGTTTTTACTTGCTCTTGACTCTCTTTCAAAGCCAGTGAAAGGCTTGTGGTTCCCAGTGTGCATTTGACCCCTCTGGGAGGGTTCCTCACTTCCTGAATGAACCAGGTGTCTGCTGTGGTGCCTGGGGAAATCTGCATGGGGAAGCAGGATGCATCATGGCTTCAGGCTCCCCTCATGGCATTATTTAGTCACTGGGGTTATGGGAAATAGCCCGAGCTATCCAGGAACTGACAGTGGAACCCCATCCTGTTATCATGCTCTATGATGGCCCATAAGGAAATGACATAAATACCCTCGTTACTCTCTATTTTATTTTTCACCATTGTGAAGCACCTTTTTTGTTTTGTTTCTGCTGGCAGCAGGTGACCAGTTGCGGTGCCCTGGCTCCCCACATCCTGCTGGGCAAGGTCTGCCTCCGTCCCTCTGAGAATCAGGCAAAGGATGTGCCTGTTTGCCAGTGTTTTTTCTTGCCGCCTCAGTGATGTTGCCTAAGTCAGGAAATAAACCTATTTGGAAAGTGGCAGGAAGGCAGGCTTTTATTAAGCTGCCTGTGTTGAATGTTCACAGCAAGATGGGCACCGTGTGTCAGCTGGGACAAGTGTTGTGACAATATGAGCTCACACAAGTCTGGCTGTTGTGATCCAGAATGACTTCAGGTTGCTGACTCCTAGCAGCTGACCCCTTGCCTCTTGGAAACCTGCAACTGTCTGGAGTGACTTTTACCACATTTTTAATTTAACTTTTGCGCTTTGCATCCTGTCTATTCTGAGAGGGGAAGCTCCCTTTCTTTGCATCTTTGGAAATATATTAAATATTACTTCAAGTTAATTGCCCTCCGAGAATTATACGCTCAACTGCTAGCCAGGGGAGAACCAGCCTGCCCAGTGAATACAGGAAAGACATTCACCAGCTTGGTGCTATTGTGTTTCCCTGCTGTGGTCACAAGCTCTTTGAGGACAACAATATGGATATCATGGGTCCAACCAGCATCTTGCACTGAGCAGGCATCAGCCTGAGACCTGGGAGAAAGGAACCCGCTTGCTGTTGTCTTCTTGTCCTGCTCCAAACAGACTAACACATAAAAAGCCAGGGAGAACTGTCACGGGGTGATTTTCTGATTTACAACAGGACTGTGGCAGAGTATTTCTAGCTCAGTTAACAGCTGTTTGGTTAACTCCTAATTTCTCCCATAATCTGTATATTTTTGTCCCAGCTAGGGCATGGTCTGTGATATATGATGGAGAGCTTTGCCGTTAATCATGTGCAAGTGAAATTATAAACTGGTTTTATTAGTTTTCAGAGTGCCAAGTCACATAAATTAACTGGAGCATGTGTTTAATCTGTCCCGAGCAGTGTCTCCTACCTTTCCTGGTAAGACAACATGTTGTATAGGAACTTGCTTTGTCTGCATTGGTAGCAGGACCACAGACTCTCTTGTGCTACCCTCGGGGTGACTTTTGCCAACACTGTCACACTGGGGTTTTGCTGGGCAGTAAGACAGGCACCCTGAACGTAGAGATGTCCAGGTGCTGTGGGGACAGGACCAAGGCACAGGGAAGGGCACTGCTGAGTGACTGTCCATGCTGGGACATGCACTGGTGGGGCCAGGGCCTCATCACTGCTAGGAGCCCGTGCCATGTGTTTGAGGTCCACAGCAAGGGGCAGATGCCACAGAAAGGCTTCAGATACCTAGGTGGTATTTGTGTGCTACTTTAGCAAGTGGCAGCCAGGTCCTGTTTGCTGTGAGGCTCCCCTTCCTCCTAGCTCTCACCATCCACCATGGGGATAAGCCAGTCCCCACCATGCAGCTAGCTGGGACATGAGCACAGAGCTGCAGGAGCAAGAGGGTGATGGCAAAGCTCAACACAAATAACACGCACAATCTTAGCAGCAAGTTCTGCTAATGGGGACAATCTCACAAACCCTAGTCCTAAGGGGAAGCCAGGAAACTGCTGAGGCTCAGCACCCTCCTCTTCTCAGCTGGGGACTGTATGGTGACACATGTGATAAGGTTGGCATGGGTAATATGTCTTGATGCCACCCCAGGGGCCACGTGTCATGTTTAGTTATCCTTCTCCTATACAGGGAAGAGGGAAGGCAGATGGGAATGGTGTCCTGCTATTGTGTTTCTTAAGCACTGACTTTCCTAAAACTTCAAGACACAAAAATTTCCTCCATTTTAATTGCAATAGCATTGCTGGGACTGTACTGGCACTAGATGCTATATTTGCACTTAGGGTGGCCTGTTTATCCATGATAAAAGGGATTTTTACTACTACTAGAGATTATAGATGGGGGAAACTAAGGCAAAGTGGGATGATACAGTGGGTGCGCTGTCACTGTGTGCAGAACCAGGAGCCCAGTCTGTATCGCTTGAGTGATGCTTGAGGGATGTAAATGTAAGACCAAGGAAAACTTCCTGAAGTTATTTCACTGCAACCCAGCATGCTCCTGCATCTGAAACTCAGCTGTTCAGGGGAAAGCTGTGTTATGAAAAAAACAGTGACTCAGCTGTTTACAGGTTTCACTGCATTTGCATTTCCTGTGGCACACACTAAGTACCCCTCCAAGGGCTTGGATTTTTTTGGAAGGAAAGGGTGTAACCAATTCATTAGCTGACCCCGGCATCCCTGATTTGTATAGGATGCTTCTGCTCTGTAACTCTAGAATAATGGCGGTGATTATAAACACATGACGGAGAGGGGTGAGGGTGGTGAAAACCATTGTAATCACACATGGGCCAATGTGCTGACGGACGGGTTGTGGTTGTAGGATCCCGGGCTCTGGGCAGCCTGTTGAGCTCCCACACGCCGCAGGAAATCCCCTGAAGCAGCTCAGCAGCTTTTCCCGCAGGAATTCAGCTGCCCCTACAAGGGTCCTCCTGACATGGAGCCATTGCTATTGGGTGGCAGAGAAAATATAATATTGCCTCTATGAAATGTTGTCATCCAACTCCCAGATCATAGTCTGTGATCCTGCACGTGCAGTCTAGACAGCCTGTGTCTCGGTCCTGCAGCTCAGAGCCCCTGGCTCAGCAAAGCTGGGGCAGCTGGAGCACAAAGTGGCCAGACCGTTTTTGTGTACGCCTGGCCCTCAAAGGATGCAGACACAGACTGGAGCCACCTTTGGGCTGATCAAACCCATGCCAGCTGCCAAGCCCCTGAGCTTGATCTAGTATAATAGGTGGGCCCATGCTCTCTCGTGACCTCAAATATCCTCTCTTGATCTTATTTCGATATCCAAGTTTTGCTGAGAACACCTCCCATTCTTCATAGTGCCATCAGAGGAACCTCAGCATGAGAACCAGATGTGGTACCTGCTCTCCTGTCACCCATTCACTCATACACAGGCTATTAATCTGTGCAGGGGTGTGTTATAAATGGTTTGATATGTATGTAAATCTCAGAGCTAGAGTGTTGTTCTTGGCAGCCTCTTCCCATGTGTTGATGTGCAAAACTCTTTTCTTTGAAGTCTGCAAACAATTCGCTGGATCTCAGCACCTTGTCTATGAACTCGTGGGGACTCAGTGTGAGAGAGGTGGGCAACACCAGACTAGCCTGCCCCTTGTTTTGGGGTGCTGTCAGATCTTTCTCCTCCATCGTTCCAGACGAATGTGGTTTTCTGGTTTGCCCCAGTTGCCCCAATGCTCCCAAAACAGCTGCAGATAAGACTCCAGTGACTTAATTGTCTTGCTATTTTGAGGAGGATTCACCATGATTTTTCTATTATTCCCTCATTTTGTTTTGCATTTGTCTTCTGATTGCACTTGCTTAGACAAGCAAAGTGAGAGAAGGGATATATAGCTTTGAGGGAAGAGAATATGGTCTTAAATTCTAGACTCCTTGATACATTTGGATTTTCCTCTGCTTTTCCCTATGAACTGAAAGCTTGCAAACACAGAAATAATTTACATTTAGGTAACTAATGCCCAAAGCATCAGCAAGAGCGGGGGGGGGGGGGGGGGGGGGGGGGGGCGG
>JAVJGI010000001.1:87669884-87796094 GCA_035590275.1 Ibycter americanus
ACCTAGATACTTCCACCAAGCCAGCACATATTTGAATTAGACCATTTATTGTCTAATCGAGTATTTTACTTCTGATGCAGACAAGGACCAGTACATCAAGGGATAAGCAAGAATCCTTTTCTCAGATTAAAAAATAAAGAACTGAATAGTTCATACAGAATGGAAGATGTTTTTCCTAACACTGGCAAGTAGCAGTTAACTTTTATGCTTTAAGGCATAAGTGTTTCTAGCATCCATCCATTTATTGTGTCTACTTATCTCTGCCCTCACTCAATAAATGTAACTATCCTTCTAATACACGAAAATATTTGTGTTCTTGATATAAAATGACCATTTATTATTCTGTGGCACTCTGGTCTCCAGTGGATCTTTCAGGAATTATTTCTGTGATCTAACTGGCACAATGGAAAGAGATTTCTTCTTATCATGTCCACCATCCTTCTGCCAATGGAAATAACTAACCTCTCACATCCTTAAAAGATCTCATGTAGGTCCTTTGGTTACTCCTGTTTGTTTGGGAATTATTCTTGCAATTTCCTAGCTACTGACTCAGCGCTGTTGGATACTTTGCTGCAGAAAATGGGAGGGGGAGCAGGTGCTCCTTACTGCAGGTAGAAAGGTCTGAAGAACTGTTTAAATGGTTACTTGGCATTTGCTCCAGTGCTTAATGCACTTGTTTCCAGCCTGGACCCTGTTTTTCTCAAAAAAACCATTCCCTGATTTGTAACCCATCTGCAGGTGCCTGGCTTTTTGTTGGCTGGCTGTCCACGTCCTGAGGTGACATCACTGACTATTTGAAGATTTGCTCCTTACCTTGAAAAGACCCTTAAATTTCCAGAGCCAGAGACCCCATGAGCATAGGTTGCTGATCAGGTGTGTTTTCACGTGTAGAGGAGGGGGATGCTGCAGGCTGGCTATTGCTGGAGGCTCATGCCTGACTCTGCTCTGGTGGGTGCATGGGTTGAGATCATGTTGGGTAACTTGAATTGTTGCCAAGTTGGTGTGAGAGAGGATCATCTCATTTGTCCTTTTTCAACCCAGCTGTTTTCTGGGATCTGTCAGGTGTTTGTTCTCTCAGGCCTATCTCTGTCTGGCTCACACACCAATGCTCTGAGTACCCTGGCCACATCCCAAATACATCCCTTCTGTGTGGGAGGCTCATATTTTCATTTTCATGAAGTGCTGTGTCTACTGGGACTTTTCTCAAGTTTTGCAGTCCATTTATGACTGAGGAAGACTGTGGTTTAAGCAAGAAAACACCTCAAGCCTCTCTCAGGACTTCCTTTGTGTCTGCTATGGTCTAATGGTTTGGGCATGGCGTGACTGCTTTGTGCTAGCTAACCTAGTGGTCTTCCTGGCTGCCACTGTACCATTTTATCTCTGGAGGGGAGCTTGTAGCAGTAATTTATGTTAACATTGTCCTTCCATAAACCAGCCAGGAGGTATAGTCAGCGAAGAACAGTCTTTCACTGTTTGCACCAGGCTTTAGATGAGCTGTACGCACCTCAGTTGCGGGGAAGCCAGGACCCACCCATATGTGTCTATGTTCAAAAATTAGGGCCTCAAAAATTTCCACCTCTTCAGTATTGTGTCAATCCACCCAAGTTCCCTGCGAAGCCCAGACAAGAAACACTGGTACGTCTGATGACTTCATGTCAAAACTGTCTCCAAACCGGGAAACCCAATGAAGGCATTGGCTCCCTCTAGGAAGGATGTTCATACATGAAAGTGTGACACACAATGAAAAAGAGATTACTGGACAAAGAGCTCCGTTAGCTTCTTGCTTTTCAGTGGTTATGGATTATGTGTTTAACAGACTTCTAGTCTATTGTCCTATAATTTCCCTCAGTAAAGAGGCTTGTTTTAACCAAATAGACCACATTTTTGCTTGTTTTTCTAAGAGCAAACCATCTGTGCACGAGGGAAGTTTTTATGAACTATGAAGGAGCACTTGTAGGTGCAAAGTATCAACATTCCTGAAAATTAAATTAATTACCTGTTGGGAACAAGGATTCCTTTTTCCCTTTTTGACTAAAATTCCCAGGTCTGCCCTCCAGTTCCCTTCGAAACTGGGAACTCAATCAGATTAATCAAGGCTAAAGGCATTTCCGCTTGCTATTCAAAACACTGCAGCTCCCCTTTGTCCTTATCATAGTGCTGTTCAATCACTCACTGCCATTGAGGAATGGGCTTGGCTGGGGGATGGAGGCAATGCGTGTGCTTCCTTTGACTCAGATCTACCTTCCTTCCCTTTAGAGGCACTGTAGCACCTTGCATTGCTCAGAGGCCAAAAGCAAAACCTCCTCCACAGGGATGCAACAAGATGGTCAGAGCTGGCAAATGTACTTGCCAAGGTGATGGAATCTAGATTATAAGTTCACTGGCTCATCCTTCTCGTCTAAGAGGTCTGTGTTTCATTTTTGCCCTTCTTCTCTATGATGCATGACTTTCCTATCCTTCCTTTATCTTCATATTTCAGGTGGCATCAGCTATAGCACATGGGCTGCCATCACATCCTTTCCTTTTGTTTGTAAAGACTCCATAGCCCACCCCAGCAGACAGCTCCATTTTGGCAAGAATATGCTCAAAATTCAGTGATGAAGCATAAAATACACTGGATATCATGATGTGGAAGGAAAGAAGGGATGTAAAGTTCTGCAGGAGACTGCATAAACCCAAGAAGCCACTTTAGTTTACAGCTGGGGAAAAGTTTCTTTACAAAAAGCAACCAGTTTCTCAGAAAATACACTCTCTTGCTTCTGACAGCAATACAGACTCAACAGCTGACTGCCTGGTTGTCATTTGCAGTTCTGAAAGCAATTTTAAAGTCAGTGGACTTTCAGAAGCAGCTCATCAGTCAGTTTAATCACTTAACCATAAATATGGAGGAATCACAACAAAAATGGTGGAATCCCTAGCAAAAACTTTCCCAGTTGTTAAAACAGTTCAAGGATCTGGACGGCAAAAGCTTGGCCAATTTATCTTATGTGGCCCACCACGCAGCAGCTGTCTGATCACAGCCTTCATCAGCATCTCTAGAAAATATGCATGTGAGAACATTAACTACAAAGATGGGCTGACCACAGATACGTACCAAGTCCCTAGGATAACACACTCTTCCATACTGCAGCCTCAGTCACCAGAGCAAACCCCCCGATGTCCTCAACAGCAATTGCAAGTTACAGCCATTAGAAACAGGTAGAAGTACTTGGAGCTAGAAGTAATATATTTTTGCATTCTTACAGTTGGCTCTGGAGTCTTTATGTACCTGATTCAGGAGATCACCTACATTAGAGATGGACAAGGCTCCCTGTGTGTCCACTCAAGTCCCACAGTACAGAACCCTTCCTTACAGTCCTATGTGCAATTGGTGCCAGTGGAGTTCTAAACGTCTTGGACAAGGGGTTTCTCTCACTTCTCTTGGAAGATGATTAGACCCCATCAGCTGGATATTCTTTAGTTTTAGCTTATTATTTAGCTTGAGCATACTCATGGTGTTAGTACAAGTTCACAGTCAGATGTAGACATGGATCTGAGCTGGCCCAGCAGGAATTCCCTGCTGAGATGGTCTGACTGGGGAGTGGACAGTGTGTGTTGGTATGCAGCTCACAGGAACTCGGCACCTTTAAGACAATTCTGTGGCTGTGTTCACGCAGGAGGAGGAGTTTCCCCCTTTCTTTTTGTCCATGTGACACACACTGAAGGATCCCTGAAATATTAAAATAAACAGAAAGCTTGACTTGCAGAACCTGTCTGCTAAGCCAGGAATCACATTTCTTGCTGTAGTTTCAAACCGTCATCCAGAGACTTGTAAAACATTGACAAAAACCTCTTTGCCCCCAGAGCTTTCAACAAAAACAACAGCCCGGTACTTGCACCCATCCCTGAAAGAGCAAATATATTAAAGTCTGTTCCTGCTTCACTCTCCTTGCTTTTACCCCTACAAAAGGAGGAGCTCTGAGCAGACTCTTTGTAATTTCCATTCCTTTTCTATCCTTTCTGTTATAGCTGATTTAAGGATTAGAAGGCCCCAACATGCCAGATGTGGGGGAAGCAAGCTCAATGGATGTAGTAAAAGAAATGTAAGGAACCCCTCCGATCTAAAGGCCCATTTTCTGCTAACTCTCACCACTGCCTGCCTTCAGTGAGGAAATGCACACTCTCTTCTTCAACACAGAGCACTGCTAGCTTGTAAAGTGGGACGGCTCTGAGGCTAGCTTACTGCTACCAGGTGTAGTAGAGAAAGCCCAGGCTGCCCATGAGATATAGAGGCTTCTAACCAGATTACAGATGGATCTAAGCAGATATTACATATATGCTGGCTATGTAAGCTCCCTTCCTCAATGACCTGCTGGACTCAATAGCCACCACATACACACACAGGACAGGGCAGGGTTAGTCTGTGAGTCACCCAGGAGGTCTGTGGCACAGCCAGGAACTGAACCCAGGTCTGAAGGATGACTGTTCATGTTCTGCACAGTAGACATGTCTGTTTCTTCATCTTCGTTCTAATAACATGCCTGTTGCAGTCTCTATTGTGAAAAGCGAGGGACTTCCCTAAATGACTGAAAAAAATCTGAGTCAACAGAAATCATGAAGAATATTCATGGATGGGGTTTGAGCTTCATAATAACTGAAATTTTTTTTATTCCCTAACACTTCTTGGTACTATACATACTCAGAAGGATGCTGGAAATGTCTTATTTGACTGAGACTCTCATGAGTTTATGTAGGGTTTTCAGCTGATGATGTTTTATGGAATATATCCAAGAGCCTTCAGCCCTTGTGTTTGGAGAGAAGTTCAGCTTATATGCTACCCACAGGAGCCATCAAGTCTCAGGCTGAAAAAAAGACTGAGTCATTTCCAAAGGATTTTGGCATTCTCTTCTACATTTTGCCCCTCAGCTATCTGAAGTAGTGGGATTTGAGAAGATATTTGATAGAAAAAGCAATTTAATTCTACATCCAAGCAAGTCAACTAACATTATCCCACCAACTAGGACCAACAAGTTTCATAGTAGCTGCTGGCAGAGTATCCCAGATTAAATGTCCTACTGCTTCTAGCAATCCACAGCCAGCAGCCAGTTTTGAAATGGGTTTGGTGAAGAAATACCAATCTTACACAGACAGATGGGTTTTTTTCCTCCTCTGATTTTCTCAGGGAATACTCTTTCAGCTGTTTGAACACACAGATCTTGCTCATCTCAGAAGAAGGTCAGCAGGGGTAGAGAGTATCCTTCTGTTGCCTAGCTGCCCAGCAGGATGCAGCTGGAGCTGTTGGATCCCTTTGCAGAGCAGAAGGAGCGTTCTAGGATCTCTCCATATTGTCAGCCTAGATGAACTCTAAGAGCCTGATTGAAAAGTTGGATACACCCGGACGAGACCTCCAGTCCTTTTGGTGAGAGGAAAGACAGAAAGGTGCCAGACAAGAGATAAAGCCTTTCTAAAGCAGCAAAGAGGGAGGGGGCAGCTAGCTGGGCTGCTGTGCTCTAGGTGATGGGAGACAAAACCATCCAAAAACACATCCCATGGAGACAGGTGGTTCAGACCTTGACAACTCCTTGCTGGGTGAGCACCTCAGCACCTAGAAGTGTTTACATTTTCTCCTGTGTTCCTTTCCTTCTCCTTTCTCCTTCTTAATCCTCCTTTTCCTTTTCCTTTCCTTTCCAAGAGTGTGTTGCAGGCCAGATTTTCCTATACCTTGTCTGGCTCTGCTTCAAATTCTGTCAAGAGCATTGAACAAAAAGGCTTTAGCTGCTTGGTGAAGAAACCTAGAGAGGCTATGGGTACCTGAGGCCTCTGATCTGGTTGAAAGACCTTGACCCTGCTGAAAGCCCAGGATTTCACTGAGAACCCCCAGCTGTTCATTGCTTCCTTTTTGCTCAGCTCTCTTCAAAAGCAGAGTCCAGGGCTACAGCTATCAACAGGTAATATCACACATTTCGGTAAGATCAGACCTCTGCTCTAGGTCTTCTGCTGTACAGAGATCCAGTGTCTACAGAGAAGGTTGGGTGGTTGACACCTTCTTGGGGACTTGTTCTCTGGGGTTTCTGCCCACATCTGCATGATACAGTGCCATGCACAGCAGAAGCTGTGACCAAGCATAAGAGCTTAATACCAATGAGTCCAGCGGATGACGTCGGGAGCTAACCTGGTTACGGCAACAGGTATAAAGCAAACCTGGTCTAGAAACCATCTTAAAGTCAAGAGGATCGTGAGAACCAGTTGTGAAAACAAGTGGTTTTGTCACATACAGGAGAAGTATTTACAGGTCAAATCAGGCCAAACAGTCTCTACCTCAGTGGTAGGAACAGCAAAAGCTGAGAACTGGGCTGGATTTCAGCAGTAGAGCTATGGTAATCTCCTGAGTGGGAAAACTTGTACCTTGGGGATTTTTGCATTCAGTTGAGGATACAGGACTGCCCATACAAGCCCCAAGGACTGAAAAGGCCAGAAAAGCACAGACTTAACATCTCAACAACTCACAGAGAAGGTGATAGACGGTAGGAGAGAGGAGGGCATAAAATTGTAAGCTTTTATTAGGTGTGGATGATAACAAATGCGCTAGGCAATTTCTGTGTATTTGGTGTCCCAGGAAAACTGACTCCAGAGCTGGCACCTAGGGAAATAAGCTCTCCAAACTGTAAAGCTCAAGAGCTTTGCTGAGAATGTAAGTCAGCTTTTTCTTTATGGAATGCTGCAGGAGATCAAGTGAGAGAATTTGTTTCACCTGAATCAGCAAATCATTGCTAAGTCATTGCCTGGGCTCATCTACACGCACAGCAAGAATATCTGTCTGGCTCACTGGCCTCCCTGAGTGCTGGCTGACTGGTTTGCAGCTCTTCAGCCACAAGTGCTGGGAGCAAGGTGTGAGATGCTGTACTGAAATCGCCAGCTGACAACTTCCAGGGGAGCTTGGGAAGCTCCCTGCAGCCTGTTCCCTCTCACACTCTATGACTCCCATGACCTCTCCACAGATGTGTAAATGGCACCTGAGAGGGCTGTGTGCAGAGCTGGTAATTTGTCCTCACCCACTCTATCCCCCACCGGTATGCAGAAACATGCTTGGTGTGAGAAATGTGTCCTTGGCACAAAGCCAGGGCCCAAACAGACAAAGAAATAATGTTTACCCCCAGGGCCTTTCTGACAAACAATAAAAAAGCAATAGAGTCAAGATAGATTACGCGTCAGCTAAAATATTACCTCTTCCTGCCAATTCTTATAAAAGGAGGCAAAGCTGCTCTTCACACTGAACTAAAACTTCTGTTAAAATACTCAAGGAAAACAATCATTTAGACAGCATCTTTCTTTCTGGCCAATGACAATAATATTCTTGTTAAATCCTTATTGTGACAGTCAGCTTTACGGGATGCAGCAGGCAGTTTGCTTTGTTTGAATACAGAGTCGCACAAAGGGCTAAGGGGACTTACAGCCTGAGATGAACGGTCTGGTGGTAGCATCTTTGCAAGCAGAGGAACGGACTAAATCCACCTCTGACAGGTATGGAAAGCAGATTTAGCTTGGTGGTTGGCTTCTTTCTGCCCTGCGCATAACCTGCTCTCAAAGGCACCAAGGAAACCATTGTCACTTGGGCATCAGAGGGTATGAGTGGGAAGCTGAGGCTGCCTTCACCTGTGCCAGCAGCAAACAGCATGCCAGCTACTAACTGGATGCCTGTGCTCACCTGAATGGGTGCTAACCACAAGGAGATGAATAGGCACTGTGTGAATATTTTATTCAATAAACTTGGCTCTGCTGTTGTGTGGAGGGTGAGGCATATGATTTATTACTTACAAGAATTTGGACAGCCCCTGGCTTAATGTGAAAACACTGGCAAGTGTCAGGAAACTCATGAACTTTACACACATGATTATCGATGACTTTTATTAGCAAACAATTCTGGATATCCTCCCTTTTGAAACAATGCCACTAGCCAAGCAGAGCAAAACACCTATGCGGCCTAAGCAGGCAAATCACATGCTGTCATTTGCAGATAACCCATAGTCAGAGATTTGTCTGCGTAACATCAGTGAGAGGCAAAGGTTCTGCTTAGGAACAGATTAAGATTTCTTCAAAGCCTGCGTAAGTTTTCAACAGGCACCACCTATAGCAGTGTTCAACACAAATGCAAAGCCGCTTCGAGCCATAACTCTCTCTGTTCACTTTGATGAGCATCGCTCAGGGTCTCTGTGGATGTCTACATCATAGTATGAGCTGACAAAGGAGAATCATACCTTTTTCAGTGAAAAATATGATCAGACAGATGAGATAAGCTTGAGATAGCTTCCTTGGCTCAGCAAACCTAAAACTTCCTGTCACAGAAAACTACTCTCTGCACTCAACAGAACCCAATTTTGAATACTGGGCTTCCATGTTCGTTATCAGATGAAAATAAATGTTTCTGTGAGTCAGCCAGATCCTACTTACAGCCCTCTATACCTGTCTAAACCCACAGATCTGGCAGTGAGACAAAATGTTTACTCACAAGCATCTGTACCTGAAATTAAGGGTTCAAAGTGGCATATATAAAGTAAGTATTTACTGTATGAAGTAAGATCGAGTTCAATAAAAACAATTGAAGCATGGAGTCCTGGCTCTCCCGAAGCCCATGGATGGAGTTCACACAGTGGAGATGAGATATTACAATGTCATGCTGTGTGGGCACTGGATACTAAGTTTCTCAGAAAGAACCAACTCCTTCTGCATGACACTTCAACACTTGCTGGTGTCCTGCTTTGGAGTTAATAGATTGTTCAGATCTTAATTAAGTACTTAAACATATGCTTAATCAAAGCTATTCAAGGACAAACTGTGATGGAAATCAAGCCCTTTCAGTTTAATGGTGCTTAAGAGTGCAGTTAACTGGGATTATTAACATAACCACTCTTAACCTGGGTGAGAGGGAAACTAAGAACTGCCTTTCGAAGTGAGAATAGCAACGGAAAACTAAGAAATATACCCAGAAGTAATGAACCCCATTATAGCCAAGTATGACCAGTCCCTCAGTCAGGAAGCACTCATAAATATCTATTTCTGTTCTGAATTTGAAAAGAAAGAAAAGTGGCATATTTCTGTCTTTCAGTGATAATGACATCCTCTCTGTTCCATCAGAAACCAGGGAGAACTTTCACCAGGAAGCAGTCAGGTCCTTTAGGATCAGTGGAAGTGGGAGCTATATGGCCCGCTACTGTTGGTTTTAAGGAAATTTTGGAACATGAGGGAAATTCCACGACACTGAAAAGAATTGCAAATTGTGTCAACATTTGAATATGGGTAGATGGGAAACCCCAGGTGGTATTAAGTCAGTTAATCTGATATTGATTCTGGGTTCAATTGTGGAAAGAGTGATACTGAATACAAGCACTGAAGAATTTAAAGGTAGCATATTTCATGATGGTCAGCATAGTTCTGTGGAAAATAGGTTTTGCCAAACTAATGTTATATTGTTTTTTGATGGAATTACAAGCTCCATTAATAAAAATGCTTGTGTTGATATAATACAGAGTTTCCTGTAAAGCATAAGGTTTGTCTGCAAGACATTCTGATAAAACCAGTGAGCACTCTACAAAGCAGTCTAATATTTCCTAAGTTGATTACAATTAGGGAACTGCTAGAACACAAAATAGATGCAAATGAGGAACTGTGATGAAATGGGGCTGTTTCTGATGACGACCTAGCAGGCACTGCTCTTGACCAAACACTAGCCAGTTTCTTTCTTAAGGATATTGAACCAAATGCAAATTTAAGCAGGGATAGCACCTAGTACTGGCTCAACAAATTAATGTGGTAGTTAGTAACAAGGATGAAGAGCAGCTCCACAGACTGCTGTGGAGCTCTGGCTCGTTTGATCAGTACGCACTTGAATTTGATCAAAGAGAAAAAACAGCCAGTGTGAAAACTGGAGGTCCCATTTCTAAGACGTGAAGCCCTAAAAACATGAGAAGGGACCTGGGGAGCACAAAACTGTCAGCGCAAAACTATGGCTAAGAGCATTTGAACTAAAAAAGAAGAGACTATTGGAGGAGATGAAAATGATAGTATCTTTGCCTGAGGAATTAGTGAGACCAGTGCAAGAATATTCTGTCCTGCTCTCGGACCTACCTTTCAAAAGGATATGGAAAAAATTAGGATGCACTCAAAAATGTATATCTAAATGAGGCAAGGTTTGGAAACTATGACAGATAATAAAAGGCTTATGGAACATAATCTATGTAGTTCATTGAGGAGAAGCTGAGAACAGACTTTGAGGAAAGCTGCAACATTTTCTGTGTTCACTTTTGCTTGGAGTGAAACCAAATTTTAAAACCCGACATCTTTCATGAAATGGATCTCCTGCTCTCTGAGCTGTTCTCATCCCAGTGATCCTAAACTCTAATGAATCCTATGCCAAGGGTAACATGAACTGAATTTTAACCGGAGATTGATTGCATTTCTTTCTAGGCAAATCATTTGCTGGTGTGTGCAGCTACAGAATTACACACCCTGATGTCATGAACAATTTCTCCTTGCACCCAAAGAGGCCATGTGGCTGAGAAGTGGTTAGAGAAGGCGAGGACTAAGCTGTGAGCATCCTGGGCTCTAATCCCACCTAAGCCCCTGCCCAACATTTTGAACCTGAGCAAGTCATTTAACTCCCTCAACCTCCATCCAGCTGTAGAATTGTGCAAAACCCAAGATCTTCCTGAAAACCAGATGTTGCATCTCAGCTGAGCTTTACATTTCCAAAAAGTAACTCAATGAAAAGACCTGCTGGGGAATGCAGGCAAGCGGATGGATGGAGACTGTTGCAAATACTGTAAATTCACATTATTCACATGGATTCTTAGGGATAAAGGGGGAGAGGGTTTTCCCTGATGATCAGTTTATCCCAGTAGCATCCCCAGCATTAAATTCACAATGAGAGCACATACAGTGTTGCCAGCAGCTGGATTTGAATTTTGTGGATTGACAGCCTGGGCAGTCCCTCCGCCCCAAGTAGGGGTGGCAGGTGGTAGGCTCTTTCTTGCTACCATCTGTTTTGGAGCAGACCCACAAGCCCTGCCACTGGAAAACCCTCTTTTTCAGTTCATATTTATTCACATGCTCGTTTTTCTTGTTTGGTTAATGTTGCACGTCAATATTCAGTCATTGCTGTGGAAACAGCAACACACATGCAAAGGGAAAGGGAAAAAAAAAGAGGGAAAGAATAGAAAACAGTATTTTAAGGCACAACCAAGTTGGCTGTGTTTTCCCATTTGACTCAGGACTGTGAATTTGTTTTGCCCATGTGCCTGCAAAGGGAAACAGGAATTGAAAAGGGAAGTGGTACCACACTGTTTACTTGAAACTGTGGGCAAGAGTGTAAGCCAGAACATCTGGGAATCCCATCAGGCATCCTTTGTGTGTGCACAGGTCTCTCAAAGAGCTGCCTGGGGCCAATGCTGCAACAGAGCTGTTGTGTTTTCAGCCAACTCCCCTTCTCTCCAGGGCTTATGGGGTAGCCTGACCTCCTCTCAGAGGAGTTCCCCTCCTGATGCTAGAGCCTTGGGCAGGCTAGATCAGAGTCGAGGGTGGGCAGCGAGGACCAGAGACACATGCAGGAATCTGAGGCTCACTGGATTGGATGTGGAAGAAAATAACACCACTCACTCATAGGTACAGCTCCTCTCCATAGCTCATCTGCTTTTGGATGGGTGATGCCTGCAGGGGCAAACTGGAGCAATGCAAAGGCTTCCTAGGTTAGATGCTGGAGGCCAATACAGAGGAGCTGTGACCATTGACATCAGCTTATGTATCTGCCCTACCCTGCTTCAATGCACATGATGCTTGTGGACTGTGTGTCTCCTGAGAATGTTTCCGATCAAAGCTATGTAACCCTGAGTGGTGCTGGAGGGATCTCACCATCCATCAGCAGCAAAGAGGCAATGGAGCTCTGGGGCTCCTGACCTTCCTGTTCAGATGCAACCTGCATTGAAAAAGCAGTGACAACAAAAAGATAGTACTCAAAAGGCTTTTGCTGATAAGACCTACGAAGCATTGGTTACAAATGAAGTTTCAGTGAATAATATAAAAAATGCCCAGCATTTTTTAAACTTCATTTAAATTGCTGCTGATAATATGTACCTGCTACATAATGAAGCTTAATGACATTGGGAAAATACTGGATTTTATTTACAAGAAAGGACATGAGGAAACTCCGTAAGTTTTAGATCTGAGTTATATTCAATTTGAAAAACTAAACAAAACAAAACAAGACATGGTGACTGTCATCTCCAAGGAATATTATTTGCTTCATATATACCAACAAATAGGGGAAGTCTCCTTTGTTTCTGTTGTTGAAAGTGGAAGGGGTGTGATTTGGAGGAAGAGCCATCAATACAGTGAAGAGTAGTTATTATCTGTTGCACTTGGCAATGGGTACATCCTGAATAAAGATACAGGGATGTGCATGCAGAGACTTGAGGAAAAGTCTAACCTGAAAGAAAGGTCAGCTTGTGCTGCCAGTTAGGGCTGGAGGGTTTGTTCTGCTCAGGCTCTAGTCTTTCAGTATGACATTACCCTTTGTCAAAAAATGCCTAGTCTCAGTGAAACCCTGGAGAAAGGGGAGACTGCAACACCCCCCCAGGCCTTGGCAATAGTTATAGAAAATGTGTGTGTGTGTGTGTTTAGATCCTTGATTGCAAAAGAAAAACGGCATTAGGTTGGCACAAGAAAGGAATTTTATACCTGTCAGTTTTTGCACAGGTCTGTAAATGGCAGACACTTTCAACTTCTGCCAGAAAAGCATCAGGGTTCCAAGATACAAAGCCAGAGAAATGATATATCTAGACCAAATACAAGAATTTGATTTTGATTTCAATACAATCACTCTGGATATAAGAGCTGAATAAGTTTGCAAAGACTTGATATAATGTAAAATGGAAATAATTCTTGGTATGGAGGGTCACATTTTACATTTCTGCACTCAGATCAGCCTGTAGCGTGTAAGTATCAACATGAGCCTCTTTAGGAGATATAGCTAAAAGTGACATTGACCTGTAATCACTGACGTTTGGGAAAAGTCTAATTTGACCTCTCAGGAGCTAGAATGTCAGGACTGCAGACCAAGCGTCATTAAGCACAAGGCAAAGGTGACCTGCAGTTTTGTTCTCCTCATACAAGTGCTCTCCAGGTTCATATGATGTTATTTGTGCATGTTCTTGCCTTCTGACATGGGCAGGGACTAGCTTCCCTGTTTGGGCTAAGTATGGGATGCAAACCTCAGTCATCATCAAAGCTGACCTGTTGGCTCCAGCCCAGAAGTGCACGGGGCCTTTGATGCATGGTCCTGGAGTGGCCTAGTGCCAAGGAGGAAGACAGAAAACTGCCCTGCAACAGATGCGTGGTGGGATGCCCTTTACATGGGCCTCATTGTGAATCTCATTCTAAGAACTCAGGGTTGACCCAAATCTTCCAGTCCTTCCACAATTCAATAATTAAAGATAATTCAAGATAATCTTTACATAGGTGGCAAGCCATTTACAGGTCTTTCTGGGATTCAAACTAGTGCTGCTGGGTCCCAGGTCTAAGGAGATGTGTGGGTCAGGCTCCAGGCAGGTACCTAGGGTTGCCAGTCACCTTGTCTGCTCTTCCCTGTGGCTCTCCAATTTCCATCGAGAAACTGTAGAAAGCAGCTTTTTGGTTTCTGTGCCATGTTCCCATCCAGCTCAACGATATCCTTTCTTGGAGAGGGTGTGTAACTTGTGCCAGGTCCTCACTGTGAATGTTGAGTACATGCAGTCCCTTTTGAATCACAGGAAGTATGTAGGCTTTGGAGATTATCAGCCCATTATTAACATTTCAGAAAAATATAAAGTGGTTTCAGCTTTATCTGTTTACTCTGTGGCTGATAAAATATTAACATTTTTCAGCCTCCACTGAATAATCCCTGGTCCCCATATTCCCAGACAATATGGTGTGTGGCTTAAACGGATCACCCCAAATGAAGCTGTTTCTTTTGGCTACTGTCATACAGGAAGCTGGTGAGAAAAAGGTTGTTTGCACAGGATTTAAGCATTTAAAAAAAATTTATGAAAACGTGATGCTGAGGAAAACATCAGGCAAGTAGTAAAAGTGCTCTGCATGTGCGCAGCTGTTTCCTGGACATTTCTTTCTATTGCAGGGGCACTTGGTTTACAGGAAATTCCAGTTCATGTACAATGCCAGTCTCCCCATTAAACAGGCTCTGGGCTCAGCTGTATCGATCTGCTTTGTGCAACTGGTGGTGCCAGCAGTTTCACCACCTGCACGCCCACAGGCAGCAGGGATTGTTTTGATTCGATCCTAAATGGTTTGTGGGAAATAGTAGTAAATTCACCTCCATCTGTTTTATAGCAGGGCTGCTGTTTCTCATGGTTAGTTTTAGACCTGCCCAGATTAGGTATTGGGCCAGATATAACTTAGCACCTAAGCTCTCCGGTCAAGTGGCTGGCTCTGAAGTTGTACTTTTTGGTGGGAACTCCAGTGGAAAGAAGCAGAACTGCAAATCCACAAGCTGATGCACTGGCACAGGCTGAGGGTCTCACATCAGCCTCCTCTGTACATCCAGAATTGGTATCAAGTTTAGGTGTCCTGAGAAATTCGTGGGTTCTACCAGCTAAGCTTTCTGGGCTGTTTTTGCAAGTCTAAAATAGTGACAACAGGAGATGTGTACAGACTCCAGCAAGCCCAGGTAAACTTTACATGTTTAGCATTTTCTGTCGGATTGAAACCCTAACATGCTCCAAGCGCTGGTATGGCTCATCACATGGCAGACCCAGCCATGTTCAGTTCTCATCCGGAGATGCTGGGAGCAAGACAAGTGTGAGCAGGGTTAGCTGGAGTTCCCATTCTGCTGAGTTGGCAGAAAGCCTCGTAGCAGCAGATGCAGGGGGACTGAAATGATAAATGGACTTTGGAAAGCAACCCAAACATGTACATACAAATTAGTATTTAACATACAGTTGCTATTTGCAAATTATCCCCTTGTGATTTAGCTCTTGAATGAAAGCAACTGTGTTAGCTGAACAAACAGTAGCAGAGGGAGCTGCAAAAATGCACCTATACTCCCACCCACAGCCGTACCCCGGCAAGTCCGTACGCCAACCCTGTACATGCGTTCACATGAGGCACCCAAGCCCCTTCCCAAGCATGTTGTGAGAGCCACCCAGCCTAGTTTCTTCTCCCAGTCTACCAGGCACTGTAAGCCACACTCACAAGTCATTAGCCCGAGTCAGGCCCCCAAACTGTGAGAAGGGGGCTGATGGCAAGCTGCACTGTCAGCATGCAGGTTGCTGGTGAAAGGCAGGCAGGAGGCCGGGCATTTTGCCAGGTGCTTTGGCGGAAGACAAGCTGGGTCACTAGCCCAGGTTTTTAAAGGGAAGTGATATCATGGCAACACATGAATCATAAATAATTCGACACCAAAAGGAACAAGCCACGGTGGCCCAACACCTAAGCACCCGCCTTGACATCCGGAGTGACGCAGTGGGCTTGATGCAGCAGGCCAAGCTCTGACGTGTGTTGTGAATCCTCCAAAACCCCACAGTTCCTCCAAACCTCAACAATCAAAACCAGACCTTCCCAGCCTGGCCTGAGAGTCCCTGTGCTGACAGCTTGCACTGCCTGTGGGACTCCGGGAGGGACAGGAGCACAGGTGAGGAAATCAAGGCTGGGCAGCACAGTGAGCATCCTCTGTGCATGCTTGTGGTGCAGCCAGCTAGTTAGCCTGCGAAGTGCTGGGACAGCATGTCCGAGCTAAGAAGCCTGCTTGCATTCAGCAAATATGAAGAGCCGGTGAATAGCAGCCTCCTGCCGCTGCTCCTGGCACCGCGTGCTCAGGGCTGTGCAGGGCAGGCAGCCCACATGGCTGAGCACCCAAATGAGCGCTGCCTTGACTGCACTCTGCAGAGACCTACGAGGAGCGGCACAAATCACCATCCTCCCCCTGACCCCATGGCAGGGCTGGAGTTTTGAGGTACCATAAAGGTGGTATTACTCAATGGCCCACATTTTGCAGGTCAGTTCTTTCCCAGCCAAAAAAAGAGGAAAAGGATTACATTTCAAAATAGTTTCCCTTCCCTTTGGAGGGAAAAGTCAGAGGTAGAGCCAAGCAGCTGCTACTATGCATGATTTAAGGAGATAAGAAGCAGCAGCAAGAGGGAGAGACCAGAATTTATAGTATCAACCCTAAAAATAGCTGTTTAGCCAAAGTCTAAGCCTGGCAAAGCCTCATTGGGAGTTGCCCCATACACAATGGCTCAGCTCAGCAGATGGCATCTAGGTGGGGAGAATTTAACTCTGAAGAGTTTGTCTCCACCAACACCACTTCAACTTAAGGTACCACTTTACACTGTGGTCAAAGTGGCTCAGCCCCTTGCGTGGGTGTCCCTGGGAGACAGGTCATGAAATATACTAAAACAGAGCTGTCAACACGGCAGCTCATCCTAGTTTATAAAAAGAAAGTTCGACTGAAGCCAATATAACTTCCCCTTGGAGCATCTCTGAGCAGGGAAGTGACTTGCCCAAGCAGGTTGGTGGCAGACACTAGTGTGGAGAGGGGCTCTCCAGGCTGCATTTGCAGCCGAACCCGAATGACATGCCCAAGCTGGCAACCAGGCCTGGAAAGATCGTCTACATGTTGAGTCTCGTCCTCTGTAATCGCAGACAACCGTGTCATATAAAACCATTTAACTTTGCTAACTATGCTGCTCATCCCTTCAAACCCACCAGGAGTGTTTTTAGACCCTCTCTTGTCTGCTGGCGTCTCCTTTGCTTTTCTTGCCAAAATGAAAGTCCCTAGGGCAGTGGGACCAATAAATACACATTCCACGCCCAATCGGGAAAATCCGTCTGCTCCGAGAAAAGAAATACAAAGCTAAACCCTAGTGAGAGTGAGATCAATACATATCAGAAGGCTGTTGGCTCTTCTGCTGGAGATGAGCTTTCTACTTGCATTTGCACTGAATGTCACCCACACGCATAAGATGACACCGGTGCTGTTGCACAGGCACATATTAAGTATAAAGTATATTATAGATATTATGTAAAGTATGTATTTATATAAATATCTGGTTTAGAAGTTCTTAGGAAGTTGATTTGCTGCCCAAGAAAAAATACTTTTCTGTTTTCTTTGAAATCTTTCTTTTGATTTTTTAAAATAATTAGTTTCTTTTCAGTGACGGGAGAGAGGCAGATACTTTCTAAGGGAAATTTTGATGGTAAAAAAAAATAAAAATGTTGCCTCTGGGGATTTCCAGGTAAAGGGAAAAAAATCTATTTTCCACTAAAGGAACATGAAGGCAAAATGTTTGATCCATTCTGTGTTGGGGTGTCTCTTCCTCCCCACTCACTAATGATGCCGAGCATCATGTAACTCCAGTCTATGCACTGACCCGGCCTGGCTCTGAAGCTGTGTCCTGTCCAGCTCAGCCAGAGCCTAGGAGGGTGTGCCAGGCATCGCTGCATGCCTCGTCTTCCCTGCTGGCAGCAGCAGCAGCAGCACGCTCATAATGCTGGTTTTGCTCAGACTGTCTATATGCTGTTTCTAATAAAACCTGATCTTGTTCCTTTTGACATAGATGACAGGAACTGGTCCTGGTTTAAGTCACCCTGCTGGAGAGCACACACTACAACCAGCCTATGATAACACTGTGGAACTAGAGAGGGGGACTCAGGAAGCAATAAATCAACTATGCTGAGTTATGACATTGGTGACAAAGGAATGGTTTCTCCTCCAGCAAGCCCTGCTAAAGGTACTTGGTCTTTGTAGGCACTGTAGGGGCTGAGCTGGCAGGCCCCACAGCCAAGCAAAGGGTGTTTATTTGTCCTATATGCTCTCTAGAAACAACCAGTGCGGCTGTGGGTGGTTTACATGAAAGTTTAATAAATAGCATCAATAACACTGAAAAATTCATTACTTTGGTAAGACTTTGAGGCCCCGCTGAAAGTATGTATGTCACTACACTAGGATTATACAGCCTCCTAATAGGAACTGGTTCACCCATAAACAGGGAAGATGGATGAAGAGTGAGGGAGGCAGCCAGGGAAGAGAGCAGTGGAAAGACATTCAAGGTCACAGAGCAGCCTGTTGGTTCAGCAATCCTGGTTCAGCATGTTACTCAGTGCTCCTCACTAACCCCTCTATCATTATTCACACTATGAAAGTATCTGGTTTTGAAGCCTCTCCAATATTATTTGACCATTAAATCCCACAATGGAGCAGAGACAGGAAAAGTGAGACACAGGGAAGCCAGGACCAGTGTCCTGAAAAACTACGGCTGGTAGAAACAGCCCCTCTTGAAAATGTGTTCCCAGAGGAGCCACGAGGCTGGTGCTTGGCTGGGCAACATTTTCTGAGCTCCAAGTACACTTTGAGCAACCACATCTAACAAGTATAATTTTTCACTACAGCCTCATGGTACTTCCAAGAAGGAAGCACTGTGACAGCAGTAACTTCTCTGGCCAGGGAAAGGAACTAGGATTCCAGGTTGCCAGGCATATTTTCTACTTGATAAATTACCCTCCTACCCCAATCAAGTAACAAGATGCCCGTGTAGTGCTGTGTGGCACGACAGACTCATCCGCACAAAGGGTCTGCAACCAGAACAAGGAATCTGGGTGGAAAAACTGCAGCAAGGAGTAAAGGCAGACAGGCCAGTTTGCCTGCACGCAGACACAGAGCTGTGTGGCTTCTAGGAACAAAGCATGGAGAGCACAGGGTGATTTCCTCTATGCTGCCCTTACTGGAAAGCTGAAGGGTCTGGGCCAATGTAACACCAGTGCTGAACCTGCACACCCCGGGCCAGGCTGTACAGAGCGTGGCTCCCTCCAGGGGCAAAGGCTGGGGTAATGCACCATTCGTCTTGCTTGTCTAGTTTGTCTATGGACTAGAAAGCAAATAACTAAGCATGCATCTTGAACTCAGCTTGTAAAAATGTCATGTCCCCCTGTTTACAGGAGATTTCTCTGTGATATTTGCTCAGACAGAAGGTAAAGTCACACCAGCAAAGCAAACAAGAAAGGAGAAGGAAGTCACACAAAGCAGTGAAGATTAAGGTCCCAATCAGCACAGGAGAATGGAGGCTGTCGGATATGGTCATGCCACCTCCCTCCCTCTCTCCCATGCATCAAGTTATTTGTGGCCAAGGAAAGCAACCATTTTAACAAAGAGAGCCTCCCAGGGAAGCCTGGTCTCAGCCCACAGTGTAAGACATGATTTCTTCGTCATATAGGTTCCTCTTGTGGAGCTAGGAGGACAGCATGTGTCTTCTCCACCCTGGAAGAGGAGTGCAAATCTATGCACAGCACACCAGAGCTGGGAGTCCCTCCAGTGCCCTACACAGCCTTTGGGGGGAGATGGATGGTGCTGATCTCCTGGGAAAGGCGGAAGCTTCTGTGCCTGCAAGGGGGAGCTGGCCAAAGGCTGGCAAGGAGATTCTTCTGCCGCTGGGAAGGATTCCCTGCTTTGCTCCTGTCTGGTCCAGAGAGTAGATGATAAATTGAAAACATTTGACACCATAGAGAAAATTCAGAGGTGACGTAAACCTCAGTGTGGGTTACACGTTGGGTGCATGTTAGTCAGAAAACAGGTGTAAGTGGCAAAGCACTGTGATTTGGCATGCAGCAGATATGCCGTGTGTAACTGACCCCAGCTAGGATTCTGTGGGAGCCCTGAGAGGGTGCAGAGATGGCTGTGGCTGCAGGTGGAGGTGGAGGGCTGTGTGGTGATGCCACACTTCATATACTCTTACTTAGTGCTCTTCCTGTAGTACATGGCATCTCTGCGAGTGTGGGAGAGCTTTGCACACCCACTGAATGCCAAACCCTCAAAGCAGCTGTTTCCTGATGAACTTATCTCAGGGTGTAACTGATACCATGGCTTTGCCTTCTACACAGGGGTGAGGGTCAAGGTGTGGGGAGACTGAGGGAATCAGCCCTGTAACTTGGAATACCACCATGTTTCCCAGGTAGGTTCTCTCTGAGATCCATATGTGAAGAGCCAGGCCCCTGGCTGTCAAACTGACTTGTTTCGCAGAATCCAGTGTGCAGCAGTCCACTGGGCAGATCCTAAAGAGCCTCTTCTCCTTCTCCCAGGGCAAAAGGAAAGTCACAGAACTGAATTCAGTACGAAGATGACACAGATCTCTATGAAAGCTGGGCAGGGGACTTTTCTCATTGACACCACTTCGAATCTCGTGCTGCAGTGCCCATGTCATTACAAGTGGGGAAAAACTAAATATGGATCTCAAATCTGATGCGTTTGGGTCAGGCAACATCATCACAAGACACACAGTACCACTTACTGGCACAGAGTAGGCCCTGCTTGAGCACAGCAAGGCTGCTGTGCTTTAACTGTCCTTCTTTGCCCAGAGCACCAAATCCCCCACGCTCCGTTTGTCCTGGCTCTGTACATGAGGTCTGAACGGCTCAAATCTACGTAAACAGCCCCCTTTGAAATGACCTTTGCCTTCTATCTCCCCTGCACAGGAGATTGATCCTATTAGGGTCTCAATAACTATCCATAATGTTATGTGCTACGCAGGAAAATTTGTTCCATCAATTCAGGAACTTGTTTATAAATAATATTAAAAGCAAGCATGTGGGCAGGCAGAGAAGTAGAAGAGGCATCTCTACCCCTCAGGAACTGCTGGCTCCTGTCCATGGGATTTTCACAGAGCACTTTTATCTCATTAAAATTCTGTTTTTTCATGAGCCATGAAAGGATGTTCTGTGCATGGAAAGGGCTTGCAGTGCTCTCAGCTCTGAGCAAAGGAACCCACTGAGGATGGGGGAAAGAAGTTGATGCTACACCTGGCCCCAGACAAAAAAAAGGGAGCAAGGACAAAGCCACCAACCCTGTGGTACCTTCAAGGGAGATACTAGAAACAGCAGCCCCAACAGCGGGATTTGGGGTCACCAGACAGGCATCACTTATGGCTCCCAGCTCCAGCTGACACTGAGTCTGAGGAGCAGCAGCACCTTGTTTCCCATAATGGGAGCCACTCATTTGCCACACCCTTCACTAGGATTTCGGGGTGAGCCCCCTGAGGAGGGAGCACACCCAGCCACACGACTTAGCAGGTTGAGAGCCCATTTCCTCCTTGGGGTGCACCTAGCATGTGACTTTGGGCCCCCTGCATGTCCCCTTGTGCTGGGGCTGGCATTATCAGACAACCTGGGGCAGAGGCAGCTGCCCCATACCCAGAGCATCTCTCCATCCCTTCCAGCCATCTCCTTTGCCAAGCCAAAGGCCCCTTTTCAGTACCCTGCAGCTGCAAAGCTCCCAGGGCAGAGACAGGGTCTGCTCTTCAGCTGCTGGGGCTCCAGGAGTGTTCAGCCCTCTGGAAAAAAGAGTCTAAATACTGCTCATTCGGAGAAGGCACAAGCTGGAGAAGCGCCTCTTCCCTAACCCCTACTCAAAAGGAGGATGCTGATGCTCACCTCCCTGTGCTGCCTGCCAACCCTGTGCAGGCTGCAGGCCCCAGGACCTGTCAGTCCTCCTCCAGTCCCTTGTCAGCAGGTTGGTCCATCACTCAGCCTTCAGCACCCTGCCACCTTCCTCAAGCTGCATGTTTTCACACCCGCAAAACTGCTCCCAGCAAAATATTTGAACAGCTCCTTCTCAAAACACCAGGAGATTAATATGAGGCACGTGCAGTGCTGTGGAGACATCTCTCTTAGCATAAGTAGATGAGGAAGGTACAGTGAGTTCTACACTACTAGTAGGTACCTCTACTCTTCCAAGCAGCTATGGCCAGGGCCTATCTCCCAGCTGCCGCTTGGGAGATCTTAATGCTACATATAGATATATCAGCTAGACTGGACCTGTCCCCCAGCCTGTAAGCTTGACACTGTCTTTAAAGGTTTGGATGGGATCAGTCCCCAGCAGGTGACAGAAGGGCTCTTTCTGCTCGGCTGCTCCATGCAGTCCCCACTGCAGCCCATGCAGAGCGCTGTGTGCTGTCTACACACCTGTCTGTGGCCGCTCTGTCTCCCTTTCAGCCCTTTGTTCCCTTCTGTCTTTTCCTTTGTTGGGGTGTTAATGTTGGATCAAGAAACACTTCTGATCAGCTTGTAATAAATGAAGCACAGTATTTTAGCTCCAAGAAACTTTGGAGAGACTCACGCAAGGCTAGAATTTGGCTTTCATTCTGAAAGTCAGGCTGCAGAAAAAAAACCTTTGAGATCACTTTACTATTACCTGGGTTACTTCTTCCCACCCTTTGGCAGGAGGCTACAGTGCCAGAAAGTGTCAATTTACTCTCGCTATTGGGCCAAGAACATCCTTGGTACAAATTTATTGCTCTTAATAGGGCTGGGCCTTTAATTCTTGGTGCATACTTGTGAAGAATTTTGGCTTGTCACTGAGAAGCAGGAATTATTTTCCTCTCTACAGGTAGAGGCAGGCCCTCCTTTGGCTGAGGGCTCGACACATCCTGAGAGGAGCATTACTGCAGTGCTCCCATAAAGGGGGTTTGAAAACCCCATAACCACCTGCCTGTGCTGAAAGTCAGAAGCAGAATGGCTGCTGTTAAGCACATGGGATTTTTTTCTTATTCCTTCCCCCTTTTTTATTGCTCTGCTACTAGTTGAAGTGCTACTGTGGGATCAATCTGCTCCCAGTCCCCTGGGGAATTAGACAATAAAGGGCTCCTATAATGAAGACAGGGCACTTTTGCCATTAAAGTCACTAACAGCTGAAGCTAGGACTAAGGTTTCACGGCAGATTTTATGACTTCTTCCCATTTGTAAAGGGATCTGGTTTAAATGCTCACCAGGCTCAGCTGGCTGGGGTTTCTGCCATGCTTCTTTGCACACAGTGCTGATGCAAAAGTTGCTACTGGTGGCTCCCGGACACTGATAGAGGAAGTGGCCACCAATAATGGCAGCCCATTAAATGTTATTCCCTGATAGAGGCTCGCTGGCAACTGGAAGGAATCTGCCTCCTGCATTCCAACTAACAGTGTTTGTAGGACAAATCTGGGCTGAGTACAGATCTTTTCAGATCACAGAAACGCCTGCCCCACATGTAGCAAAAATCAGTCTGAATGAAAGCAAAGCACAGAGATGAGTAAACTGCCTGCATGCGTCAAAAATCCTGCCAGCCTGCTGGCATGTCACCTGCCACCCACTGCAGTGGCCCCGGCAGTGCAGTCTGGGAGATAGAAAGAGATGTCTCTGAGCAAATGCTCTTCTGCAACCCAGAGGGCAGCCAGGCTGGCCAGGCCAGCAGCTCTGCTCGTGGCACTAATATAAAACACCAAAGGCTCAGCCCCAAACAGTCTATCTGAGAGCACAAACACCAGTGACTAGAAGGATGTGCTTCGCCCAGCTATATCTGGCTACAGCTTCTCCTTTACAGGCACGACCAACTGTGGAGACTGTGTGGCTTCAAATGGCAGCAAAGGGCTCTGTTACTGCAGTCCCTTCCGTAAGGGTGCCTCTGCACCCAGCTTGGCAGCAGAAACAGTTGTACACCGCTGCTAAACCTGATCCCAGTTTGCAGTAGATTCCCCTTTTGACATTTTTCCCAACACCACCAGTAACTTCCTCCTTCCCTGGGGGTTGTCACGCTGTGAAACCACCACCACCAGTACACGGTGGCTTGCAAAGTCACGTGAAAGAGAGGATTTTGTTTCAGTTGTTCCCATTACTGGAATGTGAAGAAGAGATGCAGATAATCAGCCATTGCTTTTCTTCTGCAAGGAACAAAACCCAGTCTCTGTGATCAAAAATCCTCTTTGGATTTCAGCTAATCAGTGCCCCAGCTTCATCAGATCTACAAAGGAGGATTTGTGATGGTTGGAAAAGCCCACGTAAGAACATATGGGATAATGGAAAAATGATGCAAATTCAAATGTCTCCCTTATCAAACTCCTCTGGACTCAATCATTGTGGAATATTTATGGGTAAGTGGGTCTCCATTCTTACAAAACGAGATGATGCTTACAAGAGTACCTGTTGTCCCAGGACAGGGGCTTGGCAGATCTGTCCCTTGCTCTGCAAATCCATTTCTGCTTTTTATGCCTTTATGTGTCTCATGATGTTTTGTGTAGACCTGAGAGTCTGCACAGACACTCAAGAAACCATTCACCTGAGACGTTCATTTCACGGATACTATGTGAACTGGTCTCCAGACAGATAAGGTTGCAGAGGTTAAACAGCTAGTTACAGTACATAAAGCTTACATACACTGTGCCTAGATGAAGCTTTTCTCTTGTTTTCAGTGCTGTTTTCTCTTTATGAAGAAGAGAAAGATGACTGCAGTCACATCCCAGCTTTACAATACAATCCTAGTTTAATGGTAATAATACACAAAATCCTTCCTACTTTACAAACACCTGCACTTCACTTCTGTAGAAGCGAGAGATGCTCCTCAGCATGCAAGGGAGACATGGTGCCTGTGTCTTGACAATTGGTTAGGCCTAACACACTGCCACTTCCCTAACTGCTTTCCTTATATACTGATTCCAAATTAGAGTTTTCTTAAACACAGCTTCTCTAATTGACAATACTCATTACATTATGGACTTTGAACATTTGATTAAAATGATTATTAGCTGGCATTAGAACATGATTTTATTTTCTGGTTCATCAGATGCAAAATTCTAAAAACACGGTGAATGATGCAAAGATGACAGAGCTTCCATGACTTCTGTGAAAGCAGGAGTTTGGGGTAAGAGGCTCAATCACTGCCCCACCAGGGAAAGGCAGGCAGCACCCAGCTGCTGTACAGCACCTGGCAGCCTGCACAGTCTCCCAGGCTGACTGCAGCACGCGCTGCTGCTTGCCCCATCGAGGCTCATGGAGGGCACGGGGAGAGCTACAGTTATTACAGTGCGTTTCTGCGAGAGTTAGAGAACAAAACCACAAATCTGAACCAAGTCTAGTTTCTTAGTTCTGCTACTCATAGAATAATTTGTTAGTAATTATTTTTGTTGTTGTTATGGAATATCAGAACTAAATCATAATTTTCTTTCCTATATTCACTGTTTGAAAATTCCTTACTGCATTTTTTTCATATTTTATCCCTAATGGAATGAACCTGTAGAATCGTAACTTTACAAGTGGCCCTTACAAAGCGAATTGCATTTCAAAACTGATCTTGCCTTTGTACATTTGGAATGTCACTCTCAAAATCTAAGGTCAGGTGTATCAGGATTTTCTGTTGCAAGGAGCAGTCCTGCAGAATGCAAGGCGCATTAGGTTCATCTTGTGAATTGGTACAAAGCTGGACAACAGAAGCAGCACAAACAACTTTCATCCTAAAACTGTACTTCCTCTATTGCTCTCAACAGAGGGCTGAATATGCCATCATGGCTTTGATTAGCTGAGGAAGCACATAGATCTCCTGAGCACCTTTCAGCATTGAACTCCTTATTTAAGCTACCAGACCTCTGAACCTTTGCCTTAAAGCAACTGACTGAGCACAAGAGTAAATATATGATGCTTTATCTACAGCCTCAATTAGGAGGAGGGGATAAAGATCAGCTCTGGGTTGAGATAAGGGTAATAAACCTGATAACTGTCAACAGATAAGAGTAGTAGGGCTGCCATACCTTCTAAGTTCTGCAATATTACTAAAAGTTTCTAACATATTAATGATCACAGTCAAACCCACCCATGCTCTGAGCTCCGATCAACATGAACTAAACTCTGCTGTTAACCCAGAAAAGGCCAGGCAGCTCTCTCCTTCCCCTTCTTATTTCTAAGCACATTTCTGTTGTTCAACAGAACATGAACAAAAATGAACAGAGCAACACCCTTCATCTTAAGGCATTTGTAGCTCGATCAGAAGTGCGGGGTAACAGAAACCTACAGTCCTCCTGGGACTTCGAACACAGTTTCAGGACCCAGGAGACACAGAGAAAGGGGATGGGTCAGGTAAGTTTAGCATTAATTTCAATTATTTCCAGCCTTTTGCTCCGTATTAATAATAATAATTTACCTCTATCCAAGTGACTACAGTTCAAAAATTTTAGCATATCTCAGCACTATCATGTAAGTCAGTACTGTTTGCTAAAAATATAGCACAGTTATTTTCTTTTTGTTTACTCTCTTTTTTTTTTTTTAATAATTCTGAGGTATTTAATCAAGGATCTCAACTCAAACTTTGGAAAAAGAGAGATTATGTGAAATGCAGCATGCTGGAAAACCTGTGGTAGTTAAGTGGTTGCCTTGGAGACACATGCTCAGAAGATAAAGGAGCTTAAAGTTAGAAAGTTCATGGAAGGTATATAATGAATTGGTTTTGTCTGAGCCTCTGTGTGTATGTGTGTCCTTTTCTGCTGGAGCTGGAAGAACTGTTCCAAGATGTGACCTCCACTTCAACATGAGACAATTTTTTCATTATTTTCAAAGAGCAAAAGAAACAATTTTTCTTGAAAATGGACAAAAGAACCTGTAACAGTGTCAGTACAGATCGACCACCTAGCTGGGTCAGCTCACTGGGGAAAATGGCTTTGAATTTTTCCCACACGGCAAACTGTTGATGGGACAATCCACAAGAGATTTGGAGGATGGGAGACATAAACCTCTGAAAACCTAAGCTGCCTGTGTCTGCAAAGTTGGGCCAAAAATCCCTTTGGAAACAGATTCTGCCAGGACTCTGAGTATTTTCATGCTGCTCCTCTGTTCAGGACAGAGGGACCATGAAAGAGCCTCCTGAGACTTCGGCCTCAAGTCCTACCACAGTGAACAAGGGTTGGAAGATGGAAAGTAAACTTTTTTTTATTCCAAACTCGAAGGCAGGTTTGGCTCCTTCTCCTTTGGTTTGGACCAGCAGGGAGGCTGACACAAATTCCCGACCTGTCATGGTTATTCCTGCAGAAGCTATTGGATGTATCCTTGCCAAGGGAGAGTATTAGCAACATGACTGATACTGTTATGTCCCTGTAGCTCAAGTGAAGAGGAAAAGCTCTGGCTTTACTAACAGCAAATTATTATTAAAGAGCGTCATGAATGTACATATGGTTTTCTATCAAGATATAAGGTCACAGCTCCTTGTTCCAAAGCCATGGAGGCATATGTTATAAAGTCAGTAGACAATGACATGAAAATGGGACAGAAGTAAAAATGACTGTATGCTTCATTTTCTGTGGCATCATACTTAACCATTTCTTTCTCCTCACTTTTCACAGTGGAAGACCTGTTGGTCAGGAACATGAACAAAATTGCTCCTACTAGGCAAAAAGAGGAAGAAGCTGAAGGCCTGAGAGGCTTCACTCTGGGTTGAGTCTGGATGGCTCTGCCAGACGTAAAGGGCAGCAGCAATGAAAAACAAATTGAGACATCCCTATGGTATGTCTTCTTTCCACTGCCAGCTTCAAAAATTACACTGATGTAATTATGCGAGCAGTTGCAGCAGCGGGGTGTAAGGCTCAACTGATGTTGAAAGTAAGTTGAATTTCTTTGATGCAAAGTGCTCTGATTATTACGATGAGTGGGAAAAGTGGTGTTTAAGAAATTAAGTTTGGAGGGGAACCACATCTATCTAGAAATTGGGCGGTGAATCTTACTAAAAAGGTATGATTTGTGAGAGTTCATTGTCTCAGGCCAGTAGGTGCTTCTGAGAGGGTCCAGAAAGTGAAGAGGAATGAGAAGACACGTCTTAGAGGCCTGCAATCTTAGATTTCAGACTTCTAGTGAGATGAGCAAGGCTAGATGCAGCAGAGATCCAGAATCTGTCCCAAGAAACTGAGTTCTGCAAGTAATTTCCTTCCTTTCATCAAATGTACATAGAAAGAATGTAACTTCCTTCCTGCTGTGAACTAGTTTTCTTCCAGATTTCATAGAGAACGTCTCTGGAAGCTTCCACACTTGGTGGCTGATGACTCATTTAATTTCAAAAAGTTAAGAATACTTCATAAAGTAAATACCATTACCAGATACTCTGTGGTGGCCCTGATGGAGCTACACAGTCCCAGGCAGCTAGTGCCATCATTCCTTCCTACACTGTGCCAGAAAATGCCGTCTCTCTAGTGCGAGCTGGGGATGCCCCACGAGGAACAATTCCTCAAGAGGCTCACTAGTTTGGTGACTTGTTCCTACCCACCACCTTGACCTTATTTGGTCTAGTGCAGAAAGCGAGGAAATTTTAAATGACTTAGGAGATAGTTAAATCTAATCTGAGCAGCAACCTTGATTGAATCTGGACTGTCTACTGACCATTTTCAGCCATCTCCTCTATGAAAAGTGTTTTTGTTAATAATGATCCCTCTGTGCTCCACAGCAGGCGTATCTCAGAGCACCGGCTGTGCACTGGACCATGGCACACTCTCATCTGTAAATAGATGTGAGGAAGCAAAGAATTGCAAGGCAGGAAACGGCCACTTGGCCCAATGAGCCTGGCCCTTTAAGTTTATCTCAAACGCACCTCCTTGCTTTGTCTCTGCATCTGCAAATCTCCTTTCTCCTCATAAAAATGTCTAGTTGTCTCTTAAACCTATTCAAAGTATTTGCTTAAATGACCTAACTTGGCAGCGACTCTATAGCATTTGGGCCGGCCTGAGTGACATAATGCTGCTAGAATCCCCTGTTTATTTTTCATGTTGCCTACAATCCTGCCGTGCTGGGCTGGGATGCAGCAGATAAACAAGTCCTGTTCAGCCCACAGGAACCATCCACGGAAAACCCAGGGCTACCAGAAGTGGCAGTGCTGACTCAGCACCAAAACACTTCCCATGAAATAACTCTGGAGCCAGCCACCCTGGAGCTCAGGTAATGGTGCTTGTGGGAAAGCCATCTCCGGGCAGACTTTGAATTGGCTTTAGCCTGTTTTCAAGGACAGATGGGGAGAGTTTCTGACACCCTCCCATCTTAACTTCTCTTTACTAAGCATATTGAGGAATCTTTAGTTCTCATGCGGTAGGTAGCTAATATTAAACTGAGTTACAGTTAAATAGTGAAGATTTTGTGATGATAAGCTTTTGTGAGCTCCTTATAACTTTTCTTAGGATAGACATCCACCTGCTTGTTCTAACCTTAAACTAGCACTGCCGTTTGGGTCATTTACCATGGTTCCTTCCTCCCTGGTGAAATGCCAGCTTCACCCATCTTTTTAAACCTAGTGTAACTCTGCCTCCCACTGGAGTTTACAGTGGATAATTTTTTTCCCTATGTCTGCAGTTGAATTGCTCTTATTGATGCTGCTGAACCCACACTACCCAAGGTCAAGTTTTGATGATGCAGTTGATACAGTGTATTCATACCTATCAATCCCACCCAGTGCTTTTCATCCATTTTTGCTTGGCAGTCCCCCCAGTTCTCTCCGTGGGACTGTACACCCAATAGCACAGTGAACTAAAGCTAGTGCGCTTGTAATCAGCTTTTCCTAGCTACCTCTCCTGTGTCCTGGGAAAGACCCCAGGCTGAAGAGCATTATCAGGGAGAAAAGTTTATCAGAGGATATAGAACCTCAACTATATGCACCATTACATGTGTACCAACTGTTATACTATGTTATATAGACATACATATATGTCTAAAGCCTCAAAGTCACTAAAATAAATACTTCAACATCCAGCCTTTTGTTGCAGTTCATATTCTTGAGCACGCTGTGAACAGCCAGCACTGCTCTCCTCTATTAGCTGCCTGAGTGTTTGTCAGTTGAACTGCAGCAGGGGGGAGGTGGGAATAAAAACCTCCAACCGTAACCTTTCTGCATACACTATATTCTTAGGTTACAAGATAATCCTACATGTTCTTATAAATGCGGCCTCACTAAGGCAAAGTGATCATTGATACAAAAACTTATCTGGAATATTAGGATCTCTTCAGTTCTGGTTATTTTCAAGATCCTGTAAATGGTTGGCACATGGGAAAATCCCTTTGCTTTTGATATAAATACCATTCTCATAAGCATTTGAAAATGCTATTGTTCCAGTTTTGCAAATAAGAACAGACCTTTAAAGCATGTAGAAACAGAATCAGTTTTTTAATGAGCTTTTTTGCCCCCCTCTAATTACTTTTTGTAGCATTTTAAATGACAGGGTTCCTGATGTATCCCTTCTACAATCACTAAAAGACTATTGCTATTTGTCTTTGTTTCATGTATTTTGAGCATTGCTGATGTATTTTATGTCTAATGCTTCTATCCTTCTACAAGCCTGTGCCAATCTGTTTTTTCATCTTGTTCTTGGGTGCACCCACCACTTGTAAGATGGGCACCAGATCCTGCTTGGCCTGGAAAGCTTAGTTCTAGCTCATTTCATTCAATCTACAGTAAAACTTTCTTTCCATCTTCCCATCTGGCTCCTTCTACTTCAGTTAAGCCCCTTGTGCATACTACGTTGTGCTGACTAAAGCTACTTCATTATTAGTCTGCATACAGAATATTCTGTTTTCAGAGAGATGTATGCAATGCTGCAAAACACATTTCCCTGTTGAAGAGTAAATCCCAATTTGTGAAAGTCTGGATGAGTATTTGCCATAGCCTCAAGCCATTTCCCAGAAACCGTCTTTCAATTCACCCTGCATTTGGATTCCACATTCACTTCACCCAGCCTCTTCCTCAGCCTGGCAAACAGCTAAAATTCACTCAACAGCTCAATACCAACTAATGCTCCATCAAAGCAAATCTAAACCTCATTCAGCTGTGCATAGGGGGATACGAAGGCTCTGAAGAAGACTAACAATGCATAGCTGCTACCCCTAAGAGTCCCTCTCTGCACTGCCATAAGCCTGAGCAGCCTCACCCTCCCCACACATCTTTCCCACAGTTACAGAGCTGCAGCTGGTGCCACCCTTTACACACAGCCCAGCCATCCCAGGATGCGCTGCTGCTCCCCTGTGTGCAGCTGCAGCCGCTAAGCCAACGGGCACCCAACAGAGGCTCATACACTCATTTAGCTCATTAGACTCAGACAGCTGTAGATTACACAGAGAACAGCAAGGGAGACAAACCTGCTAGAGAAAACTGACGAGAAGGCCCCAAGGATGGCTGTGTTGTAGTATGGCTTCTCCTGTTTCCACACCACCATTTTTGGCTTGCTTCTCTGCGTCTAAGTATTTCTAAGAAGAAATCTGATCTGCACATTTGGGTTCAAAATGGGCCAAGTTCCTGCTATAGCACTGCATGTGTTTGGTATCCAGATCTGCATGGGAAGGAAGCTGCCTTCCACAGCAGGGGATCTGAATACCTCTAGTGGATTTAAACATCTTGGCCTTTGTCATGGAGACTTGACCGTGGCTTCACATCCTGTGCAACCCAACTGCAATGGGCTAAAAGCAAGGGGCAGACTGGGAGAAGGGAATAGTCTTCATAGAAGAGCTGGAAAATAAAGAGAGGCAGACTGTGCCTGGTTGGTACAGGTTTTTTTCCACTGATGATGGCAGATAAATCACTGTCCTCCCTCATGTCCCCACGGCAGGTGTGTACAGAGCAGCTGCTCTTTGGGCTCTGTTGCCCTGTAATAATGGCACGTGTATGTTCTACCTACACCCCTGTCACAGCTGCTGTGAAATAAATCTTAATCCACTGGAAGGTGGATTCCCCCATCATGTCATGGGGAGAGGTATTTTCACAGGGAGAGGAATGAGAGGATGGGAGGAAACAGGGCTTTGCAGCAAGAAATGTGCAGAACAGTATTCAAAGTCACAGTCCTGTCTTGCCATCCAGATGTTTCTAGAGACACCAAACCAGTGCATACCAAACTCAGGGCTTCTCATTCCCACCAGACAGGCACTGCATGAAGAAAGGATATGTGCACTGTTTAACCTCATTTATTCCTTAGCAACCAAAAGCTCCCTGTATTTTCCCATCTTGGGGGCTTATGTGCGGATCCCCATTCAGTGACATTCTCCCACCATGAATGATTAAGGAATCCGAATCTTTAAAAATTGCCAGATCCCATTTCTATTCCTAAATACATCCCTATATAGAGAGATAAGCCTGGGAGGCCAAGGAATTTTAGTTAATGATCCCTTTTTATGGGGCCAAGAAGCAGTGCTATGAAAGGGAGGTCTGGGGCTATTTCTCCCCTCTGTGTCTGTGCTTTGCAGAGATTTATACAAACATTTTTCATGTTTTACCTAGCTGTGCTGTGTTCACTAGGAAAGTACGCTAGGCTTTTGCCCTGGGATGTATCGCACAGCCATGTGTCAGATTTGGAAGATATGTTCAACACCGGTCAGTGCTAATGGGAAGAGAGGATTAACATCTTAATCCCTGGGTGTAGCTGTGCCAGCAGTGACATCCTAGCAAAGACAAGGCAGTGGACAACTACTTCAAGGTGGAATCAAATACAAGGCTAGTTTGAAAAGGCTCCTGAGAGAGCTGCCCATTGCCTTGTCTCCCCGTTTTGGGAATGAACAGGATTTTGCCTCTCATTCATTAGTAACATACTTTTATCTTAATGAGGGCAAAGCGTGGAGGGTTAACTGTTAAGCAAGGTCAGCGTTGTGCAGGACTTTCCTTACCTAATACAGCTGTCGAGAACAGGTTTATTTGAGTGGTTTGCTTCATCTACCTGCAATATTTCCCGTCCCGCACAGGCTGAATGTACCTATTTAAATTTGTGCTTAGGACCAACTCAGTGATCCGTTCACTACAAATAAGGTAGATGAGTTTCACTGTCTCATTATCTGTATTTTCCTGTGGGAGGAGGTGGGATTACAAACCATGGGGCAGGAGAAAAGAGCCATGGAACACGGAACGTTCTTAGCAGCGCTGCTTGACCTTAGAGCCTGCAGGCTTAGGCAGAGGGGAGTGTAACCAGCAGAGCCAGCAGCTGGAATTCAACTACCCCAGCAGGAACTGGAAACAAATGAACAGACTAAGTGAAATATACCTTCCCCCTGATCTCTCTGAATCAACACCATGCTATTTACAGTAGTGTATAATAATATTGAACCAAGATTTACATGAGACGATTTCTATTCCACAGCACAAGATAACTTCCCAATAACTTTTTTTTCAGAGATGCAAAAACATTTACTTTAATGATAATGAAAATAAAGTCAGCAAAATCCTTTTGTCCTGTCGTTCTGATCAGATAAACCATATCTACCAACTGTTAGAAGGAGGATTAACTTGGGTTGACATTTTTTTTAATGTACTATGAGAAAAGCCCTGGGGCCAAAACATTTACAGGCCAGGTTTTAGTGTATGTTGATCTAATAGTTTCTCTGAAGAAAATGTCTTCAGACCTGGCAGGTGTGTATTGGTTTTCATTACTTCAAGTGTCTACTAGCAAAGTTTTAATTAACGGGGTTGTACACAAAATATTTCATATTTCCAGTGTTGTAAGAGTGAGGAACTCAAGAGTGGGACTCCTGGGTCCCTTTCCAGCTGCCGAACACGTCATGGTAGACAGGACTGTAGTAGTCTTGCCTGACTATCCCATGGCCCTCAAGTTGGTGGGACAAGATCTCCTTTGATATCCAAGTGTTCCTCTGATGTATTATTTACAAGACCCCATTCCTGCTCTGTTAGGTACTGCAGGAATTGTCTCTGCTATGGACTAAAGGGAAATACAGGAGATGTGCAAGGAGATGGACAGACTTGGTTGAAGTCACCCAGCAGGTCTGCAACAGGGACAGGCCCAAGACCTACTCAAGACCTACTAACACGACCTAACCATCCTGACCTGGCCATCTACCTCTCCCCATTCCTCCTGGGGAGATGCCCACTTCTGAGGTGTGTGTAAGAACAGGGAACAAGCCTAGCAAGCTGCTTGCCTAGTGCAAATGTTAACAGGAGAAAACACAGCATTTCCTTTGCCTCTTATCAGAGACGTTAGACCACAAGAGATAATGTTATTAGCAAAAACACAATGCTGGTGCTCCAGTCAGCAGAGGAGATAGACCACTTATCAGCTCTTTTATGAAGGCTCTCTCACTGTTACTATAACTTTCTGATCATTTATATACAGAACTGATATAATTTTATTTTTCCTGGACAGGTTCTTTTCACTTGCCCTTTTCTAAACAGGTTGTCTTTTTTCCTCTTCCAGTAAGTGGATACTCCCTCTGAAGTTCTCAGTTTGGCTGCTCCTTTTTTCCTGTCTTTTGGCTCTGCTTCATCCCAGTTTCAGGTTGTTTTGATTGCATTTTTTACAGTCCTTTGCCTTCTGTTGTCTCTCTTTCAACAGAGATGCTGGTCTAGGGGATAGGTTTTCAACAGTGACAACAACAAATGGGACAATTTGCACTTCATCCAAAACTCCATTCTTCATCTGATAAGCATTTATTTAATTTGGATTATATAGTCCTTTTGTGTACCTGGGAAACAGCAACTTCATGATTTAGCTTCTGAGCATTTTCACCAGATGATTCCCCCAGGAGAGGAGGGCGTGCTCCCGCTCTGCAGGTACATAGTTAGATAGAGATCTCCTTTCCTTGTCATTTCTACATGCAATGAGACATTGAGAGCTGGTAGAGAACGGGACCTGGAGTCCAGGACCATGCAAACCCAGCTGCCAAGGCAGTCTGACTACAATCTCCTCTGTGTCCAGAGATCCACACGCCTTGTGCATGTGGAATAGTCCCCAAATTCCTTCTTTCTCATCAGTATCCCCGTTCTTGAATGTCTCGCATTTTCTTCTGTGAAAATTCCCAGTCCCAGCTCAGAGCTGCGCTGCTTGCTCCCTGTGGCACTGGAATATGATTCCTCCACGCAAGGTGCCCCCTTTGAGAGAGACCTCCATCACACTGCACTTTGTCTCTCTGCAGTACTCTGAATGTTAATTAAAAGTTTGCTTTTATTAAATTACACAAAATTAAAAGAATCAGCAAGCATCAGAGACCTCTCTGGTGACCTGCTTGCAAAGGCAAGCTCCTTGAACAGTCCCTGCTGTAGGTTCTTTCTTTTTTGGCATTAGAGTTTATGACTCTGAGAATGCAAAAGCACCTTCATGCAAACAAAAATTAGGCCCTAAATTATGAAGTGCTGATCCTGTACCACTAAAATTAGTGAGAGATTAGTCACTAGTTTCAAAGGGCATAGGGTCAGGCTCTACCAGAAAAAGTCACCCTCGATTTATTGTACACGTTTCCATAGGACAGCCTTTGAGATGCAGTGAAGATCTCAATATGGCCAAATTAAACGGTATGTGGAAACCCTCCCATTAGAACCATCTGTATTCTCCTTATCGTGCCATACACATCACGCTGAAAATTTGGGTTGTTACCATGCAGATTATAACTAATTTCATACATATGATTTTGAAAGAGATCACTTTACAGGGCCTTTGCACAGGGATTACTTGCAATCCTCCTTGAGGGGTGATCTCAAAAGTTTTTTCTCAGTATGATAGATTGATTTTTCTCTTGGCCATTTGGAATGATTAAAGCAGAGATCTTGACAGGTCCTCCTACGAAGGGTCAAGTCTTGCTCCTGGAAAGATGGGAGTTGGCATCTGGTAGCCTGAAACTGGGACAGGCATTTTAAAATCCAAACACTTGGCCATGGCATTAATTTAAAATGTCTGGACGGGACTGTGTTTGTCTGCCCGCGTGGTTCTCATATGCACTGTTTCCAGAAGTTGTCCTTCCTAGAATAACATAAATCTCTGAGTGATGCTGTTTGGCTGCCCTCAGAGTACCTCGGTCGGAGTAGGACATGTTGTCTTAAATCATTTTTAATTCCTTCCCTTCCGTGGTGTATAATGCCTTGTGTATGCTGCTCTGTCACACCGGCCTCTGGACTTACAGCCTGGTGAGAGGCTGCGTTACTGTGCTCATTAGGGAACTAACAGCTTGGTACACTGTTGTATTTTCTTGAATTTTTATCAGTATATGCTTTAATGATTTTTTTCCTGTGATACCCAGATACATTATAGAGCATGTGTGTGTCCTATACTCGTGGCAAACGAAGCATTAACTGAAAAGCACAGAGCAAGATATTTTTTCCTGATCCACTGAGTTTCTCCTTTAAAAATCAAGAAAGGGACAGATCTTCCCCAGGAGCAGAGCTGGGCTATTCTGTTGCAAAGGCTGGCAGTGCCTGACTCCTGCGTTCTGCAATCCAGCCTGCTTCCTTCTTCATTCCAGAAAAAACATGCAGTCCTCAAAAGCTTGACTTTGTCAGTGGATGTGGTTTCTCCATAAATACTGGCTTGATTTGTGGTGCTGTAATACTGGATCATTTTAGCTGTGTTTCATATGAAGGTCCCATTTATAAATGACTTCTAAAGAGAGTGTAAATGCTTAAACCCAGGCATTTTATACATATAAACAGGGTATATTATGAATGGTTACAACCAGACGAGAAGAAAATGTTATAGAATGTTATGGAGAACCTCTCAGATGCTATAGCAGTCACTAATGATCAACTGCTCTCTCCGCCATTTAGTAACAACTTACATTGTGTGTATAAGCAGAAAATACAGAAGAAAACCAGATTTTCTTTTTGGTGATGATTGCAGCCTGAGGAATCCTCTATTCTAACTTGCTGAATCCCCTCAAATACCCTAAGACACACAAGTAGGAACAGTAGCTCAGATCCATTTCTCTTTCCCAGCTCAAATCACAACTGTGAAGCAAATGAACTCTGACACACCAAGCAGTTTGGGGGCCTTTTCCAGCCACTGCCAAAAGTCCAGGTAACCTGGAACACGTAGTTCAAAACTGACTTGCTAACGTTTACAGACAGGTCTGAGACATTCATACATTTCCTGTTGAAAGTGTAAAAAGAATGTGAAGGGGGTATCTTAAGCGAAATGCCTGTCTTTTAGCTGTTAAATAAAGTCAAAAGTATGTATTTATCTGATAGTGACGCAACACCACAATTTCTTAATACAAACTGAACTCCAAATCCCTTTTCACTGAACAAAATAGTGGGAAAGAGAAGCAGAGTGACACTACTTGGTAGAAGAACCTAGCAGTAATGGGTGCTCAGGCACCGGTCAGGCCAGCTGCCTGCTCTATGAGGCAAAGAAGCTTCAAGTCTTGGTGTGAAAATGCATCCACACAAACCCTCTGGGTCCATGGTATTTTGGTCTCCAGTGAAAGCAGAATCACTTTGACTCAGCTGCAGAAGCACTTAGGAGTTGTGTGGGAGTCCTCCAGAACACATAACAAATCATGAAGTAACAAAGGGAATTAAAAGGTGGTAATATGATACACAATTTAAGAACATGGATTAAATATTGAATTAAGCCATGCTCCCCATTCAGCCTACAGCCAGTCCCTTCTTTGCTATAAAATGGCACTGGGGGCCAAATTCTGCTCCTGCATTAATGGGAATGAGAAGGAATTGCACAGAGTTATGTCAGAACAAGCCTGGGATGGCAAGAGGAGACTGAAGCCAGGGCAGCAATGTGGTCAGGGCATGCCCAGGAGGGAATGGGGTGAACAGGTCTCCTGACACAGTTGTCAGTGTAGGCAGACAGGCCCTAATTGGTCTGATCTGATTACTTTTTCCAAAAGCTTTGAACTTTGCACAGGGTGCCTTGGGCCTGCAGGAGCCACTGCTCTGGTGGGGGATTAGCACAATGGCTGGGCTGAACTCTCCACCCCCCCACCCCCCGCAACTGAATTTTACTATCTAACGGGCAATGGTTCAGTGATGAATGACTGACAGGTGTGATCAGCTGATGGGAATGGCTGGGGATGGTACACACACACTGCAATTTTACCAGACCATAATGTATTCTGCAGTAGGCAAAGGATAAAGCTTGTAAAACATTTGTTTTAAGTCTTAAAATATCAAATTCCTCATAACTATGGGCTTCCTAAAACTGGTCCTGGTAATTACAAGTGTTGAGCCATGAATAATTTCATGCTAGGAGGTGCATTAATTTTAAACTCCTCCCGCCTCCTCCAGACATTGTGAAAGCACATTACCAGTGAGGACAAGTTTATGATCTTATCCAGGACAACTGGTGCAATAATATGAAATGAAAACCAAGACAAAAATGTCATTGTCTGCACACTCTGTACAAAGGGATCCTGCAGAAAGCTCCCTTTGCAGCCTGAGACCAGGAGGAGTGCTCCAAAGGTGTGAGCAAGATTTATGGAGCCTTTCCAAGTACATGGCTCAGACCCTGTCAGATCTGGCCATGAGCAGCCTGGTGTCTAGGGACTGTTTCAAGGAACAAGGAACATGATTGTCCCTACAAAGGTTTGCATTTAAAATCTTCAACCATACTTTCACAAAAATCCACTGAGACCTAGGACCAGGTTGCTCCAGACGTAGCATGCTTGGTCCCAAAAGAATTACCCTGCAGTCTGGGGTACTTAGGTTTATAATCTCACTGTCACTAAGTTCAACGCAGTGGCATAGGATCTATTTGGCAAGCAATCCCTGCTTAACATCTACATGTTTCTGTCTGTTCACATTTACAGCAGCAACCCCATAGTTTCACAGCTCACTCAGAAGTTACACCTCAGTCGGAGAGGAAACAAGCAAGTCTGGCTGGAGGAAAGATCAGAGATATCTATCTTGGGCAGGGCATCCCACAGCATATTTACCATTCAGGCTGTGTCAGAGGCTGCACTGTCAACACCATTCTCAAGAAGGATGTATAATACAGATGTTAAACAACAATTATCCCGCTAAAGATCAGGTAAAGTTAAATAATGGCAAGGGTGTGATACTTAACATTGAACAAATTAGGGATGATATTCTCTCCCTAAGGTTCCCAGGTGCCCCTGTGGTAGCTCTCCCTCACCTTGTACTACATCACACTGTGTGTGCTGTTACAGCAATGCATGGTTGCAAAGTAAAAAATTGTCTTGATGTAGCATTTGGAAGCCTTGGGGTTTGCTTCATGACCTCAGTGCTAACATGCTGACAATGACATTCTTAGTCGCTTCTCAATCCCTTTGGACTGAGTTAACCACCTTGAGCTAAATATATAGGCAGTCCTGGCTTATATGAAGACATGACAATTCAGAAGTCATCAAAGTTGTTGGGCTGCACAAGGTAGAATTTAGCTTCTATGTCTCATCTATGCCCCTGAAAAATAAAATCGTTGGACACATTTCTGATTGTGCCCTATTTGCCCTTTGTAACAGTATAATAGCACTGAAGCCAGCTATAAGTTATTTTCTTGGGATTTTTCATGCTTCTTTTTTAACCTGTAAGAAAAATGTATCAGTGTGCCGCTATTACTAGGATGAAATTTTCCCCTGGAAATCAAAGCACAACGAAAACTCTTTATCAGTTTCCCTGTTCTCTTCAGAAAGCTGTGGTAGCAGATGCTTTAAACTCTCTCGTGGGTGAAGGGGAAAGGTTGGATTACTGAAAAAACAAGGCAGACTTCAGAGTGTGGAGGAGGCATTAGGAACTGCTTAGGATCTCAAACCTGCAACACCTTGAACCCATCACCAGCCAGAACCGTGATGGATGGGAGAGGATAAAGGGCAGTCTAGCTGACCCATGATGCCTTCCAGTGCCCTCCAAGAAACAAGAAGAAAAGATTCTTATCACTCTGTGAAAGAACAGAGGGGAAAATTATCATTAAAATGCCTTCCTAATAAAACTAACAAACAGGGCTTTTTTTCTTTCAAACTCCATTCTCTTATCCCCTCCCTACAAGCTTCAAGATGGCCATGACTTGAAGAATTTTAGTCTTGGGGTGAACCTTTCCTAAGTAGAGGTCACATCCTTCTGCCTAGACTTTAGTTTTGTTAGACAGTCTTCTTTGAAAACCTCAAGAAACTAAATAATTTTGGGTATATCTTTATAGTCATCAGTGCATAGAATCACAATGTAGAATTATGCTAATACACCAAATTGCTATATGTAATAAAATTTCTGTGTTTGTGAATCTGAATTCACTTCCTATATCACCTGCTGGAGAATCACTGATGAAACACAAATGAGTCACTTTATTTCTCTGTTTGCTTTAGGTCTGGGAATTTTGCTATCTCCTTGGTAAAGTGCTCTAGGATGATGTCGAGTAGTGGAGAATTTAGGTGTGTTATGGAAACCAAGGCAGTTACAGACCCTGTAGCAAAGCATTTATAGGATAAAGCTGGCCATTGAAAGTTAATTTTCTGTAATTGGTTTCCCCCATAGATTTTTGCAGACTGGCACCCACCGCCCACTGAAACCCATCTATTCTCCCCTCCAACCCTTCCATGCCCACCTTTCCCTTTGCCTCTACCCAGCATCATCCTGCACTCCAGGAACCTGACTGATTCCTCACGCTCCAAACATCTCCCAGACTCTCTGCTGCTCGTAGCTTTCAGGGGAGAAGAGAGTCTCTGTCTCTCTTCTCTGTTCCCAGAGCGCACCCTTCTTAACCTCTCTCTCCCTCTCTGCTCCCAGGGCACTGTCCCTCTCAATTTTCAAAGGCAGTCTTTGAACTAAGTACAAATAAATTCAAAAGCCAAAGAGCAGGAATTTCTATGGACACATGAGTGTGTTATAAGCTGGTACCTGTGGTTCCCTAACATCTGGTGCCCTGTAATCCAAAGTCTTATGAAGCCTTCTGGCTCAAATTCCACCTGTGCAACAGGTTGCTTATTAGCAGACACCACTACTCCATGAAAAACAGGCTCTAGGAACCAAACCCCAAATCCATGAAATTTGCCATTCAGCTGTCCTAGTATTTGATCATATACTAAACACTCCAAATCATTTGGGTTTTTGGTTCTTTGAAGCCAAACCTTCACTTCAATATTGGCTTTATGTTGTTAGCATCATGCTAATCCCCACAGACCTTTGGAATTTGTTCTGTGAGTCAATGACTACATCCAAGGTGTCTGGGTGGGAGAAGCTAGGACAGATATATTAATTCATAGCAAAGGAAATCCCCAGTGTTCCATGGCTGAGCTACCATTTGCGAAGGATTCCTCAAACTCCTAATACAAGCAACAGAGTCACCCCCACCATCATGCTGCTCAGGCTCTCTCTTGAGATATACTCAAGGGTATTGCCTGAAATAGATCTTACCTTGGTGGGAAAACAGAGCTCAACCTCCTAGAAAACCCACGTAATTCTACAGGAAAAAAGGTACAAAGCGTTGCTAAACACACTCATACCTAGTAACTCAGTGGGACCTGCTCTCTGGTTCTGTCTCAGAACTGACATGTAACTCAGACCCAGCAAACCTCTACTCCTACTAATCGAAAAGCTCTTTCCCCTCATCCTGTTAACCATCTCCTTCCTTTTTGCACTCTTCAGACCAAGGTTCAAGGTGTACTTTCAAAGCAAAATACCAGTCTTGCTACACAACTGCTCCATGAGAGCACAGTCCTGTGATCCCAGCAGCACAGCCATGTTTGTGCCTCTCCCAGCCAGCCAAAGGCATTTGCAGAGCTCATGGGAGTCTTTAGGCACCAGATCTCCCCAGAAGCGGCATGATGCTGCAAATGTGCTTCTGCATCACATCTCCCTGGTAGTCTTAGGGACTGTTAAGGCAAGGCTGCAAAGCTGAGTGGATCTCTGGTCACTCTGTTCAGTGTCCAGCTACAGGACACCTTACAGGGTTTGAAGTTCTGGATAACTGGAATCAAGAAATGGCATGTTAAATTCAGCTGTTACAGCCCAACAACCTACCCACACACTCTGCAGCACACAGCTGGGGGCTAAAATGCACAGAGGTTTCCTTCCCTGTTCCCTGAGAGCTGCATGTATGATCTGGAGCAGCAGGGCTTTAAATTTTTGGTTTTTTTTTAGTTAATACTAGGGTTCTAGATATTTGGGGGAGTCACATAGATCCCTGATCCTTTCCTGAATCGTCTGGCACCAGTATTGTCTGAAGGCCAGGAACTGCTGAACAGCCAGTGCTGAAACAGTGTCAGGCAGTGGGGATGTTGACAGACACTGGATTTTCTTTTGGCTATGAAGCTGGAAATGTTTCCCAAAAGCTGCTGTGATGTGGTGCCACAGACTTTGCCTACCTTGGGACATCACACTAGCACCAAGGAACTGGTTTGGGATGTGAAAAAAAAATTCAGGTCATGCAGACATGCTGGCAAAAGACTTAGTTTAAAAGTAGCTGAACCACCAGAAAAAGGCTCTTTAACTTCTGTGCTGTCCATCATCCAGCACCTCAGCCTAGGCATGACAGCCCCTCTACCTGGGAGAGCTGCTCCAGTGAGCCAGGGCAGAGGGGCTAACATCAGACATTATAAAAATGTGTGACTTAATGAGTGCCATCACACAACTCAGGCTTTAAAACAGCCTTGCTACTGAGTGCCCGACTTACTGAACCACCCCAGATCACTTGTAAATCTTGGCTCTTCTCCTCCAGAGCCTGCCAAGTTCCCATGATCACTGAACTGGGTTTCTCCATTAAGGGTTTATTCCTAATCCTGTCGGTTCCTATCTCACAATGACATAGCTTGGATCCCCCAAACATTCCAGTAATTCCTCCCTTTTGAGCCGACAGACACAGTGCTTCCTTGGCAAGCAGGCGTCCCGCATTCCTGGACTCACTTCCCAAGCTGTCTTGCCCACTCCTCAGGAATGGCTCCCCGCAGGGACTTATTTCCTTAAGGATGAGATGTTTTCATACCCTGGCAAGTTTCCCACTGCCTATCATCACATGTATCCCATGCAAAGAGGGAGAAGTGCAGGTTTCTTCTCAGTTGTTTTGAAGTGCCCAGACACCTCAGGATGACAGGCAGGTGCTTGCAGAGTGTGCAGTCCCTTGTTTGACCTGGGACACCGCTGGAGGGTTGCTAGGGGCTTTGGGGCACACTCTGCCTGAGGCATGACAAAATACAGGGAAGAGCCTTTCAGAAGTGACACATTAAACTCAACGGACTTCCAAGAGGTGCTCCCAGGTTTACAGCAGAGACCAGATTCCCTGCAGTTATCAGTACTGAGAAAGCTGGTGCTGCCTAAGGCAGCCTCACACACACAAGCTCCCCTGCTACACGAGAATATCACAGTTTCTAAGCATCTTTCTAGATCAAGCTCAGGTGAGAGTGTCTGAACATTAAGCTTTTCTCCAGGAACAGCTGCCAAATTGTATCTGGGCTGAATCACTACCCTGTGTGTTGTGTTGCCTTCTACCTTAGTGTGTATATGCACAGTCCAGAACAGCAGCACTTTGCATGTCATCATCTCCCCTGGCCCTGCTAGCATCCCACAGTGGGAGCCAGTGCAGGGCCTTCAGCACAGACTGACCGGCTCTCCTTGACTGCCCAGGGTCATGCTGCCAGCCTTCTTACTTATGCAGCCCTTTTCCCCTCCCCAGGGAGCTGAGACCTGTAAAATTCTCTCCTGTTGTGGCTCTAGCCACCACTCTCTTTACGAGCCAGAGACAGCCTGCAAAGAACAGGGTTTTTTTCAGGCATTTTTAACACCACCAGATGCACAGAGCTGAATACAAGCTAAACACAAACTGCTGGGCTGGTTGTTACAGATCATCAGCCAAGAGGCTGCGTAGTTTAATTTCTGTCTCCAAATGCTGTTAGCTACTTGTTTTCTCATTTGCTTTCCATTGCTGGGCTCTCAGGGGTGCTGCCAACACATAAATATATTCTGTAGGAATTTCAGTTTATTTAGGAAAGAAAGAAACTCATTTCCCATTGCTGAGAAGGCTGGTGTTATGAGGGAAGGTGGGCTCTGCTTAACTCCTGTTCTACCAACCTAAATCTACGGGAAATATTTCAGACAACACCGCCTCGTACTACCTGTTCTACACGAAGTTTCCGTGTGTCTTAAAACCTGAATTGCCGCAGGTACAGCCCAGCAGCCTCCCGCACCGCTCCAGCTCCAGCTTTGTCCCCACCATGTACCAGGTGTCACCACGATCGCTGCTGCGCAGCACACGGAGACACCTAGTGGGGAAACCCCGCTGCACGGCACAGCCCAGCCCGGCACGGCACGGTACAGCCCGGCATGGCACGGCAAAGCCCAGCTCGGCACGGCATAGCCCAGGACGGCACGGCACAGCACAGCACAGCCCGGCACGGCACAGTTCGGCATGGCAAAGCCCAGCCCAGTCCAGCCTCCCTCCGTGTCCACGGCTCTTCCGTGGACGCACGGCCCAGGTAGCAGCGCACTGCCCGGCTCAGCGCTGACCTCTGTCTTGGTGTTTCTCGGTGCTGGGAGGCCAGGAACTTTTTTTTGCAGAGTTGTTGCCAGTAATGGGGTTTTTCCCATTTTCACTGAAAAATCTCCATTGCAGATCTGGTTTCAGGTCCCTTGCCATCTTGTACTGAGTCAAAATCAACCTTTAATTACTTCTGTCACAATTTGAAAGCAATTATATAGGAAGATAATGTAAAAGGCATTACAATTTTCACAGTATCTCTGCTGAGGAAGAACTTGGCAGCTGTGACTATAGAGCGTGCCAGATTCCCTCTCCCTGTCCAGCCCCGCTGGCCCCAGGAGTCACTGTCCAAGCCCAAATGCAAGCAGCGCTGGACCCAGCATCTTAAAGTTCAAAAGGCCAAAGCTGTTAATCTGTGCAAGGCAGGGGGTAAGTGAGTGTGCACGTGGCCCGCAAGAGCACCCAAAGCCCAGCAGCAGCACAGCAAGCTGGGCTGAAGGCCAGGGGCGGGAAGACGGTCAAGTCTGCTGGCCAAAGCAGATGCTGTAAAATCAGTATTCAAGGAGCTGTCATTGCTGTAGGAGTCCAAAACACAGATGACCCTGGGACACAGCCTTCTGTTCTACACAGATAGGGTGTAAAAGTTGTTCTCATTCTTAACGCTGAGAAAAGAGATGATGCAGGACGCTGCATTACAGCTAAGGAGTTCGCCACACAGGTGTGTACTTCATCTGTATGCACCTAGCCAGAACACCTTGGGATCTGCAATTTCTTTACCAAAAGGGGCAAGGTGATCACCTAGTACATGGCTGGCGAGCGAGCACGCTTGCTGCCAACGCTGGCCGTGTGTATATCTCTGCAGCAGAGCAGCCAGGGTTCCCGTGAAAACAAAACACTGGGAGCCGAGACTTCTGATGCTGAGGAGCTGTTGGGAACTTGCTCTACTCAGGTGCTTTGGCTTCCTTGACTTGAAAACAAGGTAGTAATATATGACCTGCAAGGGTGTCATTATCATTGCAGAGATCTTTGAGGTCCCTGGAAGAGAAGTGCTAGAGAAATGCAACCTATCAAAAATGCAGTTTTCTCCTTGCCAATTCTATTCTGCTTCAAGGAAAGTGGCTTTTGCAATGACAGCTGGGATGAGCTGGTTTTGACAAGTCAGAGTATGCAGATTTCGATGGAAGATTTAAGTGAAACATGACTAAAAGACTGAGGTGGAGTACAGTGCTTTTGCCGTCCATGCCCAAGTGCTTCACCTTCCCTTGAAACAACCAAGGCAGGGTGTGCTGAAGTGTCAAGAAACCCATGCTGGATTTCAGCAAGGCCCCAGCAAGTCCAGGACAGCATGTAGAATACGTTTGCTCAGATAAATTCTCCAGTGTATTATCCCACTGGGCTTGCTGGACTAGCCTGGAACTGAGCCAGCTGTGTGCTGGGTGATAATCTCAGCCCTTGTAACTCCCTGTAGTTTTCAGGTAGTGGACTTATTACAAGGCAGATTCTCAAACCTACTTGCCACTTTCTAGAATTAATTTTTTTGCTGCTAAAAATTCTGCTTCTTTTATTTTAATTTTAAACCAAGGGTGGGATTTTCCTCCAAGTTTGACTCCCCCACACACCCCTCCATGGGAGCTGCACAAAGACACCCAGGGCAAGCTAGAAGACCATCCTTCCCTGCTCCAAGTGTAGGTCTTCATCACAGCCAAGAGCCTGGTTTACAATACACCATTTAAAATAAAAAAATTGTCCCCTATAATTCTGGGGCTTGAAGCAAAGCCAAAACCTTGGGTGTGCCCAGGTAAATAGCAACAATCTTTTTTTGAAAGGGACAAGGTTTTTGGTTTGAAAATTGTTTTCTTGGAAACTTACCTGACTCTCCAGGGACCAAAATCTGCACCTAAAGACAAGACTCAGCAATGCAAATCTGTGCTTACTGACCGCCCCAGCAGGCTGTGGGCAAAGCTGCATGCATAGATTTTCCCTGCAGTGCCTTGGGGAATGCTGCCTGGACTGGGGACTCCAACGGGCTCTGCCTCACGGACCAGAAGAAAGGAGCTGTGAGGAGAGGATGGGTGCACCCATCCTGATGCGCTGGATGCACCAGTTAGTCGCAGGGCTCCGCTGACAAGTGCTGAGGTGCACTTCAGCCTGCTCCCGCACACAGGGGAAAACATTCAGAAAGGTTATCCTGATTTTATAGCATCAGCTGACATCTCGGGCCACAACCTGGAGATTTTGCCAATATGTTAACTTTTAACTAAATCTTAATGCCTTAATTAATGCAAGGAGGGCTTAATTAAGGACTTAGCTAAAATTTAATACTTTAATGGGACTAAAGACTTTAATTTATCACTGGGCTGAAAAAGAAAAAAAAGCACAAGGGCTCACTCTGAAAGGCACATATGCACACCAGCCAATTATGAAAGAATTCTGGGGTGTCAGGTCCGTCAATCAGAGCAAGCTGCGCACAAGGGGGAATCTGCAGTTGTTCACATTTCCATGTTACCTGCCTAAAGCACAAGCATAGCTTGAGATCACTGCATTAAAAGGTACATGGTACCTTCACCTCTTCCCAAAGAAGTTTTTCTGAGCTGATGAAGCCCTGTTTCTGGGATGTCTGACTCACACTGCAGCATCATTCCAGGGATGAGTCTGGAGGTGTCCTGGTGCACCTGCAAAGGCCCAGGCTCTGAGCCCACCAGCTGCCGTTTCGGGGCAGTGTGTGACTGAAGATGCCCCATCACTGGCACATGGCCCACAGCTCCCAGAGGACCAAACAGCCCTGCCCAGTGTTATTGCAGTGACAGGAATGCTGCAAGGCATTTGGCTGGCTCTTAAAGGCCAAGTTTTCATGGGCCTCAGAGCTCCACACCTCCCTTCTTCCTCAGACGGGATGTTTATCTACTTCTTGGTATTACTTGCGGCTGGGAAATACGAACCCAAGCCAATGAATCTCACTTTCAGCTTTTCAAGTGTGCTAGCATTACATAGCAATGCTTGTGCCACAAATAAGTGAGCTTCAAGGTGCTTCTGACTACAGCGCTGATCTTTCAGAGGAATCGTTTGCAATCATTTGGCTTTCCAAAGCTTGTAGTCCAGTACATCAATTAATATAGTTACTTAAAAAGTAATCAGGACTACTGACAAGCACAAGAAAAGCTACCCTTTTACGTTCCCTTCCACTGTGGTTTTGCCCTCTAGTATTTTCTGCAATTGACCTTGAAAAGCTTCTGAAAGGTCAATAGGTATTATTGTGATTTTACCAGCAGAGAAGTTGAGGTATGGATGGGGCAGTAAATGGCTAATCCAAGATCAGACAGTGACCTCACAGATATTTTGAAGACGCTTCCCCACCAGGCAATGTGCAGCTGCACTCCTTTGAAGGGGATTGGAGCTTAAAAGGAGCCTTAGGTTCAGAAAACGCAGCCCCTCTCCTGGGTGTAATGTGATACTATACGGGGCTTGGCATTTTGGTCAGACTGTCATTTCTTCAAACAGAAATCTGCCCAGCCTATGGAGAAAGGACACATATGTTTCCTATAATGTGACTGTATGTTATTTTTCATATACATGGGAAGACTATAATATTTGAGAAGACTCATTACTTGCTATCCATTCATATCTGCAATTCTCTGTGGAGTCACATAGACCTAATATGTTAACTACATCAGACACACGGAGGGCCAAAGCTTCATCTCTGTCCAAGGAGCACAGAGTGCAGTGCAGCGTGGCAGGACCGGTGGGTCAGGGTGCCGAAAACAGTCTCTTGTTTCTCTGCCCACCTTCAACAGGAGCAGAGCAGTCCCCCTGCAACCTCAGCAACGCTTTTGGCAGTTAGTCACTGCCAGAGGTGAGAGCGCAGCCCGGAACAGTGAGGAAGGGCACGAGGGTGCCAGTAGCCCAGACACGTCCCCCGTGCTTGTGTGCTACAGGGACACCAACGCCCAGGAACCTTCAGGAGCTCTGGGTGACTTTGCTACCCCCAGGATGTGCATAACCATGTGCAAAGTAGAGACAGTGTTTGGGGGGACACAAACATTAAATGCTCCCCAAAACCATGTTAGCAATTTCTCCCATAAATCAAGAGGCCGTGATGGGTTCTGCCTGCCAGCACCCCTCGCCAGGATGCAAGGAGAAGCACCTTCTTAGCACACCTTGCTTGCTGAGTCTGTGCGCTCAGCCCATGGAGGCAGCCTGGGGGTGAGGGGCTGGGGATTTGCCCCATGCACTAGCAGTAATTATTCCACTTTGATTCTTGCTCATCTCTGGCCCATGAAATCAAGGCCAAACTCTGGAGCGTGTGTGGGGGGCGAGGAGATGGAAGCTGGGCCCAAACCGCCTTAACTGGTTCCACAGAGCTGCTGCCTTCCGCAGCGAGCAAGCCAGAACAATGTCATCTCAATACCCTGTGCTAATCTGGGGGAAACTGAGCGTGACTGACTTCACGCATGACAGCCTGGAAGCCAAGCATGGGAGGTCAGCACCAGCCTGACTCCGAGCTCCCGCACAGCCGGCTTGGAGAGACAAGGCACATGGACAGCACGTCCCGCCCCAGCGCCCCGTCACTCTCAGCATCCACTGCCACTGGGATTGTCCATCACACTGAGACCCCAGTCCCCATGCTGACAGCCCGGTTGGGCTTTCAGGGTCCCAACTACCAACCAAGAGAGCCTGGTGCAAGTTTCAGGCGTGCTGTCATTAACAAATGAGGCACAGCGCTTGATTAATTCCACAGGTTTCTTCCATTAGGAGCCACTACATCATTGCTACGCGAGAGCCTTCCTCCCCTCAGCACTGACCTTCCTCCCACAGCTCGCCCATTTCCCTCGGCTGTGGAAGTTATTACAGACTAGTTATTTGAAAGACCTGGAAACCGGGGCAGCCGCTGCTTCCTTTCATCTCCAGCTCTGCTGCTCCTCACTCCTTGGCAGTTTGGAAGGATGGTGGAAGTAATTAATGGCTGGGGAAGGGAGGAGGAGGTGCTCCTAAGAGGCGAGTCAAAAATTCCTCTTGACAATGACCACATGTCTGAGGCTTGGCTACTAGTTCACCTGACAGCAATAAGGGTCTAATAGTCATTAGTCACCACTACAGACACGCTCCATGCACTTCTCCACTTCTCTATGCTCTTTTTTTTTTTTCCCCCTGATGAAGACTGAAAATAAAGCAGCATCAGCCACCCTGGTGCTTTCAACCACCTTTTGGTATCTTGCAGGGAAAAGACTGGGGAACTGATGGCTCAGAAAGCTTTGTCAGCATGCCTAACCAAAGGTAGGGAAGGATCTTCAAGCAGAGAAGCACAGCAGACAAAAAAGATTTAAAAACTAAAATCCACCAGGAAATGAGACAGCTGGGAATGGACAGAGAATACCCATAGGGAATTCAGGCTGATTGATATGGAAAGCTTGTGTGGCCTGATCCCACGTGGCCTGCAGCTCCCAGTTTACTCTTTCTGTTGAAGACCTCCTGTCTCTCTTCCTCAGCAGCTTCTCCCACACCTCCCTGCCTTTAATTTCTCTCTGCACCTGATACTGGGTTATCTAAGGGCTTACTTTCAAAGAACTTTCTTCCTGGGGTGCAAATGACAGGCATGAAAATATAATGATCATAATACAGCCCAAAACCAAGTGGGGAGCTTGACTCAGTGATGTCGTGTTCCAGGCAGTGGGGAGCAACCAGCCCTGTGCCTGCCCTGGGTGAGATGCTGAGGCCAGGAAGCCTGTGTGCTGCTCTCCCTGCTGACTTTCCCACCCGCTCACACATGATAATATCTGAGGTTTTGGCTCAGAGTCACCTGTAATTAGAACAAAACTGGCAACTTTCTGAGGCTAAACTCCAGATAAAATTGGTTGTGAATGAAAAAATAAAAGAGAATGAGTGCTGCAAAGTGGAAATTATATATCTGAGAGCTGATCGGGATCTAGAAGAGCGGCGTGGGTATGCTAATGCTTCTCCGTGGAGGATTTGGATATTACATTTTGGACTGAGTACAAAACCAAAGCATTTTGAAACCGGCAGGAAGGGAGTGTGGCTCTGGATTTTGGCAGCCAGTCTGCTTGCCAAACTGTCCTGCAGCCACAAGGCATGGAGAAACCCTAGGGCACTGCGCCTGTCCTAGACCTACTGACTCTGCGAAGCCAGCGGCTAAGGTACAAACCTGGCACCTGAGCCTTGTCCACCTGTGGGCTTGGTATTGTCACCCAAGCGTGCTGGCAAGGAGAAAGCGGGCTCGCTGGCAGGGCTCTGCACAGATCCCCAACTGGGACCTTCCAGCCTCCCTTGTCATGGGGCTGCTTCCCTGTCTCGGCTGGATTTTGGAGTCTCAAAAGCCTTCCAGAGCAGAGGCTGCAGCTTTGCTTTTCTGAGAACTCTTCAGTTTTTCTGTTTTATAATGCAGCACCCTGAATCACCTATCCCCCCATACCTTTGCCAGACAAATTAATCCTGCCATCCCCATTTTCCAACAGGAAAACAGGGGCATAACAAATCACAGCAGCTGGTCCAGGGCCAGACAGAAGATCTGACCTATTGAATCCAGGTCGCACAGTCCCTTAACCAGGGTCTTAATTGCTGGATTACCTATTCTTCCATCCACAGCTGTCCAGGACAGGAGTTTTCACCCAGAAAAGAGGGTAAAAGACTCACTGGGCCCAGCTGCATTTCATAAATGTTTTTGCCAAGTTTTTCTGCCCTATTTAAGAGAGTCCAGGCATGCTTTATAAAATATAAGATGGAGTGATCTGAGATAAAGCCATTTTGTTTTGTGCTGCTCAGTACGGTACGTGATTTGGCTGCAGAGGAAAAGGATTGCTTACTTGCAAAAGAGTTCTCCTACCTGTCTGACCTAGACATCAGTCATTATAAGTAATTGTTGTATTACTGAGAGAAGAGCGGATCCTTTCACCAGCGGAGCAGCCATATGCCATACTGTTTTTGAGGAAAACTGCACTCTCCAAGGAAAGTCGCGACAGGCTTGACTGGTGCCCGGCTGCCATGCAGAAGTTAAACCAGATGAGCTGTGTCAGCTCAGTGAAGGCAAATGCATAGTAGCTGCTCCAAAACCCACTCTTTCCCTAGATTTGTCACTGACTGCATTGTTATCTGCAAGGGGGCAGAACGTAATCAGAAACACATTTTTGAGTGAAGGACTGACCTCTGCAGAATCACCAGGAATTTCTGAGGCTGTACAGCTGTGCAAGTGCCTTCCCATCACTGCAAGGCAGAGCCGTGCCCGCTTTCATTTCAGTGCTTCAGGCTCTCCTGTGGTGCTGCGCAGCATTTCTTTCCACCTTAAATCCATGCACTGTGTTTGAAATATAGCTGTGGAGCACTGAGACGTTTCAGAAGATGGCAATTTTATAGAGTCAGAGAGAATCAGCTGAGAGAGTCAGAGGCTCCAGGCAGAACCTCTCCCTACCCCAGCATTTCACCTAGGTATTTCTACAGTGTTCAATACTGTTTGGCCACTCACTGCTTGTCTTCCAGAAAAGCATCTTCTCTTGATTAAGAAGCAAGAAACACAAAAATGTACACATAACCTTGTTCTGATGATTAATTATTCTCACTGATGAAAAGAAAAAAAAGTGCCTAATTTTATATTTATTTGGCTACAGCTTTCAGCCGTTAATTCTTATTCTGCCTTTTCACTCTAGATTAAACAGCCTTTAGTACCTGGTATTTTCCTTCAGAAAAGTTGCTTGTCTACTGTAACCAAGTCACCCCTCAGACTTTGTTTTGGTAAGCCAGATGGACTGAGCTGTTTAAATATTTCACACTGTTCAACTTGGAAAAATTTTTGTAATCTTCCTTGTACCCTGCCCTTCCTCCCACCTCTATTTTTAAAGTGTGGAGTTAACCCCAAATATGGGCCAACCAGCAGGTCCTAACGTCAGTTCCATCCATGTAACACAGTGCCAGAATCCCCTTCTTACTGTTCCATGCTGATGCCTTTTCAGAGCCTGAGAGAAACTCTAAGGCCATCCCAGGACACAGTTCCCACTCCAAAACTATTCCTATGAAAGCAAAACTCACTTTGGAGTCAGGTATACAACAGCTCTGGAGACTCTGGCCTTAGTCTCCAATGGGAGCAATAGAGGAAATTCTACAGAAGCTACTAACAGTCTCAAAATGTAATTCATTTCCTGCAAAGTATTTTATTAATATCCCTTGAATAGCCACATTCTCAGAAATGTGCAGTACCCCTAGGTGTTCAGCATTGCAAACCTTTGAAAACCTGGCCCCAGGGCTCAGTCTGGAGGGTGCTGAACACCTTCACATCTCACTGAGGCACTGAGCACTGAGGTGCTCAGCACCTCCAAGGCTGTGGCCCTTAGCTGTCAGTCAGAGAGAAAATCCCTCCTGAAGCTAAACATGCAACACACTGTGCCTGGAGGCGGCATTTGCGTGCAGAGGTGATGCGTTCAGCGTGCTTGCTCCTGGCAGCAAGTTGATCGCACTTCTAATGTTTCTGAGCAATGCGCGCTCTCTGTGAAGCTCCTGTTGGCTCTCTGGGAGGGAAACTCATCTTGCAGCCTCCGTAAATGCACCAGCTTCAGGCTTTGAGATGGAAAGCCTGGGGAAGATTGGCTGGCATACTGATGACAGGAGCTTACTATGGCAATTGCTGATAAAACTTCACAAAATAAGAGCTATGCTTTCTTTGCTCTCTTTGAACTTTATTTTCAGGACTACATATAGAAATCAAGTGCAAAAATCCTTTATATTAAAACTATAAGGATGATAACATGAACAGAAATGGAATAAAACGACTTCATCGATGCTTTTTTTCCTTAATTTGTTCTAATTTAGTTGATTTTTCCCTTCATCCACTGACAAACTGATTTCATTTCAAAAGAAAGGATGGATCGGTAGTTCCAATGACCACGTTCATTTTCCAGTAATTTGAGGTCACTGTGGTATCAGGGAGCAGATGAACATATGGTTTTCTTCTCATTTTGCAAGTAAGGGCAGGCCTCACAATTCTCTTGCATACATAAATCCCATAACTGCCTATGCACCTCATACACAGGATTAAAACCTTTTCAAGGTGAGAAGTTGTAGCCACAACGCTGTGGTTGGAAAGCTGAGTCTTCACCTGGCATTGGGACAACTTATTCACGAGTTCCTGCTCTTGACAGCTGGCACTGCACTCTGCTAAAATGCAAATGGAATATTTTCAAAAGCACTCCCAAAAGTTAAAACTTCTATTTTAACATCCAAAATAAGAAACAGCCCAAGTCCAAAAGACTTGGCACCTAGCAGCGTCCCTTTGAAAATTTCCATAGCCACTTCTGTGCTTTTTTATAATGTCTAGCACCTTTCTGTCATGCCCAACTGCTGGGTATCAACCCCTGTGACTTTTTTGCAGCTATCACAGTATTTGCTCATTTCTGTCCCAAGGCTCAGCTGCCGGATCAAAGACCCTGAACAGCAGAGCACTTTGCTACTCTTCATGGTTGCTGGGAAACACCTAAAAATGCAAAACAAACGTATCCTAAAGGCTCAGATGCCAAAAGGAAGATTATATTTTTAAACTCTTAAATTTTTGGCCTGTTGCATACATTTTGATCACTGGAGGTTTTACAATTATGTAAATGGCTGAAAAGCCCTCTGAAGCTGTGGCCGAGCTGGAGTACAGACCAATATCTGTAATGCAATCCGTGATGACTTAGGAGTGCCACTTCAGGCAAATACTCCTTTCCAAGATAAAGAGCAATAGACTATTGCAATAAGCTGGGTTCTTTTCATTCTTTTGCCTTCCCAATGTTTGGCACAAGTCCAAATCCTCTCTGCTCTCCACCCACCCATCAGACATATTCTGCTAAATATCCTGTACTCTTGTCATTTTGGCAAAAAATAAACTATGCACGAGAAAGAATTATGCCTGTGAGGCTCTCATAAAAAAATTCCTGTGAACAATAAATCAAAACAAAATAATAATTATCACCAGCCACAGGACCACATTTATGTTTCTCATATTTTCCTCTTACTTTTCGTAGATTATCAAGTCTACACAAGAGCGAGAACTAGATTTTCCTAAAGATACTGATACACCGGTAATCTCCAACTCTGAAACTGAAGCTCACCTTGTCTACAAGAGACTTCTGTATGCTATTTACAGAGAGGGTTCAAATCTTCTCTTAGAATTAGAAATGGTACATTTCTATCCTGGAAACAGGATGCCTTATTCTTTCCTATGGCTACATAAATCTTCCACTGTCCCTGTGCTATCTTCTGACTTGCATTTAATAAATAAAGAGTACTTATAAAGTGAGTTTTCTCCATAGACTCTCAAAGGCATTGACACATACACACATACTTTGTAGATGAGGAAACTGAGGCACAAGAGACTTGCCCAAATTCACAGTATGGCTAGGTGAAGGCATAAGCCTCCCAGACACCTGATCTCACCCAGCAGGTGTATGGCCCTTCACTGAGCAGCGCTGGCACAACAAATCCGTATCAGGCTCAGGGACATTTTCCCCTTGGGAACACTGAGCACAGGGAGCATCCACCCCTGCAAGAACAGTGCCTGGCACAGAGGTGTTCCCCAGCCGTGCTGGTGTTGGGGAACACAAGTGGGTCTGAGACAGGAGTTTCCTGCTCCTGCAGAGAGGGTTGAGCTGTATGAAGAGGGGAAGGGCCAGTGGGACTACCTTTCCTCCCCACTGGCCAGGCGCTGCCCCATTTTTGGATGTTGGGCTTCAGTGTGATATGGGCCAACCGGACAGAGTGGAGGTTTAGAAGGAAACATTCACTAAAGAAATGTTGAAGGAATCAGCATGGTTCAGTCTAGAAAACAGAAGGAAAAGCAATACTCTGCTGTTTTTCTTAGTAATGCAAAGTATTAATGGCTCACAGTACCTGAAACAATTTGGAGTTGTGACAATCTGCACCCAGAGCTAAGGTGTAACCTTACCTTTCTTTCTGCAACAGCCTTGGAGCTTGAACAGAGCCAAATCCTCCAAAAAGCCTAAGAGCAGATGGAATTAATGTATGAAACCCCAACAAAATAAACGTGTATGGGACTTCTCCTAACACCTCACAGAAGATCAGACAACCAACCAGCCCTTGAGTCAGCAACTATCAGCTTATTCCCACTCCCAACAGGCAAAAGGAGTTGTGACTTGGTGTGCTCTTACAACAGCAATTATGCTAATTAGAGAGCAATTAATACTTCTACTTATCAGCCAAGTTCAGAAGACTTTTTTAAACTAGTTTGAAAATACATTCCCTCATAGGAAAATCTACCATGATCCTACACTTCTGCTGTATTGCAGCATTTCTGGAACTTAACTGTACCTTTTGCTGTGTGAAAAAAAAAGAAAAGAAAGAAACACTTGTAATTGCTAACCAAATCCCCTGAAAGGGGGCATTGAAATAATCATTTTTTGATGAGCTCTTACTGTCAGGATTAAGTAGGAAATGATGGCAATGCTTTTATGTTAATACCTAAACTTTTGTGTCAATACATTAGCTATGCTAGTGTCAAACAAAATCCTGAAGACAAACTGATGTAACATGAAAAAGGTGCAAGCCCAGCCAGATGCACCGTGGCAGAGCAGTTACCACAGGCGCTGCATAAGGATGACCCTCACTCCCCACACAAGCCAGAGTAATTAATGTGTAGCCATACAGTTAACAAAAGATAATTCAAGGCATTGGAGATTTACAGAGAGAAACAGCAGGCATCTAAGCTGTGGCTGGGTTCCTCCAGCATGTTTGCCCTGTGGAGCATGGTACAGATGCTGGAGACCACAGAGACACAAGCTTCTAAGTTCAGGTTCAGCACAGACCAGCACTTCTGATGCCATGATACGCTGTTTGTGTGACCTAAGCACTGCATACAAGCTAGTAAACCCTGAGATGTATAGGGCTAATGCAACCAGATTGCATCCAAATCCAAGCTGGTTTACATCTGACCACTTCAGGTATCCCTGCAGTATGCTCTCCTACTCATCTGGTCTGCAGCTATCACAGTTTGGTCCCTCTGGCAGACCCTAAAATCTTACTTATGCTCAGTGTTTGTTGAAGAGAAGTACTGGGGAGAAAACCAAGCCCTCTGAAAGCATCCATGGAGGATGACTTATCATGTAGCAGGGTGAATTGCTACAAAGGAAGGAGCTGAAGAAGGTAATGTGCTACTCAGCTCTGTCATAGCCTGAAGGTTTTAGTGTCTGCTAAATTTTTGATGACATGATGTTTGGGAGGAAGGGGGCAAAGGGGTGACATGTTAGCAGTGGACTTCCTATCCGTGAATAGCTTCCTCTTAGAGAAGTCTGTTCTGAGTGAGCCCAGGACACCCATGCCTTGTCTCCTCCTGACCACGTACCCGGCTCTGCAAAGGTCTCTGGAGAGCTTGTTCCCTGCCTTCCTGCTCTCTCTGCTGGCAGTAACTAATCCCCAATCAGCTGATGTGGAAGAAACTCCATAAATGAAATTTCAATATGCTCTGACTCTGTAAATTTTCTGCATGAATTTGGGCTAAATATTGATTGTATGAGTTCACCAAACACTTCAAAGATAGGAAAAACAAACACTGAGAGAGAATATACTTTCCTGGCTGCTCATAGACTTACAAACAAATGAGCTGCAGAGTTGGAAAACTCTGTTCCATTAATAGCTTTGTAGACCAGCATGGCTGAGAAAAAGAGTGTCTGCACAAATGTACATTGCTAACATGGGGCCCACCGATGATCTATATAGATCCTTCATGGAATATCCTAAACCCCTTCTTCCCCATTAAGCTTTTTTAATTTAGAAAGAGGAGATGCTGCTATAACAAGCAGGGTTGTAGTTTTTTTTTAAAAAAAGTCATAATACTCTTCCCTCTAAGAAGACCAAGAATACAGTGCAATATAGGACAAAACCAGGAATAATAAATAGAGTAGTCTGCAAAAATGAACACCCTGTGAGTTGTGGAGAACTCTGCTGCAGTAGAGGCAGTGGGACCCTGAGTTGGGGTCCAAACATTATCACTGAAGATAATCTGATACCACTTGGCAGCTTGGGATGTTTCTGTGGGACAGAGTGAGCAGGGTGTACTGGGTCAAAATACGTTTGGAGGGTCACAGATTTAAGGCCAGGCTGACATCTTATGTTGCTTGGGCCAAAGAGCTCCTCCTGTGAGTTCTACACCCAGTCATCCATGGCAGGGCGTTAGGGGGAAGACTGCGAAGCGCTTGCACATGGTAAGCCTATTAGTTTTATTTTCGTAACTACAGTCTCCCAAATATAAAAGCCAAACAAGCTCATCACAGGCCTGGCAACTTGAGGCACAATCTTGGAATGTGACTGCATGGTAATGTCGAGGGCAAGTTTCTAAACACTCCCCACCCTTCCCTGAGAAATGCAAAGACACGGGCTATTAAATAATCTCTTCATTTTCGTAATTTAGTTGCTGTTTGTACAGTGCTTTGAACGTGCACAGTGCCACAGCACAGAAATGCTAAGTACTGTGTTATTTAGCTGCAAAGCCTGTGATAATCCCTCATTATGAAATAATAATTAATCATCATCATTTTATTCAAGAGCTCCTCACCCCCACCCCCACCCAAGCCCTACAGGCACTGACCAAACTCTCTCTTGGAGCATGTCTGGACAGGACAGGTTGGCTATGGATGCAAAGTTCAGGTATGAACTTTCCCAAAGTTCAGGGCTGTGCCTACCTGCGCGTCTTACCCAGCCCTGTGGAGGGACAACATTTCCTAATCTCCAGCGGAGGATCAAAGCTGCAGATCCACCCAGCCCAACCATTCCCATCATCCTCACTAGTCCAGAGAGGGAAATTGAGACATTCAAAGGGTAACTGAGGACTTCGAGAGGCTGCATCTAAAGGAGCTCTCTTTCCATGAGGGGCAGAGTTCCTGACTCAGCCATCTCTGTGGCATGTTAAAGATGGGGCAGATCTTCTGGGCCTACCTCCCTGAGGGCAAGGGCTGTTCTGTTCTTAGTGACTGCGCAGAGCAAGGTGAAGGGCATTGGGAGGCTGTCTGGTTTCAGAGTCAGCTTCATTAAAAGCAATTTAACATTTAGAAAATCACAAAATAGCACAAAAATATAGTCATGGCTGCTGCAGGCAGAAGAAAGAACCGAGCCTGGACATGTAAGAAGCCAGAGGGGATGTGCCACAGCAATGCTGGAACATGGAACTGGTCCCTAGCCACTTCCACCTGCCGTAAAGCCCCAGCGCACTTACAGCCTGGGTGAGCACCTATGAAATGAAGAGGCAATAGACAGGGCTTGGTCATCAAAGAGAAAGATGCAGGTCCCGCCTGCTGCTTGGGACCCTGAGCTCTCCCCAGCAGTTAGCAGTGCAGATGGTAAATAGCTAACATGAGTGCAAGACCTCTTTCCCTCCCCATCCCACCTCTTAAAAGACCCATGATTCTCACCAGGCATGAGGATGTCATCTCTCTTGTGGGAGCTGCTCTGCTTTGTACGATACACTGTTTCAGAGCAGATGTAGATGTTCATGTGGAGATGTGCATTCCTACATGTGTTTGAAGATTTGGGCCTAAGTGTCCCAAATTATCTTCAATTTGCAAAACACAACTCCCCCAGCATTACAAACATCCTTACAGCCAGCAGGTCTCCCACCAGCCCAGGTGACCCTGTAAAACTACCTCTCAGCCTTCTCCCAAAACTTTACTAAAGAGATGTCTGCAGCTGCTCCTGTCTACTTTAAAGCTTTATTAAAACTAAAGTGAAAAATATTGTGAGATGGTTCATATTCCATCATGCTTTGTGGGAGAATACAGAATTAAACTCCTAGATACTGAAACAAGGACAAGCTTGGGGTGAGCAAAGTTATTTCTGAATGCCAAACAAATGTGAGCCGTTTCCTGTACATCCTCACAAATAAGCAGCACTCAAAGGCTGCTAGTTTAGCAATTTGTCATTAAATTGACCAGTAAAAAGGAATGGCTGTGGGTGGGGATGGCTGCTATGAAGGGTCATTTAGACACAACACTACTGGTAATCCTTTGGTATGAGAAGAGCATGGGAGAGTCTGAAACTGTGGTGGGCAGTACCCTGGAGGTGGAGCTCCACTGATTTTGGCTCTTCACCAGTGAGAGCTACACAAAGTCTCACTGTGCCATTGCTAGGGTTCAGGTATGTTTGAAGAAATAATTGTCTTAGTTAAGCTTTTCTTTTGCAACTGTGCTTCCAACTTTATAGTCAAGCAGCTGAACTCTTTTTGATGCAAATTAAATATATTCTAATTTTAGGCTAGCTCAATATTTAATGTGAAACCACTCCCCTTTCCTGGAGGTAGCAAACCTAAATAAATCAGAATTGCTGACATGCCCCTTTAAGCTTCTGCAGCTGAGCTAGGAATGGTGTGAGCACTGGTATCAGGCAGTGCCAGGTAAAGGGAGACCCCCACCCCTTAGCAGATGTCACATAACACTTTCTGGCACGGAGCAGACAACAGCAGGGCAACAGACTGCTCTTGCAATGTACCCCTTATTGGCACCTCTATTTCTATGAAGCATTAGTGATATTCATGATACTGTGAGCAAAAATAATGCTGACAAAAATCCATGCAGGATACATTAAATAGCCTGAAACCACTTCAAAGAGAGAATACAAAATAAAATAATAATTTAAAAAAAATTAACAGGCTGGGATTTGGGGAGTTTTTGGAAGTATCCTGGACAGATGTATTCTCGTGCTTTCGGTTCAACAAGCTTTTCACTATTCTTTTTCAATAGCCTGGAAGAAAATATAGTATCAGCATCGGAAAAAAAATCCAGAGAACGCTGGCAGCAAGTTGGATTAGCCTTTCATTCTTAGGAGTCTTTTTTTCTTAGGAGAAGGCATCCTGAATTCAGCATATTTAAGCCCCAAGTAGATCAATTAATATGAGAAGACAGACCTGAATTTCTAATTGTGAGTGGTATTCACAACTGAAACAGAGGTGGCTTCTCCATCATTCACACTGTTAAAATGTAGAAGTGGGCATCTTTCTGCTGTTGAGCAGAGGAGCTGTTACATGTCCATAGATACTGTTGCAATTCCTGCCAGAGCTGAAGACCTTTGGTCTGCAGTTAGAAAGCAGGTCTCTTCTGCCCTTAAAGTGTCTCTAATGAAATTAGACCAGGGCTAAAGCTTGTTCAGAGTTACACTGGATTTAATCCAGAGCAATTCCATGAATCTGTTCAATATGCTCTAGGTTTACACCAGCATAAGGAAGAATATACTTTTGAGCCCTCATATTTAGATTTTTACTTTCTCATAAGAAAACAGACAACACAAAAGCCAGGCAGCTTTCTTTTCAGGGAGGGGATGACTATTAGTAAGATACTTTCCTGTTATCTCTGCTATGCATCCAGCTCACAGGCTGGGACTCTCACTCTTTCTCTTTGCTCTTCAGCGGGTTTCCATTCAAATCAGGTTGGTTGCCTCTTGGCCACAGATATTTCTGCAAAGACCGACTTTCAGACAGGCTGACATTTCCAAAGTGCTTGGAGGGACAAATCTGACCACGCTGTTCTGAAGCCATGACACAGTATCAGATACTGACCCAGAGGGAAGTTTTTTCTGCTGAAAAGGGAGTTAGATCCTTTTACTTATGTCACAGCTTCTTGACAGTAAAAGATGAAGTGGGATAGAGAGGGACACTGGGGACACCACAGAGCCTTCCTCCAGCCAAGACTGACAGTGGGTTCACTGAGGAAAAGCAAACAGCGGTTTCCAAAGCACACAGCCCCTTTTTTCATCCTACAATGGCAGCAAAATTGGCTCCAGCTGGGAAGACAGGAGGAGAATGATGAGGACCTGGACTGTATCCCTGACTGAGCAGTTGTGTAATCCCAGACAGGTCATGACAAACATCCCAGCCTCAGTTTCCCCATCTCTGAAAATGGTGTGGTGATAGTTTGGCCTGTCTATTAAGATAGATTTGCAATGGAAAAATAAGATATATTTGCAATGGAAAAATTTGCAATAATATTAAAAATATGATCAGAGAGAGCTGAGGTGCTCCCTCCTTTCTCCTTACACCAGCCAGGACTGACAACCCAAAGGGCAAGAGACATGATGGCACAAAACAACCACAGGAGCAGAACCAAAACTCACCCACTGGGACCTGATTTTGTTCTCACTTATATGGGTACAGAACCAATGTGGGAATGGATTTACGTCCATTAAGGAAGAATTTTTATTTTTCTGAGAGATTAGTGGTACTCTTTTAGAGATTTACCTCTTTGTTACAACATTTTATTTTGAAAGATTATGGCCACATTATGCCAAGACCAGTAATGAACTTCAGTGCTTCATATGGCATAATGAAATACTAATCATAGCATTTTGCCCTTGCATACCCATTGAGTGAACAGCCACTCTCCAAAGCCCTCTGGTGATTACACCATCTCATTGGCATCTACCCTTTTAAAAAACACTTGAGAAAATAAAATAAAAATTGTGCTGTAAGCTTCTTCCCATCAGAAACCACGGGGATCTTAAGCTGCAGAAAGAAAAAAAGCCTTCCCTAGTGCCTGACAGCAAGTTGCATTCTTTGCCGAATGGGAGGTCAAGAGGTGACCTTGCTCCTGCCCAACTTCCTGATCCTCCCCGGCTGCCAGCGCTGTGCCTGGGAGCCCTGGGCTGCTCCGGGCTTCCTCGCAGCGCAACGGCTCAGCGCAGCCGGCACCAAAATGGCCTGACAAGGCTGGAGGGAAAAGGAAGCTGCTTCTATTCCCACAGCCTGTTGTTTGTTTTTAATGGTAAATGGTAACTCCATCACTGCATCCCACAGGTCCCAGGGAGGAGAGACGTGGCCTGCGCAGGGACTGTGGGCTGGTGAGCAGCGCAGGTGCCACCACCGCTCCAGTTCTGCAGGGGTTCAGACAACACTGCAATGGGCAGCGGGTGCCTGGGAAGCATGGGATGTCAGCCCTCTGGTCTTACCCCAAAGGCTGTTTTGCTTGGTACCTGATTTCTAAATTTCTCTTCCTTTGCTTCGTAGCCTCTTAAAAAAGAGCTGACACATAGTATCAGGGCTGATTTTTGGCTTATTAAATAGTTAAGTGAAAGTTACTGGAGATTCTTGGATAAAAGGTGTAAAGCACCATCATTACAAAAAGAAAAAATTAGAGTAAGTAATAAAAATTAGAATGTATTAGTGCATCTACATGAAGAATTTGAAAACTAGAGGACTCATCAAAGCAGATGTCTTTGTAGAAATAATCTGAATGGGAATATCGTTGAAAAGGCAGCAAAAAAGACCAATTTAATGCCCAGTTCAGGAAAGCATCCTTACCCAATAAAGAAGGCTAAATACTTGTATAAAAAAGTTAAGCACATACTTAAATGATTTTCTGATTCATATATTATATTTCATTCATAGAAAAAAGGTATTTTCAGTCACATTCACTGCAGGGCTAGGGATAGAGAGTACCTTTGCTCATAGGACTGTAGCTGTTTAGGGTTTTTGTTTGGACCTGAACTACTGCCGGATGGAACACTGCAAGGTCTTCAGGAATGGGAGCTCTGCCGAAGAAGGGACAGTACCAAAGCACATCATTTGTATGATGCACAAATCCAAGCTCTTTTTTCTAGTTGCAAACACGCCACAGAGTAGAGGCAGCAGCTGATCAATGCACTGTCACTGTATTACAGTGGCCCTCTTAGACATCTCAGTCTTTTGGTAAGAGAGCTGTAGCAACACAGGAAGAGTCAAGCTCAATCACAAATGTTTTTCTCTGAACAGCCAGGAGCACAGACTTTTGCTTCCGAGGAAATGTCTGTGAGAGCAAGCAAGAGAGATATGCAGGAAGCCCACCACCAGATCCAACTTGTCTTTCTCATGTTAATCACTTGTCTGTCATAGCACAACAGGTAAATCTCATTGTACAAGCAGGCACTTGGAAGACAAAGGCAGCCAGCCATATGTGAGGCTTAAAATGACTGGCAAGTACAGAAAATCATCCTATCTGAGACAATTACATGCTAGTCTGCAAGTTAGCTTGGGGTTCCCTGTTGGAGAACCTGGCCTTCAGAAGCATTGCATCATGCAGTGTTTCTTTTGCAAAATAAATGTATTTTGCTAAATAAACTTGTGCTGGCCTGGCTGTATCATAAATTCTTTGAGCTTGAAATTCTTTACTAATACTCTTTGGCGTTATGGGAGTTAGTGTTTTTTGCATAGCGCTGTAGTAATACTGCTGTCTCACCTGACATACAGCTTCTTGTGAGAACATGTTCTTCCCAGCTGACTTCTGAAAATGAAACTTCAGAGGAATTTTGCAGCAGAGGTTTCCAGCATATGGAGCAGTACGGAGGGCTGCAGCCTCCTCAGTTTTTCCAAATCATCACTTGCTTCCAGAAGAAAGGAAGAAATTGTGAATACCATAACTGACTCTCCTAGCTTCTTTGCAAAGCTGCCTGCCTCTGCTCTTCTCTGTGAAACTTCACTTGCCCCAGGTCTGCCAAAGCTTTAGCTGATGCCACACAGTAACAACACATGCACAGATGCACTGGCAAGAGAAGTCTATTTTATGGCCACATCCACACTGGCACTGACCGGCATTAGATTATACCCACATCCCACAGCAAAAGTTATTATACACTCACTCATGGCTACTGCTGTGTGTTTGATTCTGCTCTATATAGCTATTGTACCCTTAGGATTTAAATTGTCAAGCAAAGAGCCTGCTCTCTGTTTTCTTTGCTCTTGTTCTGTGTCTGCTTTACATACTGATGGAGGATTACCCTGGTTTTACCTGCTTGTCAGGCAGCTATTCCACTAAGTACTAACTGTATTGTTCTAAATCTCTCACATTTCTTGACTAAAATTCAATTTACTTTTTTTGTCACAAGAACCAATGTCTGGTTGTCCTGGTCTCATTCTCTTTCTCTGGTTTTCCTTGTCTTTTCAAAATGAAAAGCTTCCAGAAAAGCTTTAACTTGAGCTAATGGAAGGGGAGATTGTTGTTTTTAAGGCAGATGTGTGTCTAAGAGCATTTTGGCACAGTAGAAGGAAAAAAAAATAATACAGCCAAAGCAAAGGCTTCAAAGAAAGTCAGTCCCTGCTGTCTTTATTTTGCATGCTGTACAGCAGTTGGTGTTTTGCAATGGCATGGAGCACAATTACTGCATATAATCTCTTCTTTCTCTGTGCATCTATTACACACACACCTCACATTCGATATGTCTTTAGCTCTCCCTTACTAATGTACCCCCTCCTCTGTCACAGGATAGTCCCTGGGTGCCCCAGCTGCTGGTGAATGTGAATGGGAAGAGACCCAAAGAGCAGTCAAGACATTTCAAGATCATGGGCCATACAAAAGTAATGGTTTGTTAATGGGGAAATCTGGGGCCAACTTCTTAGCCAGGGTTGAAGCATCAGTAGGTGGGCTGTGAAGCAGCAGGGGGACATGGAGAGGAATGGTGCCTGGCCAGGGCTCAGCAACATTAAGGGGCTGGAGAGTGGCACTCATCCAACCTGCTCCCATCCTCTGCAGCTGCCACTGCTGGCTTAGGGTTTCTGTGCTAAAGCCCTGTGCTCTGGGGGAAGGGGAAAGGGTGGTGTGGAGGCAACTGCCAGGGCAAAAGGGAGACGAATATTTCATTTGTTCCGGGGCCTGAAATAGCTCTTAGCAGCCCTGAGTGTGAGAGTCACATTGTGGGGAGGCGGGGGGAGGTGGGTGCCAATTTGTCAGCAAAGCCGCTTCAGAGTTACACCAAAGATTTATGAGCATCTGGATGGTCCTTCCAGCAACAAAATACTGCTCAGGGTAGGTAAGCCTCATGCTCTGCGAGGATAACAGAGCTCAGACACGTTCACTCAGTCTGGTCTGGCTGGAGAGCACTGTTATCCGCACACTTTCAAGGTGGCAGCCAAGGCCCTGGAGTTGAAAGCTGCCCTGGGGAGTTGCTTTTCCTTGGATGTTTAGTTGCAGTTGGCCATTAAGTGCCTTTTAAAATGTCAGCCAGAGGGTTAAGGGACAGACCACAGTCTGATAACAGAGCCAGGGAAGAGCCAACACAAGAATCTGACCTGTGGACTTTATAGGCACAACACCCTGGGCTCACACAGAGACGCAGCTGTGAGAGGCTATCATCCACATTTCTGATTCACACTGGTGTTTTAATATAAAATATAATGTTTGTTTCGTCAGTTTTGATGTGTGTCCTAATGGAAAGAACAAGGCACCAACCTGCAGGATAGAAGTCCTAGATTTTGGCCCTGAACCCCTATTATTTCAGAAAGGCAAAAATGAAACGAACAAACCAGCACAGTGTTACTTGACCTTAGAAATCCTGACAGCTACCAGTGCCCTAGCCCAGTCTTCACAGGCACTCACTTGTTTCCTGTCCCACACAGCGTACCCAGCTCCTCACTGTCCCAGGTGGAACCCAGCCCTGACAGTCTACCTGGAGCTTTGAGCAGCATCACTAGGGTTTCATTGTGCTCCTGCACAGGCTGGAACCAGCTCAGATTATACATACAAACAGCTCACAAGTCTGCATGTGTGGGATGTGTTATCACCCAGGGGGACACTGTACACGCTCACTTCAACTCTGCAGAACACAGAACAATTCTGCTGTGCTGCAGATGAAGTTCACTGAGTGCATTTAATAAGCTTAGCTAAAACCAGATTGGTTTTAAGACATTTTAAACTGATTAAACTGGGCCATGTGACATGGTTATGCTTTCAGGTGGAGATGAGACCTTAAATTATTATTTTGCCTCTCAACCCAGAGTTCCCCTGGAGAGAAAGGCTAACTTCCCTAAGATGTGATGGCCAAACTCCCCCAGGAACCTAGAAAGCACTGATGTGAAAATGCTTTACACACTACTCAGGGCTGGAGGACTGTGCACTCCAGGCCTAGATACACCGTTTGGGGCAGAGGACAGGCAGGAGGCTGATCCCCCCGAGAAATGCTTTGCTCCCCTGGCCAGACAGCTCCCTTCAGAGAGCAGGGCTGTGGAGGGGGAGCAATGCAGAACCCGACACTGGGATGCCTGGTGGCACCATTGTTTTTCAGCAGCTGGGAAACCACCTGGCTCCGATACCAGGCTTGCAGGATGCCAGGGAAGTCAGTATCAGGCAGTCCATCAGCAGGACAGAGTCAAGTATCTGAACCTCAGCAGCTCTGATGCACAGAAGCAGGCACGTGCCATGGGCTGATTCTGTGATATTATTCTCTGGTTCAGTGTAGGACCTGGGATGTGCAGGGTTTATAAACATAAATAGCTTCCTCAGTTAATGGAAGGTGAGGAACAAGACTGAAGGGAGCCTGAAGAGTTTTTAATGACAGTAGACTTGTGAGCCTATGCAAAGGGCAGGCTAAGACTTCCTGGCTTGAGAAACCCTGGCTGGCACCACAACACAACCTTGTGGTGTGGTTAACTGTTTCCTCTGGGGTCTCTGCCCCCAGTCCTTGTTGTTGTAACCGCAGCAACAACCACTACAAGGTTTAGGTGACACCTTGCAGTCATGCAGACACAAAGCTGTGGTGGCTGAGGGATCATTCTTCTACACCACTGAAAGAGCCAGTCACACAGGGAGCTTACAAAAAGATAGACAGCAAAACTGCCACAGACCAGTCATCTGGGCACCTCCTGGAGGTGAAGGTAGCAGAGGTTCAAGTCCCTGACGAAGAGCAGAGACTTAAACCTGTTCCTCCTATTTCTGTACAAGGCCTGTAACTGCTGAGCTGTTCTGCGTGGCTCAGACCTGCTTGTCTTAACAAGAAACTCCACTCTGAAACTAGGCATCCTTCTGTTTCAGGGAAAAAAAAAGATACTTTTCTAAAAAAATCTCATCTTTGTTTAAAATTCCTGACCAAATCTATCCAGAAACCAAAACTTCCAGGTCACTCTCTTGCTGCTAAAGCAATTATCACTGGAATAAAACTAGAATATGCTTTGAAAACAACAACTTAATTGAGAGAAATACTCCTACTGGACTTCAAATTCAAGGTGGCGTTCAGACTTCAGCCTGGATTTCACAGTCACAGCTTGAGCTATGTGGGATTAATTGAGCTGAAGTCAGCCAGAGGAAAGGCAGGAAGCACTGCCTGGGTGCAAGGGCATCCTTCCACCTCGGGGAAAGGGGCACAGGCATGGCCCCTGTCAGGAATATTTCAGGAATTAAGAGCAGACACAAATATTTTTATGACATCATTTTAGAACAGTTTTTAAACCTCCTGCTCCCTCCTGTAACACAACGGACTTTTGAAACACTGAAACTCTTTTTCTTAGCTCAGTCACTGCAGCTCGAAGAGGCAAGAGGTGATGGACTGTGTCCTTGGACATGTCTCAGTGCATCATTACAGTGAAGAGCAAATGCAGCAGAAAGAGCCCTCCAGCAGGGTCTCTGCTCTGGGATACCTTGTTCTAACTTACACCTCAACATTTTCTCCTTCCCCATGCTGGATAGTAACCTGGGAACGTATATCTTTCCTCCAACAGCGCCTTTCTCTTCAACACCACCTGGTGCTGAAGCAGAGGGTCAAAGCATGCTCATCCAGCAAAACGAAACAATGCAAACAGCATCCCACCCCCAGCTGAAACCCCAAAATCATTATCTTTTAGGAACAGCTGGCCCTCAGGGTGCAAAGAGGAGGGGCTGAGGGACCCACAACCCTGCGCAGCTTCCACTGCAAATTTACTGGCCTCCTGTCTTATTTTAACAGAACGAGGTCGGGGGAGAGAAATACCACACATAAATTCGCACCATCAGTCATACAGGGGGAGAGAAAAAAAACCGCAGTCGTCTCCAAGATTTACGAGCCCCCCTGAGCTACAGCACAGAAAAAACAAAGACACACACACATACACACAAGAAGTGAAGGGAAACGTGATCCCACTTGCAGCTTTATTCCTTTATCACGTTCCCTGACAGCAACCTGGACTTGGGCTGTACAAAGAGGAAGCATACAGAAGGTGTGGCTGTGAACAGCAGAGCTGCAGCCCCCAATTAGTAAGGTGCACGTTACACTTGCTTAGCACTTTTCCTTCTGGATGCTCTCAAAACACCACAGAAATCTTCCAGTCCCCCTCTGACTTCAGCTAAACTGGTATAAATGAGTCCTGCCATCCCAGTCAACAGAGTTGCTGCAGACTCACCTGCCATAAGCTGGGACCGAGATGTGTCCCATCCTTGCCTACACCTTTCCTATTCCCCGAGATGTGCCCATATGGACACGTGCTATCTGCACTTCTTATTTCACTTACAATTCTTCCACAATTTTCAGAAAAGCTATGCTTTAACAAGGAAGAGAGCTGTGTACCCAGATCCTGAAATATGTCTTCCTATTTTGGACAACTTGGTACCTGCAGAAATTAGACCCCTTTAAACTTTCTCAGTTTGGGCATTCAAAAATGGAGGCACTAAACAACATCACTTTTTGCAAAAAACCTTGGTTGTGGAATCTACTCTCTCTCTCTCACAGAGACAGTAAACGGTACATTGGTAAATGATACACTTAAAACAATCTAAATCAAATGAACATGACAAGAGCTTATCATCAATGATCAATCACACTGCTTGTTGCTACATTCCACCCAGCTCCTTACAATATTATATCATCCATGTAGGTTGCACAGTGACAGGAACATTCCCCTCTTACATGTGTGTACAACACCTAACGCACACCTCCAGACCCAGTCCTGGGGTATGACCACTGGGGAATGCTGCCTCTGCTCAGCTGCTTGTAGGAGTTAAGGAAAGGAACCTCTTCATGCAAATTAATATATGTGATTACGATTTCCATGGCCTGGTCATTGTCCCTGAAGTTTCCAAAGCCTTAGTGAACATCATGTCCCTGAAGTTAGAAGTACATTGCCTTCAGCAAAAGACAAAGGAAAGAAGAGCGGCCAAACATCGAACAAGGTCTGTAGCAGAACTTTGAAACCGCGGAACCTGGATCTCCTGAGCATCAGCTGAGGGCTCTGTTAAATATCCATTTTCAGTGTTAATCTACTAAACACTAATTTAAATGTTAACTAAAGTCCTTCCATCACTTTTGCACCTCTCTCCTGCTGCCTTCTGACCAGGTTCATACCCAAGATTTTAAACTTCTAAACATCAGGAATGCTCAAAATAGGATCAGATCTCAGTAGTCTGCTTTAAAAGCTTCCCCTTGTAAGTTTACCTTTAACAAACCAGCTGAGGGATGGTTAGATAAAGTTCACCTAAGCATATAAGCAGAGGTATGATGCAAAGCAGCAGCCCAAAAGCACTGTAAATTTTCCCATTACTGGTCCTGTCTCCAGCGCAGAACCAGCAGCTGGTTTACACCTATTGCCCCATTAGTTGACATAAGCGGTTTCATCTGCAACCTGTTCTGCTACAAAGACTTAAGAGCCAGTGATTCCTTCTCTTTTCAATCACATCATATGAACATGCCCAACAGACACGTTTGAACAGCTCTCCCCTCCCAGACCACTGGGTGTTAGAGGGATTATTTGGGTATGTTCCAGTTCAGATACTTTTCCTGAAGTCATTCTGTGGCTTTTACATTTGTAGCTCTGCTATAGCCTGAGATAATTTACAGTGTCTGCAAACACCAATGCTCAGTCCTTCAGAACACCTGTAGAAGGGGAATGGCAGGCACAGGGAAGAGCAGCACCTGGGCCAGCAGACGATCTGGGACCCATGCCACAGCTATGCCACTGGCTGACAGTCACTCAGTGTATAGTTTTTAAAAATATTTAAAAATAATACACTTGGGAGTATGAGCTGTCTTTGTAAAAGTCACTGATGAATTTTGGACTCTAAGACCCAATGACTTTCCCTGAAGCCTTGGCTTCTAAAAGCCTTATTAGGGCAGGTGGGTGCAGACTGGCCCCAGGAGCATGAAGCCACAAACAACCCGACTGCATTTGGAGGGAGGAACTGGACTTACAGCAGAAATGGAATTGGTCCTTAATGACCAATGCTAAAGCCCAGCAATTAAAATGATCCTTTTTCTATACTGCCAAATGTATGTTAAATTTATGTTCCATCTTTATGATATAAAACCTGTGGTATATGAGGCGTTTGGGATTCACTGCTGCATGGGTGAGGCTAAGGGGCAGAAGGCCATGTTTTGACAGAGCCAGAGACGTGTAGCTCAGCTTCCTTTGAGAAATGAATCTGTGTGTGAGCATGCGGGAGCTGTGGACCAGCCCATGGGATGGTTTTGCTTGCTCTGTAACAGATACTGCCTCCAACAGGATTTCTTCAGGGAGACGAGGCAGGCTGGAGGGGGACTAACAGAGTGCCCCAGTGGCTGTGGGATGATGTATTTGTGCCTTGGCATCACACCTGTTAGGGAGCTCAAATGCACTTTGGAAAAAAAGTCCAAACCTCACTCCAACTAGATCTCATGCAATCCAAATACTCCACTCTCCTACCTCCCAAAGCTTTTGTGCTGCACTTTCAGTGCAATTACATGCTAAATATCTGTCTGTCAATATGCTGGATCCCCTCAATTTGTATGACACGCTTTAACGCAGGCCTAGCCAAGCCTAATGGAATGACAGCTATGCCCTCTAACCATAGACCGAGTGCTGCTGGGAGAGTTTGCCCAGCTCTGCGAGGAGCAGGGGAGGGGGAAGACAGAGGAAAAACAAATGCCACCAATTAGCTGCCACAGTTGGACCCCTGGCTCAAAGAACAGAGATTGCTTTCTTCTTGGTGGCTGGTTCTTGATGAAGTATCAGAGAGGGAACGCCATGTTGTGCACATTACCTTGCCCCAGACAGACACACAGGCTCTGTTGCGGGTGGTTTGCCAGCAGGTGTAAACGCTGGGCAGCTTGTACTGAACTTTACTGGGCAATGCTGGTTTACAGCAGCTGAGGATTAGATCCCTTGGTCTTTGCACTGATTCCATATCACAGGTGTTTTAGTCATGCACACCAGGAAAGAGTCAAGCTGGAAAAAAAAGTTTTCTTTTTGAAAGAAATCCTTAAACCCCCAGGCTAATCTTCCATAATATCGATGAATCTCTCCAAGCTTGTTTTTGTCTTCATGTCCAAAACAGCTGGGAAGGTCCTTAGAAATGACCAAATCCATCATCCTCTGGTAGGAAACAAGAAAAAATGGGCCAGAAAAACTGCTTAACAACCAGAGAGAATTCTATTTGTTCAAAACCTGGTACAAGGGGAGGGGGGGAGATAAAATGTATCCCAACTGCATTTTGTCAGGAGGAGAACAAAAACCGACTTGAGGCACACGGCACTAAAAATAATGATTTTTCAGCCAGCAGCCAGACAGACGTCTAATCCCGTATGAATAGAGACATCACTTGAATAGCACCCGTCAATGTGACTGCTGATGCCGATTCCAGCTGGACAGGTCTCATACAGCCCAATAAACATACCTCAATCCTATGCTTGAACTAAGCTTTTTTTTTCCCCCTTTTTAACTGCTTTCTTTCCTCCACCCTTATTGTCTCTGCTGTAACCTAAGATTTTTTTTTAAAGTTATAATAAAAATGTTATAATGAAATCCATATATTATTAACCCTGGCATTTCAAAGGAGTGCAATGGCTTTTGGTTGCAAAGGTGTTTGTAGCTGGGCTGTGGGACTGTTCTTTTATGAGATGTTTCACAACTTCCATGGTGCCACATCTCTATTTTACAGATAGAGATCATTGATAGTTTCCTTCTTACCATCAGAAGCATTTAATAAAGATCTCTGTATATCAAATACCAATTCCTTTGCCTGGAATAACAGCTCTGGACAGAGATTGAGCTAGTCTGGATTTCCCACTCAATAGGGAAAATTTATTCGCTTTAAATCAATGCAAGAATTTCCTAACTTACATTTATGAATGAGAAGACAATAAATCAAATAAATACAAGCCAATTCTTGCCTCCTGGTAGGATTTGTCAACTGGGGCTCCCAGCCTTCCTCCTAGTTCTCCCTCACCTTGCAGGATCCATTGGGCCTCCATGAACCAAAGGCTATTGAATGGCTGCAGCCCAGATACATTACAGACACACTAGCTCAGGGGTTCCAGTCCTGCAGTGGCTCAACAAGCCAGACAAACTGTGCGTTGGTGGTGCTAGAGCAGGACTGTGTGGGCACCAACAAACAATGTACAGCTGGACATGCATTGTATCTGTTCCTCAGTGCATGCCAGGCCTGGCCAGTCTTCTAAGGAGAGCCTCTCATTTCAAGACTCTTTGTCCAGCCTTATGTCCTGTCAAGTGGCTGATATGTTTTGTTGCACATTTTAGCAATGATTGCCACACGAGTGCAATTCAGCACCCCAAACGAGGTATGGTGGGGCTGAACCCATGAAACGCTAACTCAGTCCTCCTGCTCTCATAATTATTCTTATAGCCTTGAAACTGAGCGGTCCTGTTAGCTCACCACCACAGGGCATCAAGGATGCTTTACTTTCTGATTTATGTGATCTTTTTCTTGCGTTCCATTAGTGTTTAACTATGTCTACTAAGAAGTATAAACCAAAACCATCTACTTTGCTTTATTATGACAAGAACAACAGAAGACCACCCCTAGGAAACGGCAGCACCTGAGAAGTACCACTGCTGCACCTTTTGTGTCTTCTTCATTCCCTCTCTAAAGCTGATTGTCAAATCTTTTTAGTAGTCATTATTCCTCCCTTATGTGGAGTTTTGTTGCCATGTAAATTGTGAAACTATAAACCACATCAGAAGAAGAACAAAGGTTATGAGTGAGCATTTAAATCTCGTGTTCAATGCATTTTGACACTTGGGTAACCTTTGACTAGTCTCAAAGGGTAGGAAATGAAGACCATCCAGACTAAAATGTCCCAAAAAAGCACTCAAAAATCAAACTCAAACATGGTTCAAAATTGCCAAGTAGCCTGCTTTTTACAGAGAGCTGAAATGAAATTCTAGTTCCAGATATTCCCTGGGGCATCCCAAATCTGGACCCGTGGCACCATTCTGCATTTTAAGCATGCCCACTGAAATATAGAAAACACCTTTGCTCTTTATGAGTTCAAACACACTGTAGACTAAGTGTCTCAGAATTAATACCTGAAGTAATGTCAACAGAGCCAGATGTTTAGCATTTGTAAAAGTTAGTACAAAACAGCTCAGTCCAGACTTTCCAAATGCTCAGAAGCAAAACATCCCAAAATATTTTCAAACATGTCAAAGTCAGAAGTCCTTGGTGAGGCCTTTGTGGAGAGATTTTTGTTTTAAAGTCAGCTTTATGGTTTTTTTTCCAGGCCTGAATAATGATGCAAATCTGATGAGAATTAAGACAGTAAAGGAGCCTACAAAATCCTTTGGCTACAGAGCAACAGAGAGGGGGTCTCCAGAGAAGGAAATTTCATCTGGCTGCATTGCTGACAGGAGAAGGCTCAGCGTGATAAAAGAGATCCTGCCACTTGCTCTGAGAAAGCCCGCAAAACTCTGCGCTGATACATCTCTGCTGACACCTGCTCCAGCTGGTCCTTCACAATTTGACAGGGCTGGAGGGCTGACCGCTAAAGAGGAGGCGGGCCAGGTCCTGAGAACAAGCATAACATTTCATGTGTTTGATCTGGCTCTTTGCTGTTGCAAAGGCTGAAAATGAAAAAAACCAAAATATTTGGGAGACCATTCTCTCATGCTGCCAGGGCAGAACATGCCTCTGATACATTTCCTAGCGTATCACTCAAGCTAGTTTTTGCTTTCCCCATTTCCAGTCTTATGTACCTTGCTTTATTGAACATGTACTGCTATGCAGGCTAAAATTTCCTCCTTGAGAATTCCTCCCATATACCCTCTTGTGTTGTGCTATGCAACCTATTCTCCTCTGATGTTTCCCTCCTACTGTAAGGTCATTTCTCAGGACAGTATTGCTAGACACTTTTTTCTTTTTGATTCCTACAAATCAATCCTTTGAGCTCCCTATTCTTTATACTCCTTGAACCTGTATCTGCACACTGTATTGCATATCCTTCTCTAGTCCTCTGGGGACTTTGCTGAAATCTTCACCTTGAGAATATGAAAATATTGACTGTCACTGGCTCTAGTGCACAGCCAAAAAGCCTCGGAGGGTGCAGGAGACCTGATGCAGCGTTCCGGATGTGTAACACATCTTTCTCAATTTACATGAAACATTCAGTTGCAAATATTGACAACCCACAAACTGCTGATAATCCACATGCCACATATTACAGAACATATACACGTGCCATAGCATGACAACATCAACTAATGTACCTATTAGTAAGTCTTAGAGAAGGGTTTTCTATAACAAGGCTGGCTGTTGTAGCTCTGTTTCCAGGGCTTTTCTATGAATGTGATTGTTTGGGGCTATGATATATCTCAGTTATTGACTGGGAGGAAAACATTATATGGTCTGAACCTCATTGGAGGGCTAATTTCTCAATCACGCATACTGGCACTGCTTTTCTTTCTGGAGTGAAGGAGTGTTTAGTCTGTTTAGTCTTTGTAATTCACAAAACAATTAACAGGCACTGACTGTGTTGTTCTGTCCTCCTCTTATGTCATCCTGATATGTGTTATCTGCTGCAAACACCAGCCAATTTGCTCTTTCCTTTAGAGATAAGATGAAGCATCTTTTTTTCAGTGAAGATGAATAACCAAGTCAGACCACACTACCTAGAGTCAGGTTGCAGGTGCCTACCTGCTGCACATCTCTAGCCCCCTTCCCCCTGCTGCTGCAGTTAGCTTTTCTGCTGAACTGGTCCCAGGTACTTCAAAGAAAGCTGTGGGGCGAGGCTGAATGCAGTATTTCCACTCACTGAAAACATAAGCCTTGCACAGCGGTGGCTCCTTTGTGCCTCTCGTCTTGAAGTATAAGTCTATGTTTGGCCTCAAAGCTGATACATGGGCACAGTTTTATTCCCCAACAGCAGTGTGATATTTTCCCATGTTATAACTCAGTTCTCATAAAGTGGTGCTATCATAGCAACAGAATATGTTGCCTTCATTTCTTTCCCTTTCAGTCCATCAGTGTTTACAACCCATCCTGTAATCACTGAGCTTTAGTTTTCTCTGGTAAAAAAGCAGTAAGAACAAAAATCAGGAAGGATTACACACCAGCAAAAAATGAGTTTAAAACCCCACTCTGATGGTATTTCTTGAATGCTGTGCCAGGTGGAAGACTTTCAGCTAAGAGAAAAATTTGGAAAACTCCCATCTCTTTGGCTGAATGACTGCAAGCAACTGAAAGTTCCATCCCACCAACATGAAAGGCAGTAAGAGGCAGTTCATAAATTACACTCTGCTGCGGTCATCAGGCACGAGTTACCAACTTGTAATTTTGTAGGGATTATGCCAAAGCCATGGGCAACATCAGGCTGAAGCTTTATATTTGTCTGAGCTTTCTTCTCTCTTCCTCATCTCACAGCAAGTTTTGTCTTTTGCTTCAGATTTCACTAACAACACACAGCACATTTTTTTGAATGCCCTGTGCATTGATTTGTGACAGGACAGTGTCATTCCTAGTGGCACAGGTAAGCTGTAATGCATGTCCCCCTTTAAAGGAAGCATAGCCCAGAGCAACAGCAGCCACACCGAAACCCAGAGCTCCACTTTGCACATAGCAGCATGAGGTCTGTGAGCTATACATCATAAGACATATCAGTTCATATGATTGCAAGATAGATTTTCACCTATTTTGCAAAGTGAATCAAAAAAGCTAGCAGAAGATTTTAACACTTTAGTAAGGTTTGGTCAAATCCAAAACTTTCTTTTTTTAAGAATTTGGTGACTAGCCACTTGATTAAAGACCTAGTAGGAATTTAGGCAACTGTTCTGCTCCAACCTGCTTTCATAGGCAAATACAGTTTCTGCAAATGTTCACCAACTGATGCAATGATTTGACTTTAATGCAACTAAAAGATCTTCCAGTGCTTCCCTGTTGCCTGCCCCCATACGATTTGCCTCTGCATTTTCCCTTTCTGGCTTTTCCCCACACACCCTGCTCTTGTCTGGATCCCTGCCCAGGGATCCAGCTTCCACTGGAAGGAAGAGATCCCTGCTTTCACAGAAACAAGTGTCCATGCTGCCCCTGAATCTGGTAGGCCAAGGTTTCTCCATCTTGGAGGGTACAGCCTTCTCTGCCCTGTGGTGTCACACTCCTGCGTGTTCATACAGGTCTGTAAGGGAGGGATTTGCTTTTTGATGACTTCGGCAGAATCTCGAATGCTGGCCCAGTGCATAGCATGATAAATAGGCTGTGCACTGAGAGGGTCTGAGGAGCCCATGGAAGGAGAAATGAATCCTCTCCCCCTAAACAGTGGAACAGCAGCTGGGCTTGTCCTTCAGTTACCACTGCTGAGAGTCCAGAACCCCCCCACCTCCATCCTGTGCCTGCTGTCCCTCCCCACAGGGAGGCGTTGCGCTGCCCCATAGGAGCAGATACCTGTAACCAAAACCAGTGGTCCCACCGCCCCTTCACTCCTGGATACCTCTCGATTCTGCAGAGGTAATATAACATCAGAACTCTGCTTGTTACATCCTCCCCATCAGAGCTACTCTTGCTTGCAGCTCTGCCAGGCAGAGGCCCTGGTTAACATGTTAAGCTTTCTTGCTGTCCATGGCATTACCGTTTTGCACTCCTGGAGTCCTTGAGCTGACAGCAGTGGTGTTGGGCGGAGACAGCATTGGCAAACATGGAACAGCCCCATAAACACAGAGCAGCTCCCTGGGACTCAGAGGGAGCCTGGGGAAACTGCAAATCCCAGTGGTGTATGAGGCACAGCCTGTCCATCCTCCCTCTTTAGGTGGCATAGAGCACTCATACTGAATTTTCTTCCCAAAGGAGGGAGGGAGCTGGTGTCAGGTGAGGATTTCAGGGTCTGGCTCATCAAATTCCAGCAAAATGACCACCCTCGTAACCCAAAACAGCTGCTGTGTTTATAGTAAACATAAACGATAACTGGGTGGCCTTTGAAGCCACCATGTCCATTGCTGGTAATTATGGACAAGTGGATACAGCAGTGATGATCCAGAGCATTCGTTTAATGTTCAGACATAATTATGGCCATTATCATATTTCTGCCCCTTCAGCAAAAAGGAGGGATGGGGTCAATTGTCCAATACCACAAGCAGAAACAGCAAAGGAGGGGTTTCTTCCCTGAGTAACTCACACTGGATAAAATTCCTGAGTACCACCTGGTGCAGTGGATGCCTTCAGTCTGACGGAGGCAGGTGATGATGGAAGGCCCCTTGGGCACACCAGCCAAATGGATTCAACACCAGGGCCTCCCACAGAGCTGTCCCAGCCCCTGTCCCTTGGGTCCAGGAGACAGGGTAGTTCAAACACCAAATACATGTCTTGGAATGTCACTTCTTGAGTGAGGGGAGAGGGCAGTGGAGGCATTACTAATTGCAAGGAGGTATTGCTCGTGTGTGTCAGGAAGCCTTACCCCCCACAGTGCCACCCCCATCCCAACCCACGCTGACTAGTTTGTGAAGGATGCTCTCCTCTCTTCTCCTAAACACTCCAGCTTTATGGCAGAGAAAAATACCTAGTTTGCAAAGGGTTATTCCAAACACCAGACCTGACTACACAAAGCCTTTATGGTGGGAATATGAAATGACCCATAGTGACAATTATCAAATAAAATCCACCAAGTATGTCAGCAAGGAAGGCTGGAGGGACGGGGGATGAATTTTACCTTTTCAAAGTCAGCAGCCTAATGCTAGGATCCATGTAACATGTTTATTCCCTAAATAAAGCCATAGGATTATAGAGCATCTAAAAATTCTCCAGAAGCTGGCAGGAGCTGCAAATACACACTCTGTCAAAATCACATGATAGCTACATGGTTGTTTTACTCTATGTGCTGGTACGAAAACATTGTCTACTCTGCACTTCAGTAAAAAGCGCCATCCACAGACACCTGGGCAGACTGGAAAGAAAAGTGGTGTGAGACCTCAAAGTGCGTTGCCTGGCCTAGAGGACTTGGCGCTACATCCCTGTGCAGCTGAGCTGCACAGCTGCCCTGCACAGACACAGCTTGTTGCTGAGCAGTCTCAGCATGGCTGTGAGACCATGCAGCACAAAGCGGAGTTACAAGGTGGATCACCATCATTCATTTCCTCACTTGCAGCAGTTCCTGGCACAGACTCACACCCTGAGCAGCACTCCTTGCCCATCTGAGGGGACAAAGCTCTGGTGGGCCAGAGGGGCTGGAGGGATGGGGTAGCTGCTCTCTTGGGAACTGGTCCCTGAGGTCAGGGCTGGGGCACAGTGCCAGAGCAGCACCAGGAATGATTACAGCTCTCTGTTCAGAGGATAAACAGAGGGCTGAAATCTCTGGGGTTGTTAATCTGTCACCTTTCCCCAGCACTGAATTAATTTTTTTAATGTGTTTTTAAAAGAAAAATAAATAAAAAGAGAAAACAGAAGAGATGATAAATGGGTCCCCTTCTATTCCCTTCATCACTGGGCAATACCACCCAGGTATCTGGCAGGGGTAAAATATAAAAAGGTTTCCCTGCCTTGCCAGCCCCGAGCTCCATTTGGATTGACAGAAGACCTGAAAATCTGTGTATCCCAGATTTACTCTCTTCTTCCTGCAACTATGCATGTTGCAATGAAGTGGCCCTGCTGGGCTTTGATGAAATTCTAGATTGCGTGAACAGTGCCGCTCAAGTAGAAAGCTGATTTAACACCATGCTAAGCTGTTCCAAAAAGATTCTGAGTTTCCATTGAGCTACCTTGATTTTCCTACTAAGGAGCTGGAAGAAAGAGTCACATAACCTGAATCTATCCTGTGCAAAGTTTGCAGCTGTTAAAACAGCAAACTATTTCCCAGAGGGTGCCTGCATTTGATGTAGAACAGAGTGCAAGGCTGCCTGATGCACTGGGCAGTGCATGGGCCTGGGACTCACAAGACCCAGAGGCTGGCCCAACTCTGACCTGCTGCGTGACCTTGACCACATTACTTCACCTCTTTGTACCTCTACTCCCTTTGCACGACTTTATATGGCCTCCCTGTTTACCCTGTCAGCTCTTTGTGCTGGGCATGTCAGCTAGAGGCCAGTACAGATGATACAGGCAGGGGCTGATACCTCTCGTCATAATATTAACATTTGCTAGCCAGTTTCTGCACAACTCCTCACAATGAAGCGAGGGATTGTCTTTCCACAGCAGACAGTGAAACCAGGTAAGAGCAAGTACAGACACTGCCATGACCCATGAACACAGACTGCATGACACACAAATCCTGCCAATTGCTGTCATCTGTCTCTAAGAATCACTGTTTCTACCTCAGGGAAGGCCTTCTCCTACAGCCTGGTGCCTCTGCAGCCAGGTGCTGTTGGTCTTTTAGATGAGAGGTGCTTTAGGAAATGTATTGCCACAGGGAAAACTTCCAGAGCTTCTTTCATTCTATTTCTCTTCCTTGAAATAGTAAGTAAAACAAGAAACTGGCAGCATGTGGCAGGAGAGGAATATGCTCCAGAGACTGCTGAAGTGCACAGGGTCCTGGTGACACCAGTGGTCTTTGGAGCACAAGCCATCTCAGCGGGATTGTCTACTCACTTCCTAACACAGCTGCCTTTAACCAGGCTGGAGCAAAAGATGAACACTACTTCAACCCCTGTAAAGAGTACCTCCATATATGCACCATCTCTCCAAGTAACAGAGCCAAATGTTTACTTGAGGCTTGAGCCAATTACTGCTGAAGACGCACCAACAAGAGCTGGTTCAGCAGGAGACATGCAAATGCATGCTGGAGCACGGGGTTCCTGTGACGGCGTGAAGGCTGCTGCCTGTGTGGTGCTCCTCTGAACACGGCTGTAATCATCTCTAGTCCAATATTTACCTTCCTGAAGAGAGCAGCGACCAGCCATCCAACAGCACCTGGCTGCTGTACAAAGCCCCAGTGGAGCTGCTTCCTCTCTGCTTTGTTGTGAAAGAGGAAGGGGGGCAGTTAATAATTTTTTTCTCTAGCTGTATCTCACAAGTAATCAAACAATTGTTGAAAGTTAGGAAGGGAGGTGTTGGGGCAGGAGGGGGGAAAAGGACCATGTGTTAACCTAAATGATAAGCTTTGCCCAGCCACAGCTCAGCCTGCCTTGCAGACGGGGTGATGGGCATGTGGGGTTTGTTCTTAGCAGTTCACCTGCTGCTGGCTTTCAGCACTTTTTATTCAGTTATTTTGTTTATCTTAGAGGCCTATTGTCATCACCTCCGTGCTGCCAGGACAGGCTTCAGGTGCAGAGCGGTCCACGGGAGCTCAAGGTACAGCCATCGCCGTGGTCAACAGTCACACTGGGGAGGGGGGCTCTGCTCCCCGTTGTTTATGAAAATTGCTTCCTTTGCTGATAGTGATAAAACCAGGCAAACAAACACTGTGCAGGCTATTGAGCTTGTCTTTCTCCTCAGGACTTGAAGTGCGTGGAGCATTCAAAGCAGTATAAATAGACCTAATTTCCAGTAATGAAGCTGGAGTAGACACGAGCAGGTCTGAGTACCACTTGATGACAGGTCCTGTTGTGGGATTATTGGATGAATGGAGGTGCTAAGCACAGCCATTGTTTTCAAGTAAATTTCGAAAAGACTGCTTCCCATCTTTCCAGCTCCCATTTTCAGATTAAAAATCCTGCCCAACTGAGCCAAATACATTTTCATGGAAGTTTTGAACCACTGTCCCAATTACATACACAACACAGAGGCTCAAGGCACAGGGGAAGGCATCCTGCCTAACTTCATTTTGTAAATGTTCTGCAGAGTGGGGTGGGGGTGTGTGTAATTGAGCAGAACTTGTGGATGTGCCAGAAGGCTTTAACTATAACACAAAGCATCATCTTTTAGTGAATACATCATATGCTTCCCTGGTATTTACTCCCAGTGTACTGGCAGAGCACAGCCACAGACCCCTCATTTATTCTGCTACACAAAATACACCAAATTTTGTATATAACGCAAATAGTACATTTTTCTGATCATTTTAGAAGGCCTTCTCTGTACCTCCTCCAGTCTGAATCTACCTCTTCTGGGTGTAGGTCAACCAATACTGAACGCAGTATTAAAGATGGGATTTCCCAGGTCTCCTAGATGACATTGACACTTCCCTATCTCTGCTGGGAATTGCTTCCAGATGCACCCAGGAATAATAGTTGCCCATCTCATGGTGACAATGCACTGGTGGTTTTCACACCATTAATGACTCAGACTGCTCCCGGCTTTGTGACCGCTGCAGCAGCTCAGCTCAAGAGACCGTTGCATGGACAGGGTGGGTCATACCAGGAGAGTTCATCTCATCATCAACGGAGGCAGCTGCACCGCCAAGTACAGGCTGCCAGTGCTCCAGCCCTAACCAATATCCTTAACAGAACCTTCATCACCATTTGCACTCTTCTTCCCTCTGCCTTAGGCACTTTTCCCTTTCTGCTCTTGGATACAGCACAAGAGTGGCTGGCTCTCAGGCCTCCTGTTCAGATGCACAATCCTGCAGCCAGCCTAGACCACAGCTGCTCAGCCATGCCACTCAAGGATAGCAGTGTGCAGCTGCCGAGCCTCACAGCCAGCCTCAGAGAGCCCTGCCATGGATTTTAGTGGGATTTACTGCACTGAAATGCAGAAAATTTCATTGCCTTTAGGATTAGTCCCTTCATTTGCACATACAGTAGTGCATGCTGTCTGTGTCTGCTTCCCTGCACGTGGTGCTCAGTCCTTCAGTTACCTCCACCAGGACTTCTGCCTGCAGGACACCCACAATTTTAATTCCTTCTATCAGCAGTCACTGCAGCTGGGCAGTTTCCAAAAGCTACTGGAGCACAGACCATGAGCAATTTTATCACGGTCAACCTAACAGGTTAATTTGTGATTATGAATGATACCAGGGCTTTCGATACAGACTAGTACAGGATTTTTACAGTGGTCTTTGAACTAAAAAGTAATTATTTAATTAGAAATGTTCTAAGTTTCCATTATAAATGGTAGATAACAAGGCCGAAGCAAGGTAGGCTGAGGAAAGGTTGCCTGGGCACGAGCCACGCAGCCCTCAGTCTCCCCTGTAGTCACCAGAGCCTCCTCAGGGAGCACAGCCGCACTGCAGGGTAGCATCCCACAAGAATAACAGATAAATACGCACGTTTCACAAGCCACTGGGCACTATATTTCTTCTGATGAGAACCACCCATTATTCTTCCATCCTCCTCTCTGTGTCACATTAGGGAGAGATTTCACAAAGCAAGTCTGGGGACAGGTTTATTTACTCCCAGCTGCACTGCACAGCACCCAGGTTCATTGGTATTGGTTACAAATGACCTCAGGTCTTCCATTATGGGCTAATGTCTGCAGCCCTCTGACCTCCGGAAGTGCTTAAGGAAGAGCTGCAGTAAATCAGAGCAGCACTTAGTTATGGAGGAAGAAAGTCCCTCCTTATCAATCTGCCAGTGGGAGGGGAAGGACTCTGGCTGGGCTGCTGAAGGGTTATGTGCTCTCAGCTGCGTGGAACACTCTGCAGGCAGAAGTGGCCTTTGCATCTGCACTTTGCCGCCAAGAGCTGTTCGAGTGAAGCCGGAGGGCAGTAAGCCTGGCTGGGTTTCTCTCTCAGCCTAGGGTGGCAGGGGAAATCACACTGATGTAACAAGGTGGGTCCTGTGAGCACAGGTTGACTTCTGTAGTCAACCAGTGCAAATGTGGGCTACATCAAATACAGCTCCATCGGATACAAATACAGCACGTGTTCCTCTGCTTTTGGTTTAAATATTACTAGTGCCAGCCCCGCTGCACGAGCCTGAAGTGAGCTGCAGAAGCTGCTGGACTTGCATGGATGATGAGGTCTGAGGGCTTCTTCAGGCTGCTGTTACAAGTTTTTCAGGATACCGTTTGAGGACCAGTCTTTGTGGTGGTGAGAATGGCCAATGTGATGACTACCCCAGCTAGAATGTCCCTTTGGAGAATCAAGGAGAAGAAAACTGACAATGTGCATGTCTCATAAGCCAGGCTGGGTCAGCCACTAGCCCACTCTGGAGATGTCTATGCAGGTCATTGCTTGGCACAGACAAACTCTTTTACTGCTTTCATTTGAAGGATGTCTGGTCTCGCACGCTGACTCTACGGTAAAGTGAAGGCTGGATTTCGGGAGCCTGCACTAAGGTCTATAACCATTCCTTACCACTTGGCTTCTTGCCAGAGGATATGAACAGTCTGTGCGGTCTGAGCAAATTAGTAATTGGGGAGTCAACCCGAGGATGCTATTAAACACCCTGTGTGCCACAGCATGTGGAATTACAGGAGGAAGCAGTAATGTAACCACAAAACATCACACTTGCAAATCATCTTAACTACAAGTAGTCCTCCCTATGAGAGTAGAAACAAGAAAATTTGTCACATCCTCTGTGCCGACAAGTGGAGCCCCAGGAGAGGGCACAGAGGGGGGAAAGCGTGCTACCAAGCAAAGCTCCTGTCTCTGCAGGTCCTGCAGTCAGCAGGGGATTTCAAAAGCAGTAACAAGCAGCTCTTGGGGAGGCCCAAAGAACATTGGGATGGGAGCAGGTACTTCCCTGCTCTGGACAGGCAAAGGGGAGATGATAAAGATCTGCCAATGAGAACTTGACATGCACAACTCACCCCTTACAATCAGGGCAAGAGGACCCTGAAGAATAAAAAATCCCAAAGGTGGCAATATCCTTTCCTTCCCCATTTATCTCCTATACAGTTCTAGTCTTCATCTCTTTCTCAGCGAGCCTGGCTCGGTCAGATCACAGGAGCTCCCTATCCCAAAGATAATTCTATACCTCATACAGAAATAATAATAATAATAATTAAAAAAAATAATTCTGCTGTCCTAGAAGCAAATGAAAAAGCAGCTGATCCAGCCTGCTCAGCTCTGGAGAAGGCTTGAAGATCCAACACCCCATCCACATCCTTCATCCCAGGAGCAAGAACATCACCGAACATAAAAAGCAATGGAAGAAAAGGGAACATAAGGATTTTTAATGTAATCAAAAGTGTCATGTGCCTAAAAAGTATTCTGCTTTATCATACACATGCCTATATAGATCGCTTTTTATATGTTTTTTTACTTCTGCCTGTCTCCAGAATAAACATTGCAATTTTACTCTCCCATAACTGTTTCTTGGCTCCTTCTACACATTCCAGTACAGCAGCATCACAGATTCACTACAGAAAGGACTTACTCGACCAGCTGATCTAGTTCACTGCCAAACTAGCATTATTCTCTATTGTATGAGGACTAACTCTTTGGGGAAAGATAGGGTGTAACATCCAGCAAAAGGAGAGGCTCTGTCCTTCAGGATGTAGGAAATACTACCAGAAAAAATACTTCTTTTTCCAGCAGAGCTTAAGTCCAAGCCATACAAGAATGAGGGCCAAGGGTGCAGAATCACCTCCTGATGACAACTCACTAGGTCACCCGGAGAGGTTTTTGTGGCTTATGTGCTTTGGTGTTTTTGTATTCTATTGCGAAAGGAAGTTTACAGTGGGGAGCTTTTTGTTCAGCTACAGTTACAGACAGGCCCAAACCAAAACCTCATAATTACAGAATCCCAAATCTTGGAAATGTCTGCAGATGTATTCACACTTCACAGTTCAGACCCAACTTTCCACTACATAAGGATCAGTAATTGTTTTTTTAACATGCAAGTATTAAGCTCAACCAACCACACAGAGACTGCAGAAAGCACGGCATGTTTCTATACATGCAAGGCAGACAAGATTTTTTAAAAGAACAGCATTCATTGTGAGCCTGGATTCCCCAGTCAGCCTGAACACAGCAAACATGACACCCCATTTCTCCACATCTCTGTTTAACTGCTTGTTTGTTGTGTACTTGGTGTTTCAGAAGTACTAAGCCACAAGATCCAGTCCTGCCAATTCTGTCACTTTTCACGTGACAACTGTCCCTCTTCCACATGGTGATAACAACTTTGAAATTCACTTGGCATTTCGGTTTCCTTCCTGCTTCTCTCAACAGCTACACAAATGATGTCAACACGTACAGAACAATAGCATGTCGTGAGCTGATAAAAGCACATAGCGCACAAGAGCCTGTGTCGTGTCCTCAGGGCGATTCCCAAAAAGACACTTGCATCCATTAAAAAATGTACATAATCACTAATTCTCACGGAAATAAGGGAGCCAGAATTTATTGCTCTGTTCTTTTGCTTGGTAGGTCCCAGATATTGCTGGGGTCGATGGTTAGAAGTGATGCAGACAGATCTTGCAAAATGGAAAGCTAAGCTAGGTAGACCCGAGCTTTCTAAAAGAGAAAACTGAGCTGTCCCACAGCTGCATCTCAGTCGTCACAGTCACCAGGGGTTTTACCTTCTGCTATGCCTGAAGGAAGGAGCAGGACTGCAACCCAGCTCACCACATCAAATACACATACACATTATGTGACATTTACACTCCAAGCCAGAATTTCATATGTGCATACACTACCAAATCTGTGCATAATGATAGCTTATCTCAGTCCTATAAGACTTTCCCTACAAATCTATCATAGGATAAATCACAGCAAAATACCATGTTCTTAACAGGTTTCTTATTTTTCAGTTTCTTTATCTTCCTCAGTGCCAAAGTGGATTCAAACCTTTCTCTAACAAAAAAACTGAACAGCAAAATAAAGCACAAATTAAAACCCAGTGTTGTTTTTTGTAGTGGAGACATTTAATGACAGTTTCATTTTATGGCAGCCCAGAATCCTGGGACTGCTCATGAAGACACTATCTGAAATAAAATAAAAATTGCGACAAGTCTGTACTCAAAGAAAAGTATCACCAAGGCAATAAACTCATGGCACACTGTCTTTGGCAGTGGAGATATCTTTGCTTTTCACTGCTTCATCCGGTTCCTGGACTGCTATTACAGGAGCCTTGTTTTAAAATCAGGGTCATTCAATGACCAGGTTTGTAGCACAAGGAGTTTGGGAGAAGGGTGCAGGGAAAATACACACACTGCCTAACGCCAAGCCACCACACCAGTGCCCATGCAAGGGAACCCAGCCAACACCACCCTGGGGAAACCCCATTGAACACAGTGTGCAGAAAAAACATGCCAAGGGTCTCTTCAGGCCTCCTCCATGAGCACTGATTAAACCCTCTCCCCCTTTCTTTTTTATCTTTTTTTTAAAACAAGCAGTTTTCTTTCATGAACATACCCATCCATCAGCTGTTTAATAGCAAAATGTGGACAGTTAATAGGGGCACTTCAAACACCAGGGGCATGTCAGCTTGTGTTAGAAGTTTAAGTCTCTAAAATAGGTATAAATGCAATTCAAGTGTGCAAAGTAGCTTTTCTATAAATATGAATAGGTGGAATTTGAGAGCTTTGAAAACTCGATAGTGCCAGTGAAATCCTGCTACTATGAAGACAACCAGGCTTTGCTCCCTCCCATATTAAATCATTTTACAACCTGTTTGCTGACTGTTTTTACAGTTACTGTAAAGTGAGAAAACTTCCAAATTCACACTTCCCCTAGTATTTTTTGCCACAGAGAATCTTAGTGCAATTAGTCTGGTTTATAATGGAAAACAGATGAAAGCAGAAATTAAATCAAAACCTTGCCACATATCTAAGGTGTTTTCATGCCATGCATCCCAAGAAGTTTTCCCAAAACCAACAACATTAAATTAAAAGCTCAAATATTTCTACCAGACCCAGCAAATGCAGATTAAGCTTAAATTTAAATGGGAAGTGAAAAGATTTTTCCTTCTCTTCACCTGCCAAGCCTTCAAAGTTCAGGGCTCTGTGTTTCTCTTTCATCACTTAGCAGCAGAAACACCTAGGGTTGAGTGGAGAGATTTCCTCCTCACACTGGCATTATTCATTATTTCTGAAGTGTCGACAAATGTCTTCAACACTATACAAGACATACAAACAGAGAGTCCCTGCCCCAACGAATTTACAGTCTGAGGCTGTTATCTTTGTTCTGCTTTGGTATATCACCACAAATTTCAACAGGGCACCAGATGAGACCAATCCAGCTTCCACTAGCACTTTTCCGCTGCTTTTAATAGGGCTTGGACCAGTCCCAGTCAGACTAAGTTATAGAATTAGCCATTGGAGGAGAAAGCTGAGTTCTTGGCATGCCTGCAAACAGCAAAAAACCTGATTCTCAACAGTTTTGTTTTAAATTAAGTGTATATTTGAATGTTTTCACACATAATACATTTGGAGAACTTAAAGAGCTCCCTTTCACTGTATCTTTCAACCACAGCAGTGCTACAGATCAACCAGCAGTAGGCAATTTCTGAACCAAGGCAGACGGGCAGCTACAGTAACAGCTCCAGCTGGTGGAAGTTGGTGAAAGTTTTGTTTTGTTTTCTGGAACTCTGTGCTAAGCTTTCTGCCAGGACACTTCACACACTGGAAGCATGTATTTTCTCTGACATTTTGAGAGCCTTCAAGTGTTTCTGCAAACAGCTTAAGAAATTTATTCCAAATTCAAATTGCCACAATTTCTGCATATCCAAAATTCTGCACTGAGTTGCTGTCCATGCCTTTTGCCCAGCTGTACCTCGTGGAAGAGACAGCACACTCTCACAGCCTTGTGCACTAACACACACAAAAGGCACATACACCTACTAACACCCAAGGGTCATATGAGGATAGTACCAACTAGAGATACTACCCTTCTGGTTTGTGCTCTAGCTGGGGCATGGGTCTTTATCAATGTTCCTAAGTAAGCCAAATGTGATTTTAAACCTGGTAATAATTAATTATTACAGTTCAAGCAGCATTTGGATCCACAAGGGAGACACATTCCAACTAAATGCAAGATGGACATTACTGCTATGACTGGGGAAAGAAGCATTTAAACCCACATGTCCTAATTACTACTGATTCATACCACGTCAAAGCCCAGCATCACCACATAAAAATGCCAGAGCTTACAACAGACTGACCTCACCAGTCCATAAACCAGACTAAGTTCAGGCAAAGACAATGTGAAACAACTGAAAAAACTCCACAATTCACAGAGCATCTGAAGTCACATACCATCAGTGTCCCCACTCAAAGCTCTCTCCAGCCTACCTGCTGCCGTCTTCAAGTAGAGGGGGATCCGAAAGGGCTTTCTTGCTTACTGCATTTTGATGATCTGCTCTCTCTTCCAGACAGGACATGGCCATTAACTAGTGTTAACATCCAGGCAAGACGCGAGGTGTTCCACTCCTCCTTGTCCTCCAGCTCAGAAGTGCTTCTTGCAGTTATCCCTGGTTACAAGTAGTATTTTCCCCATTTTCTCAGAGATGTCCTTCTCCCTCCAAGATGAGAAGTCTAAGTGGCTTCCATCTTCTTCCTCAACCACTTGGCTCAGTCACTCAGCCACTCTGGAAAGCAAAAATCAAGATCATGAGACTTCTGTGCAAAAGAACAGCCAACCAGTTCATCATAAAATGTGAAAGTACACTGCAAAGGATAGCTATGGCAATTTCTATGTTCAACCCAAGCAAACTGCTCTCTTATTCTTTTTAAAGGCAAATTTCTTCTATTTCATTGGTATTTTCAAAAGTTCCAAAACAAACTTAGGCATAAATAACCTTCATTAGAAAGTGTCTAGTCTACTTACCTGGAAACACTGCTTGGGTATTTAATAGCGTAACTACTTGTCTCCACTGTATCAAAATTAATTTCATGAACAAAATTTTTTCAGTACTTACTGAAGTTTTAGCTTGTACTTAACGTCCTTGTTTTGAAAAGCGGAACCTCAGTTGCTTTCTCTCCTGTAGCATCACCCCACTGCTTCCACACTCCATTTAGAGCTGACAGGAGCAGACAGAATGCTCAGCTGTGTTCAATGTATAATTCAAGATAATTTCCTTCCACCCTGAAACTATCTGTTTACTGTGGGCCCACTCTAGGATACAAGCTTAGTATTGGATTGGTTATTTGGATAAGAAAGGGTTTTTTTTTTGCCACATCTTTCAGGTGGGAATGGAGTGTTCCAAGATGTATTAGATTTAGGTTATTGTGAAAAAGGGATCCACTGTGAAGCTCATAAGCAAGCTTAGTTTCTGAATGCTTATAAATTTTGAGATACTCAGGTTCAGAGCACAAGTCCAAGTTCTATATAAAAGCTGCCTTCAGCTTGAAGGAAATAAGGACTCCTGGGGAGCCAAAGACTAGCTGATTTCCTTTATAAACCCTGAAAAGTCTTTGGGGAAATGAGACTTACATGGTCTACGCTTTCAACATCTAGAAATAACCTCCTCTCACTCCCTGACTCCCTTTTGCTGTCTGCTTCTACCTCCCACTCACCCATTTCCCATAAAGGTTTTTTCCAGCACAATTGATTTGAAAACTCGGATTATTCTGTTAAAAGTGCTGACTTTGGACTTGGGACCCCAAGCCAGATTGGGACAATCCCCTCAGGTCCTTTCTCCAGCTAATTTATAGCAATTTTTGTTGAAACAAGGAGTTACGGTCTGTAAAAGGCTTGCTGTCGGCCTCTCATAAAACCCCAGCACCCTGTCAGAGAAGGGATGGAGCCTGGGAAGAAAGTTTCAACAGTGATCAGCTGGTTTCCAGATGGGTGGCCTTCTACACACTGTCCAATCCCATGGGTCCAATAAACCAGCCCTGATTTTGCACTTTAACAAAACAAAGATACAAACCCTCCTCTACTCTCAGTTAGGGTTTTATAAACACGCTCCCAGTCTCTGTGTCACATTTATTAAGAAGAAATTCATTCTGCTGTCTCTGCCCTTCTCTCTCTTTGCATACATGTGGCAGACGCTTTTGCTCCAGTTTCTCACTTTTACATGGGGTGGAGAGACTTGCATCATGATTTACATCCTTCTGGGTTGTTTCCCATCAGAAATAAAGAAGGAGGCAAGTCAGTCAGAAAGTTGAGGGATTGGCCTCCAAGGTATAAAACCACCCACATGAGGCAATGTTTGTTCTCAGTCTGGCATAAATTCTCCTCTTGTTCTGTCCTCTCCAACAAACCAAAAGAGCACATGATCAAAGATGTAAAAGGTTGGTCAGCAATGCTGGTAGTCACAAAACGGCATACTCCTGACTAAGCGAGAATGCTGCCTCTGAAACAGCACTGCCACAGAACCTACTGCTACTGCTCAGAGCACCTGGTTCTGCCTCAGTGCAGAAAGCAAACTTACGTGCACCTACAGACATTGACTTCAATTATCTCTACCAGCCTCTAGACAACTATTTATTCAGCAAATATGTCTATCTGTCTGTATTAAATGTGACATGCATAATTTTCCCTGTATTTAGTCCAAACTCCCCTTTTATTTTCAGCTCATTACTCTTACTGACATCACTGACTTCAGCAGTGCAAGGATTTCACGCCTGGCATTACACTGAAGGGAACCAGAGATGGCTGTTGCGGTTCCAGTGCCTGGCAGATGTCTCAGAGCCAATATACAGGCTTTGGACTTCCCTTATAAAGCTACAACTTTGAAGCCAATTTTGTTCTTCTCTAAACTCTACCTATAAACACTACTACTTCTACATAGGAACCATTAGGACTGTTCTCTCAATTGTCCTGTCAAGATGACAATCCTGATTATAACATGCTCAGAAACTTTCAAAAAGCACAAAAAGAGAAAAGATAATTGTAGAGGAAGACTGTCTTCACAAAGAGTGGGTAAATGTCATATTTAATCAAGATGTAGAACTGAATTTCTGGGCATCAGAAATGTCTGCTCGCTAAAACACATAGTTATGGGTGATCCTGGAATTTGAGTACTTAGACTTGGTCTTTGTACTGAGGAAATCAGTGGAAACTATGTTAGGAACAGACTTAATTGCATGGGTAAATATGTGATAATGGTACCACTGATCGCTTAGAGCTCTCTGAAGGATTCACTGTGTGTATGGGTAAGGATGAATTAGTCGATATTCTTCAAATGTGGGTTTTTTTTAAAGAAAAACCTTCAAGAAGGACCCTTAGCAAAAATTCCCAATGTTGTCATGGTGTGAGAAGGAACAACCTCTTGTAAGATTAGTAACTGGTTAAAAGAAAGGACACTCATTTTTTACAGCAGAACAGGGTTGCTAAGACACTGTTCCAAAGGCCTATCCTGCCATCTCTCCTGTGCAACTCATCCATAATAATGCAGGAAAGGGGCGATTAGGAAAATGACATTTGCAACTGATTCCCAAATCATTCAAGATTGTCAAATCTGAAACTGAGGGGGATGAGGCGTAGTGAGATCTCAAACAACTAACTGACAGGGTATGGAAGCACCAGATTGAATTACATTTCAATAACTACAAAGTAATGCATATGTGGAGAAACCCAAACTCCATACACCCTTCGACATGTCTGGGTTAGGTATTACCACTGACAAAAAGAGATTTAGAAATCCCTAGTGATACTGCACTGAAGACATCAACTCAGTACTTGTCCTTGGCCAAAAAAAATCCCTATAATGTTAGAAATTGTTAGGAAATGGACAGAAAATAGAATAGAAAACTTCCTTATGCCTGGATGTGAGCCTTGACCACTGCCTGCTTCGCTGTTCATTCCCTCCAAAAGGATACAAAAGACCCAGGAAACACAGAGCAAATGACAGTAAGGATGAACAGAAAATAGCTTCCATGCAAGGCAAGACTAAAGAGATAGGACTTTTCAGCTGGAAAGGAGAAGAGTTGGAGGGGATATAGTAGAGGACTGTAATGAATTGACAAATGTGATTTACTAATTAACCAGGCAAAGCTGGGGGACCATTCTTCAGCTTAAATTAAACATGTGACTCAGGCAAGGCTCAGGCTCTGCCTGTTGTTATCTCAATCCCCCTTTCCCACCTTCATCTTTTGGGTTTTACTCAGGTCAGAGAATGATAACACACTAGCCCCCTTTCGTACACTGTTTCTTGTGTGGTAGCACAACGCAGTAATGTCTTGGTGACTAACACTGCCTGGTGACTAACATTGCCTGTGAACACTCCTACGCACGTAAATACTTTTCATTGAAAAATGATGTATGCAAAGGCACAGATGCCAAAATACTTTTAGATCCTTTGTGGTACAAAATGATTGTTGGCCTAAAATATTTGAAAAGCTTCTTTCAAATTCCAAATCTATATGCACAAGGGGAAAAAAATGTTTCCCTCCCTCTTTTCCCTCTACGGCAAGGCAATTTACAAACCAGAGGCACATTTTTGTAAACAATCCCAGGTGTAACATTTTCCCATAGGAATAAATCTGCAAATTTTGATGCATTTTTCTAGTGGTAATTGTTTGCAGCATTCAGAGCATCTGAAAACTGCAATTTTTATTTGAGGAAAAAACCACTTCACAAAACAGTGAGACCTCTGCCCATGTGAAGACAGAAGAAGGTCTTTGGAAGGAACCCTGAAATGCATTCACTCCTGAGAGACAGATTATAACCAACTAGCAATGGGGATTTCTAGACCAAAACCAAATCATCATCCAAGTAATTAGCTTTGTCTCTATAATGCAAAGCTTCTCTGTAGTAGCCATGTGTCACATCTTCAGCAGAAGAAAATAACTTCTCATCATTTCTTTGATATATCCATTACAAAAAATCCAGATTTGCTTGTTGTGACTTGTTGCCCCTCAGAAGGGTATGACCAGTTTCCACTGGACTTCAGCACAACCAGGATTTCACTCTCAGATATGACCAAACCTTTAAATAAAAACGGGTCCTTTACACACACATTACAATCACAGCATTTTCCATCAACACAGAATTAATCAACCTCAGCAGCAATGACAGTCTTTGTTAGAACAATGAATTTTCAGTGGGAGCCTAAGGAACCTCAGGATGTAGGATCAAGGTTGTTATTACCTTTTTGGAGGTATAAAATATCCTTATTAGGTGCACTGAAAACTAGAGCTGCTTCACAGAGGATTAATGTTTCACATCCACTATTAACAGGCTTTCACTGCTGAGGTTCAGGATAGCCACAAAATGCTCTTATCAATCTTTCCTGTGCAACTCTGCCCATCTGCAGTATTTGGCACAGATTTTTAAAGTATAGTAGACTCAAGTTTTTCAGGGAGCAACCATCACTCCTGTGCTCCCTCTGGAGTGACTACTGGAAGCCAAAAGCATTTAAGCAAAGCGAGATAAAATCAGCAGTGCCCAATGTGGGTTCTTTCTGGTTTCCTGCAAGTAAACAGACATGTTTACAAGGGGCTGTACATTCACATCAATCATAAGGTGACTTTGTTTACATTAGAGGAATTTCCTGCAGGCTTTTGCTGTCCTGGTTTCTTTCTCTTTGTATTTACTTTTGTTCAAATGCAATTTAAAAAAAAGCCATAGGTACTCCAGCTCAATTCAAAATGTGACACACTGAAATCTGAAGCAGGCTATAATTCATGCCCAGATTTAGTTGTTCTCTTTCTTGTTTGTTTGTTTAAGCTAACACACACCTCTGCATTAAAAAGCCACTTTTCTCTACCCCTCCAATTCATCTACACCTGGCAAGAAAGCAGCTTTGATTTGTCTCCCTATAAAGAACTACTTTTCTCATCAAGCCCAGAAAACATCAGAAGCCCACCTGACACAGGGATCGGGCTTTTACTTCAGGCATCTAAGAGACTTCTAATTCCTCAGAGGAATTAAAGTCAAAATGTTATTGAATGCAACTGAAAGACTGGCATTAATATCAGCTGAGCAGCCAGGATTAAGGAGTTCTGCTGCCATGAATCAGAGTGAATATTTTCTCCACCCCTTGACTGAATAAAAATTTACTTCAGTGGGGATTTAATCTGAAGAACTGCTGCAGAATTTGGCTGCAAAATTCAGAATTTGGACAGGGAACTGTCTCTCAATAGCAAGTTCCTCATTTTCTATGAAAGAAGTCCCAGAGCCTCTAAAGACAGAACATCTCTACTGGAGCTTTTTATCTGTACTCACCCAGAAATGAATACAGCCAAAATCTGAATAGAAGGAGCTGCGTGGTCACTTCTGCATGACACAGAGTTGCTGTGCTGCAGTGAGCCACGGGGCAGGAGGGAAGCTGCAATCCTCTTGTCTTCACTTTTCCTCTCTGGTCTCTCCCTGCAACCCCAGCTGTGCCCAGGGAAGCAGGCCTGCTGCTCCTGATGCATGGAGACGAGTGAGGCACACAGCAATGAGAAGCTCCATGGTTCTTGTCTGCAGTGAGCTTAAGCCAAAGCACAACACACAGGACTTTGGCGGGCTGGCAGCCACCTGCAGTTGCTGTGCTGTCTCTGGGCTGATAACTTCGGTGTTCTGAGATACACATATACTTTGGTAAAAAGTCATGAACTACAGCTTCAGTCATACTTAAGCTACTGGGTACAGATAAGAAAAAGCTGCAGCACTTAGGCATATATCTCACCCACAATGGCGGCACAGGTTTTACAGCTGCTCCATCAGCCCCTGAAGTTATGTGCTCACTCCAGCCTTTGCTGCCTGAACTGTATGCCCTCCTTTCTGCTGCGTGATGTGACCATGCATTAGGTCACTCTGGTTTATTATCCCTGAGCGCAAGTGAACATTAACAGGTCAAACAGAGGAAGTGCCAGGAAAAGGCGCTCCTTTAACACACAAGCTTTGGAAGGCAAGGCATATATATCACGTAAAGACTACAAAAGCTAGAAGAGCAAGAATGGGAAGTGCAGAGCCGAAGATTTGCCAAGAAAGTAGACCACTATTTCCAAGTGGCAGAAGAGGGAAGTACCACCCCCCTTTACCCTGCCAGGTGAGAGAGGCTCGACTGCAGTAACAGGAGCAGGGACCTCATGAATATAAGACTTTAGGAATTTCTTGCCAGTAGTTTCCAATGCACAAGCCATGATTCAGTATAAAAATCAGCCTAGTACAGGCTCTCTTTGTTAGCATCTGTTAGCAAGAATGTCAGCTAATCAATACATTTTTATTGCCATATACCTACAGGGCTGGAAGATACACTATTTCTGACACTATTTTCAGTGTTCTTCTTACAACTCATACTCCTGGAAGCAGTTTTCCTTCACCTTGTGTGGCATCGTTACTCATCTTCACTGATGCTTATCTAGCTCCATAAATTTGCAAATGCCTGTCCAGAGAGCTGTGTCCCTCTGGACAGTCTACCAAGCTTATGCAGCCAGCTCTCCCCTCCCCATCACTTCATCCTGCCAGACTGTCACCATCAGCTGGGTCAGGATTCGGCACTTCGTGGTGGTGAGCCCTCCCACTGCCGACTTGTGCTGTCCCCACAGAGCAGATTCCCTGCTGTAGGCAATGAGAGGGAACAGCAGGGACTTGGCAATACACAACAAGCAAATCTTCCCAATCCTGTAATCCAATTTACAAAGCAGCACCTCATACCACATTTGTGCATCGCAGGTGAATAGAGCCATAAGCCATATCTGTTAGCAGCCCTTGCTGCAACCGTAGACATCTACAGAGCTCTTTGGCACACTGGAGAATACATGTTAGCAAGCCTGGAACTGCCTCCTGGAAACTTCCCAGCCTCTCGCTTCTCCAGACAAACACCTCTTCTCCCTTCCCCGGTATCTGTGTGTTTTGCTCTTCCACACACTGGCAGAGCCCTGGGTTCTTCAGTGCTTTGTGCTTTTGAGGAATCCCAGCTGCACACACACAAGGCAGAGATTAACCAGCAAGTGGTGCTAAGCCCCAGGTGCTTCTCTATACCACAAATGCTGCTTCCCAGGAGGATGCATAGCATGGAGAACAGGGCACTCTGAACCAACTGGGGAGCCCTGTAATCTCCTCCTGCCCCTGACCTCTTGGCTTTTGGCAAGTCACTTATCTCTCAGGATCCTGTCCTGCACCTTAGCTATTCAACTGTCTGCAACAGCAGGGTTAAAACACAAGCTCCAAGCTCGTCTCTCATCTCTGCTTTTCAGATTTCCTTTGAGATTATGGCCAAGTCACAGTCTTTGTGAACCTGTGTCCTAACCTGGACATGGCATTTCCACCTTCTGCATGGAAAAGCATGTGGTGTTATGACACCACAGTGGGAGCAGAAGGAGGCAGCCTCAAAATTTTTTCAGAGATGCCCATCCCTGGCATACAAGCTACAGAAGGCAAGGTCTGTCTCTTCCCACATGCTTCTAAAACCAAGCACCCACTGCACCGTGTCACCTTGCATTAACTCACTGCACATAGTAATGTGTTGGTTTATGGGCCAGGGTGAATACAAGCTTGCAAAACATACTCAACAGAATAAGTACCAAGTATATAAGATATACTGTCTCTGGGTTACTGTCTGAAGGGAATAAAATTAAGGTAAAATTCATCTATTCTCATTTCCTATCAACTGAGTAAGGCAATATCAATTAAAGGAGGGGACACACAGCCAACAGTACCATGCATGCTTTGGGAAACACAGCAATATCACCAGTATCTTGGAATAACATATTTAAGAGAATTAATTTAATTCTGAATACTGTCTTGCCTCAGGACCAGTTTCTATTTGTCCCAAGACATGTTGAAACAATAAAGAACATTTTCTCACCAAGCCCCTGCAAAAAATTTTCTCTTAAGGCTTTAAAAAACTGGCAAAAAGCCTTCTGCAACAAAAATGGAAATCCTCCTTGTCGCATAATCATCACAATCTCATCACAAATGAGATCCTTTTCTGGTAAAGATAAGCAACCACTCCCCCTTTAGCTTCAGAAAAGGACAACACCAAGTAAAACTTCTCAGAGTATCTTCTCAAAGTAATGAGCAAACAGATGATTTCTGTAAGCACTTAGAAACTATACACTGATGAAGCATGTGCTGTACTTGACAGGTAAGTTGTGTCTGTTTAGCTGCAGGACAATGAGATTCTGGGGCTTCTAGGTGCTAATACAACCCGAAGGCTTATCAGGTATTTTGATGCTTTAGAAATAACCAGGACATCACAATAAACACCCAAATGTTTGGCATTTGCCTTACCTTAACCAACATAACAGGTCATCTATATATACCTGGATGTACATAAAACCCAGGTGAGCTGATCAAAATGGGAAGGCTGGTCAAAATGAGGAGCTACTTTGAATCATGTCTGGCTGCAGCTTTATATTTTTTGAAGGAAAGTGGATGAAGTATAAGAGAGGCTTACTCCTGTGAACCTCTTTAGAGCAGTATTTGCCACACAGAAGATACTGAGGGAGAAGGAACATGTCCCTAGCATCTCACATGCCCTGATATTCTGGATGGAAACACTAGGTGGTAGCCTGACATTCATCAGACTTCAGAAGGAAAAATGTGAGTTCCAGTAAGTTCTTTTTTAAATGACTGTTCTGCTGTGGAGACCGTAATGGCTGTTAAGCAATATACAGGGGCATTATGGAATAGCACAGGATAAAAGGACTTGCAATGGATCTCTTTGGTAGCTCTCAGCTAGCTCAGAGCCAACTGGCAAGGAAAGTGAATGTCATCAAACAAATTGTATCAAACAAAGACCCTGAAATTGTTAACATCCTGAGCCATTACTGGTACAGAGTGGGCTCACCACAGCGTAAGAAAAAGAAGCAGAGTGAAACAACTCCTCTTGCATCATGTACTCAAGACACACATAAAACACAGCGAAAGCACCTGCATGGTTTGCAGCCTTCTGGAGGCACCCTGTATGCAAAGAGGAGGTAGTTAATCTATCCTGTAGACATGTACAACATGCACTAGGGATCAGGGTAATAGGGAAGAAAAATGATTGAACCCAAAGCAATGCAGTCACTGGGGAACGGCTTCCTCGCCTTTGCACCCTGTGTGAGGATAAACAAAGTCTCTTCCTCCCTTTACTCATAAGTAACTTGGTGAGCTTTGGTTACTTATTTCATCAGAAAAGGCACAACCTGAGCCAGGAAGATAAGTGAGCTACAGCTGGGGGTGTTTTTCATGTTTAAAGCACAGTAGGCAGCAGTAGATACGTAAGTGCTTGGTCTTTCCAAGACCCTGTAAGAAAAGGGTTTCTACAACTTTTTAAGGAAAGCAGAAGAATCCTCAGCATTCCGGCCTCCTTGACACTGTTCACAGTGAATATTTGTGTAGCAGATCCTGCATACCTGAAATTTCCTTACCTAGGCTGTGTGCATGCTCACACCTGACAGCAGTTCTGCTGTGTTTGCTGCCATAAGGATTGCTTGGCAAACATCAGAGGTACAGCAGTAAACTCAGCTATCATTCTGTTATAAGGAATCTAATCAATTCACATCTTTTTACTTAAGCTAATGTACAAATTATTCAAGTATTCTTCCTTTCCCCACCCTGTTACTGATTAAAGGTTATGATAAGCTTCACAGACTTCCCATCCCTTCCCATATAGTAAAACCATTTGTCTAATGCACTGGTACAATACAGAAAAGTGTTTTAGCATATGATTAAGGCCCTCTGAGGACAATGCCAAAGCTAAGCACATGTCCAAGCACACCGCTGAGCTGGTTGTACCAGTGAATCAAGATTTTTAGCTGTCAGGCTTTGAATGAGGATCTTGACCCCCTGCACCAATGGGCGACGTCTTCTGCCTTGGCGTTTGGTGATGCTGCAGCTTTAATCTATTGGTGACTCCTGGGGCTGTTGCATCCCTGACCTTAGGCACAGGCAGCAAATAGAAAGTAGGCACTAGGGCAGAGCAGTGCTGATGAGCATAAAAGATTAGCATGAGCAGCTAGGGACAAAACTTGTAAAGATTCAAGTCATAGGATGAAATCTAGATAGCAAAAAACATCACAGCTAACAGGAAACGTCTGAAAGGCTCCTAAGTATCAAGACAGTGAGGAAAGAAAATGCTGGTGGCCTGCTCACCTGGGAGCAGGGCTGTCTTCCCTGAGCTCAGAAGCAAGAAGTGGAGAAGGGAACAACTGGTCCAGGGCTCTTCTAACCCTCACGTCCAGGTTGTCCTGCTGCCACACAGGCAAGCTGATGTGGCACAAAGGTGCAGCGGAGTGCAGTTTGGAGGCAGTATTGGGCTCCTAGGGGGGAGTGGTTACCCCAGCACAGAAGAGGGTCACTCATGGGCTGTGCTGCCAACCACTCCTGGGATACCCACGGAGCTCTGCCTGCCCTGTGGCACTAAGCAAGTCTGGCATTTGAACTGATGTCTCTGGGCATCACATGCAATTCTGTGTCTGGGTGGCAGGCTCTAGGGACGGCATACACCTGCAAATACATTCCCCCAGGTGGCAAACAGAATGGGAAAGTGGATCTCCACTTGAAAGCAAAAAACCTGATGTTAAGCTGTGACTGAAGACAGATTCTCTTCATGCAAAGCCATGTGCCATCCAAAACCAACCCAACTGTCCTTCATTTTGATCTTTACCAGGAATTATTATCACCACTCCAGGAGAAAATCCACCTCCTGTATTCTGTTTCCAGCTGGCTCCAATTCACTCATGTTCTGAATGTCCCACTAGATTCTTCTAACATTTTATAAGACGGCAGCTTAAATTCCTGTAATCCATGGCCCCAACTATGGCTATTAGCATACAGTATGAAAAAATACTGGGGACAGAGGAGCCAAACTTTGAAAAAGCATCCTCTAAATATCACTGTGACTTCAGAAATGAGAGTTTATAAATGTCTGGAGATTGGGCTACTCACATGTAAACCAGGTCACTTAGATACCAAATCTCCTGATCTGATCACATCTGTTGAAGCTTGAAAGAGGTAGGAAGAAGAGGAACATATAGAGCTACGCAAAGCCTCCATTTAAAAGTCTGCCAATGTACATCTATATTGAATATGTCTCGAGTGGGAGAAAATCTAATGGAATGCTCTCCCGTGTCTGCTCTGCTCAGGGAATGGTAAAGAGTGGCACAATTTCTCTTTATAAATTCAGACTAACAAGGCTTTTGCCCCAAGAACATGGAGGATTTGCTGCTCTGTAAATGCTGTTTTCTAATAGCAATTGGTCAGCTAAAAGATGGGGGGGCTGATGCAAGGATCATTCAACGAAATCTGGTGCCCTTTTTTTATGTTGGGGGTGGCTGAGATGGCCAGCTGGCTGGTGACCTACCTCTCCTCTCCATAAGCACCTCAACAAACAGATTTTTAAACAGCTCTAGGTTAATAAATTAATAAACTCTTGTCCCTGAGACTATCTTATCCCAAAGGAAACCACAATTTTTAAGTGCATGTGATGAATGTTCTGATGGATATAATGATTCTTAGCAGCATTTGGCATTACAGCCAAGGTCATTTTTCACTAGCTAGTAAAGGATCCTTAGTGACCTGTAAGCGCAAGTCTATTACAAACCTGTAGGTCTTAAATGAGCTAACAGTACATACCGTCTCCAACCTTTTAGGGTAAGTGTGAAGATGCCTCTTAGATCAGATCCTCAAGATAGCCTGGGGATACTGCTGCATTCAGGTTTGAAATTCATGCCAAAAGAACCCCAAATAAAAACACTGTGAAAAAATCCGGTCTCAGGGCGTCTAGTTGGTAAATGAGAGTGCCAAAATCATTTGAGTTATTTTGCTACAGTTTTTAGAAATCACAGGCTCATTTAAGGGGTACGTGTGGGACTCTTAACACTAACACTCTTCATTATCAAACAGTAGAGAACTGACAAATGCTTCATGTAAGATGAACCTGAGAGTGTATCTCCTTTTTTTTTTTTTATAATTTTTTTTGTTGAGAGTAACATGACACAGTAGTCTTAGGGGACACATTTCCCATAAGTATCCTGGATTGCACCTTTATACTCTAGTGCATGGAGTATAAATGCATGGAGTATACTCAATCTGCACTTGCTATATTTGGAAGCAGAGTAAAAAGCCAGTTGGCATCTCCCCTCCTTCCCCCGACAAGATGCCCCTTTATAGCCCAGGAATCACTGATTACTAGTCCATACCTTTACCCAGTCACTCATCTTGACTCAAATGTTTGTAAGGGTTCCCATTAGTCCATTTTCCTGTGTTTCACACCTCCAGCATTTGAGGTCTCATTAAACTGAACCAAGGAGACATTCAAACATTACAGATCATCTCAGGATACTTTATATTTAGAAATCAGCCTCAGGCTACAACAGTTCTTGAGATTCCTAGCTCCCTTCAGACCCAAGTATATAAAGTATCCCCTACAAATCACTCCGATTACAAATTAATATTTCATAGTCTCCAGAAGACACAGCAAAGAATGAGGCTTCCATTGAGCCAAAAAAATAAAAAAAAAAGTCAGGAAATGGAAGACATGGTCCTAACCACATGTAAAATCCAATCAAAGAGTTGTTCTGGTCATTGGAAAACTGTTTTTACAAATAATTAGATCACCCCCCCATACATTTATAATCAGTTGCTTGCCTTTATTTCACAAAATATTTTACTTATGCACTGGCTTAAAGGTTACCCTACTCTCGTCTAACGTGAGCTGGCAAAAGATAAACATGAGCTGCCTACAAGATAAATCTAGAGAGGAACACACTCCATAGTAAAATCCTCCATTGCATCTGTTCACTTCATATGAACAACTGCTGCAATCTGGTATTTCTGTTCCAACATATTTATGTGTTTCATACATCAGTGGTAAGCAATTAGGCAAAGCAGTCCCAACACTGCAAAGAGCTCACCAGCTGAACCGTGCGTGTGTGGGACGATCAGCTGCCAGTCTGAATCCTCATGGATTTTGTTACCTGTTGCCCCTATGCAACACAGTAATCAATATTAAGGGATTACACTCTAAGAACATGAGTGGGGTTCAGTTTTCTCTAAGTGACCCAAGCACATGCTCAACGTGTTTGTATGAGGAGATCAAGTGAAAGATCCATTAGACAATAAAGCAGCACAAGCCCACGTTCCTGTGGGCTGAAATCAAGGGCACATTTTCAAGCTCTGAGTAGGCTAAAGAAACCTGATGCCATCTGAAACAGCCCTCAGTCAGTGTGTGTCGGCTGGATAGAAAATTCTCATTATCTTCTTATCCTGCTTTGTACCTTCCTGTTTTTTTGCAATGTCTCAACAAGAAAACAGCTAAGTAGCATCCCAGAAAGAGAAAATGAAGTGCCACACAACGTTTTCTTTATGAAGTGCTTCATGTATTTGCCTCCAATAGCTTTTTCGTAGAGGCTAAGGATATTCATGGGGAGAGGCACAGTGAAATCAATCTGTGTCTGGAAAAGTTTACATGCTCCTTACTTGTTGTAACCTGAAGCTGTTGCCTTCTTCCCCCCCCCCCCCCTTTTTTTTTTCTCTCTCTCTCTCTTTTTTAATTACTGGTACATATTTGAGACCTGAGCCAAAATGATATTAGAAGGAATCCTGCTGTGGCTTTACTGAATCTTTGAACAGGTCCTTTGACAGCAATAAACACCTGTGCTGATAGCAGAGTATAAGACAATTTCAAATCAGGCCATAAAGCAGCAAAACCAGATGAGTGCTAAAAAAAAATACGTAATATAAGTGCATGTGGTGATCTACTACTGCAGTGTAACACCTGGTGCTCTGATAACTCCTTCTGGTCAAGGAGGTTAGAGTGCTTTAAAAACACTCATGAGCTAAACACTGCAGCATCCCATGGAAGCAGGGAGGTATCCTTCACTCCACTCTGCAGTCCGGTAAAGAGCCGATGCCTGTTCCCAACCCGGTGGGCTTGGGGACTCTGATCCCAGCAGGACCACAGGATGCTCATCCAGGAAGCCACTGACAGCACTGGGACTGAACCTGCAACTCCCAGCCTTTTTCTTAGCCAGGAACACAGTCCGTCCTCCAAGATGAAGGAAGAAAATAGACAAAGATATGCTGATAGGCTAATCTGAGGACAAATGCTGTACTAATTTCCACATTAGACAGAGATGGCAAAGCCTTCATTTCTATATGGAATGCACAAGAGGATCAGTAATGCATTTTCTTTTAATAAATATTTAAAGCATAGTCACCTGGTGTCAAACCCAAGCACCCAATTTTATGATTTAGTCCCCAAACCCATGAGATTAGTATTAAGGTAGCATAACTTGGTGGGTTGTTGTTTTCTTTTAAATTTGCCTCCTAATTTCTGAGCCTTGAGTCCTGTTTTCCAGATTTGGGGTTTTTTTCCTATAACAAGGAGGGTTAGAAACTGCCTTGGTTTTTGAAAGCTGAGATTCTCCCTTAATTACATGCATGGCTCTAGGAAACACACCAAATATCACGTAACTTGGCATTCTTACTGTGCTTCATTTTCAAAGCACTTTTGCAAACCTTGGTTAATGAATCTTGCTAGCACTGGTGTATTTGGAGGCAGTTAACAATTATCGCTCTGAGCAGGACCTGGGACCCTGACAAGGCTCACTGGAGGATCAGGCCCTAAGCAAGCTGTCTCAGGGTCACTGGAGGACTCATAACTGGGATTACAGCTTTGGATTCCCCCTGTACTGAAAGCACACTTCTCTTATAAAGATATTAGCACTCAAACAGAGCCTCATCCACTCTAGAGCATCTATTTACACAGCCTAGGTAATTTTCCTAGGTAATTTTTACTTATTTATGTTACTGACTTACCCTTCTAGCCAACCCTGCAATAATAAAGCAGCATACAACATCAATAAATACCATGTACAAAAGAGGTTTCTAAATAGAAATACCACACACCTCTGTAAAACCTGGGAAGCAGCAAAGCACAAAATGCCAGCTCATGTTTCCACACCTGCCCGCCTTCCCCATCCACCCACCCAAAATTTTAACAGGAGTATTTATTCAGTGAAAGAAAAATTAAAAGCTGATAGATAAGAGATGCACACTGGGGATTCAAAGGGCCCTGGTATAGGGACAGGGAAGGTCTTCTTACACCTGGAGAGCCCTTTTTCCTTTCACTGCTAAATCCCACTCTCGGGCGTCCGTTCTGGAAGGCTTTCTGAGGTTGGCAGTATTTGCACTGCTTTGAAATGCAAGTCGCTCCCGCTTTGTTTGTTTTTGAAATGGTTTGAAAGGGAGGAGCAGACGTCCTTGGCTACTAAAGCTGAGCTTTCCCAAAACACAAGCTGCTGCTCTTTGTTTGCTTCTCGTTAATTAGCTGTGTGTCTAATTAGTGACAGGTTCCCTTTGGCTTTCCTGAAACCAAAGCCGCTCCATGTCAGTAGAGGTCCATCAGGGGACTTGTCAGTGCCTGAATGGTTTCCAGCTGCTCCGTGGCCCTCCACCCAAGCAGACGTGCACACACACTGACACTTACCCACTTCAGCCAACTGATTGGTGACAGCCCTGCCAGTGGAGATACAAGTCACTCTATCTGCACTGAACCCCTGATTTCAGCCAGGTCCAATCTCTAATATCCTAATTCACCATACAGACATATTCCTGGCAGGATAGAAAACAGGGTCTTGGCTTCTAACCTTCTGCTCTAGTCCACTTTCTCTTCCCAGTGTTTTGCTCTGACATTTTGGTCCAGATTCACCTCTCGGTTACTGTAGTCCAATAAGACTAATTTCACCCAAGTGTGAAAACTACCTTTCAGCTGCACAGAGCATCACTCAGCTTTCAGGGCACTCACTGTAGATTGTTATTGCAGTTTGTTTATTTAAACCGAGGTGAGCTTGGCCTGTTACCAGCTTTAAATTCACCTTTTTGGGGACTCATTGAAAAATCCCTTCAGCTGTACATGCTGGTGTGAGAAAGAGGAAGGACACAGACTTGCACCATCCCAGGGGACCACTGAGACTGTTCCTCCCCCATGCACACGTTTCCTGCTCTTCTCTGCTCACTTCCCCCCTACGGGTTTCCATCAGCAGGTCCCTAAAGAGAGAGGAGTTTATTTAATTCCCTACTGATGTCAGATCCTGTTGGTGCCAGAATGATTGATGGGTAAGCCCCATGACTGACAGGAAGATGCGCTTTCAATTAGCTGTGTGGGCTGTTTCCCTCTCTCTGCCCTCACTCTCCACAGTCCCTCTGGGGCAGTGCCCTCATTGCAAGGTTTCTCTTCATACCAGTGTTCTGTATTCCCTACTCTCTCTTATATCAGCAGCACCATTTTAAACAAACATGGCTTATTTTAAACTGGGCAAAGCTGAACATGGAACTCTCTGTCTTGGGCATAAAACAACCCCAAACCCCATCAGCCCTGGGCCACCAGAGAAGACATTTCTCCCAAGAAAGCCACAGTGTTCACAGCATTTGATTCAAAACCTCTTTGAAACCCAGGGTCTGTGGTAACTGGCAGGTCACAGCTCCAGGGAGTCACAGAACCAGGAGAAGCAGCATAATTGTTACATGGTTTTGACTGCTATTTTGCAATAACCACTCTAAGACTGGACTACACACACAGCCTGGGATCGCTCCTAAGAAACACTGCCACGTGTGAAGGAGATGAGAATTCATCCTTTTTGCTCTGCAGAACATGTAGTATCTTAGCTCTTGCTCTCATTCCTGTGTAACAAATCCAACCCCTGGCACAGCCACTTGTGCAAACAGGATGGCATGAGAACATCAAAAGAGTATTTTCACTATGTCCCCTTGGCATTAACTTGAGCCCACCGAATTAAAACACCTAAACACAAAAGCTTCTGCAAGTGTAATAAAATCAAGACAACATTCAGCATTTAAAATTATAATGGTTAAACAAAAATATCCTTTGACTTTTCTATATGATCTTGCATTAAACTGTGATCAAAAAAATTCCCTCACAGGATCCTGAAGTAGAGTGTTAAATCATGTATTAGTGAATCCATGAAGTCTCTTCCACAGCAAGCATCGAAAGGACAATCTGCTTTGACAGCATCCTGTCCTGGCAACTATTCACCTTGCAAAAGGCACTTTCTATAGCAGAATCTGACTCTCACTTAGGAGTGAAACACAATTTTCACAAAGCTAACATACTAGTGGTTTTTTCCAGGTTGCACTAGAAGTAATATAGTTCCCTGGAAATATTTTCCTGCACGAAGATTTTCCATGAAGAAGAAACAGTACAATCTAAACATTGACTCCAACCCAGAAGACTGAAACCACTTTCCTGTGTCAGAGTTTTAGCAATAGCCAGATGTGGATGAACAGCAGGTGCCAACAGAAAACATCAGCTCTGAGCTCACATGCTCTTCACCGGCCAAATCCAAAGCATAAAGCTAGGTTATTATTTGACTTTCCACAGTATAGGCAATCTAGTCAGTGACAACTGTGTGGAGATGAAAGAAATCAGGGCAGTAATGAAGAACTATACTATTCTGGGACAATCAACTCCAGAAAAAAACCAGCAAACTAAGAGTTGAAGAGACGTATAGACAGACTTTGTTGGCGATGCAGTGAAGATATGAATATGTAAGACCTGCTCTCCTGATCAAACAAAGCTGTTTTGAGGAACTTACATGAAATTAAATCATGGCCAGAGAAACTTAACCTAAATCATATGTGATTGGTTCTCTATGCCCTGTCCCTCCATCCGCAAACACATTCCTGGTTTGATCCACATCCAGTAGATCTATACAGACCACATTACAAAGTACACTAGTCCCAACCCACCAGCTCTATATATTTCCAGAAGCACTATTGTCTTCTGGAGTTTACAGAAGCGTCTTTAATTCTGTTCTGGAAAAGCCCATCTAGAGATGCCCAGCATTTATATATAATCAATTAATTTGAGACAAACACTTCTGTACTGGTACAAAGATTCCTTACTTACACAAATTAAATAGCGTGCCAGTATCAATAGCAATTAAACACAGTTACAAATTCATCTGTCATTTCCAACACTGAGTCAAATCTTTCAAGTTTTAGTCAGCCAACATAACTCAAAGTCAGTTACATTAAGCTTGTACTGTTTGAGGAAGAACACTCCAGAAGAATGGAAAGAAATAGCCTCTAATAGAGATCCTTTCCCAGATTTCCATGTGGAAAAAGAAACCAAAGAATGGCTTGGTTGTAGCCTTCCAGACCCTGTTGCTTTTCTAGTTCAAGCTAGAAAATGCCACAGTACATAGAAATGAATGAAAAAGAAATCAAGCACCTAACAGATTTGGTTTGGGATTTAGGTGACATATGAGCAGATGCGTGAGACTTTTCTGTATGACCCATTGCTCATCCTTGATCAACTACAATTAGGAAAGCAACAGATGGAATTAAAATGGGACAGAAACCAATGCAGGAACAAAAGCTGAGACATCAGTCAGCCTGACCCCAACCTCAGGTACAGCACATGAACCTGGAATAAGTCTGCTAAAATCAGTGCCATTCTTCCAGATTTAGAAACATGAAACAGAGAGTAGAAGGTAGTTCTGACAGTAAATCAGGAGGTGTGCAATATCACCACTAGTTTCACTGCAGCTGGTATACTGAAACACATACCTCTCTGACAGGGAGATTCTATAAACAACTGAAGCATGACAGTCAGAACTGGTTTGGACTCCGAAGGCTGGACTGCTTCATTTGGATCACACACTGAGGGATGGCAAGGTTGTCTACACATGGCCTGCCGAGCAGTTTGAAATGAAAAGGGAATCTGGCTTCACTCTCCACTGTTCATCTGCTGGGAAAACAGTTTGCAGGGAAAAAAAAATTAATTTCTTTTTAGCTTTTTACCAACTTTGCCTGCAATTACACATGTTTTAGATCTACTGCAAAGGAGGGACCAGGGAAAAGGGAAATAGGGTTGTCTTTGCAGAAGCAGCTTAATTATGTGTAATGTGGAGCCAGATCCTACATTAAAAAGGCCATACAACAAAGAGTACAGCAGGCCACGAGGGAAATAAGAGTTTGAGATGTAACAAAAACAAGGAAAAAGGAATGTCTTTTAGATACCACATGCTTTTGAAATCAGGGCAAGAAGGCTGTAAGGAATACCATTACTGCCAGTCAGTGCAGCACGTAAGGCTTCAAAGCTGCCCTTGCAGCACTGCACGTGTTTTTTCATCTGTGTCTGTAGAAAAGAGCAGTAAACAGTTCTAGCACAGCTAGATGTTTGAAATGGAGTTTGAAAAAGCCAACTGAAGGTTAAGTAGGAAGTGCTCATACAGCCAGTGCTAACTCTTAAATTGCCTGTTCTCTTGATCTAATGGAAATTTACATGGGGAAATGCAGAAGAGCTGTGCCCCGATCCAGAGAGGTGTTCCCTGTAAAACATCTCCAGACCACCTGAAGCATGAAGCAAAGGAAAAGCAGAAGGATCTGATCTAGCCACTGACTCTGTCAACATCTGCTTCAGCCACTGGCAGCAGAGATGAGTGGGGCATGGTCATGCCTGTGTGTACGACCCATGGGCAGGCAACGTGCTTCAGAGAATCCTTTAGTGGGAACAGCCCCTGGAGCCATTCCCCCAGAGTGGCTGACCGGAGTGAGCAACCGGAGGGAAGATCCAGCTGGAAGGCGTTTCTATCCAAATGCCAGAGAAAGCTGCCCTATAGCAGGACGTCCGTTCTTCCTCGCCTGCTCGGCAGTGGAAGTGGCAGAGCAAGTGCATCCAAGGGCTCTCTCCAGGTCACTGGTGCCCTCTGCCGACCAGTTGGAGGAGGGTTAGCCTGACGGGAGCAGCAAAGGGGAGAAAGACCCCGGGCCTCTCCCAGCCTGTGTCGGAAGGCCTCAAATATCGTGTACAGACCATGCCTTAGCGCAGGAAACTCCTTCCCTTTCCCCAGTACGTCACGCAGCCACACATCTGCCAAGGGACAACACGGTCGTTGTAAAGTCACGCACATGGGATGACTGCGAGTGCCATTCTGAACCTCAGCATCCCTGTCGCTCCCAGCCCCTCTCCATCAGCAAGGGCAGGGCTGGGCCGGAGGTATTTAAAAAATCACCAGGATCTGTGGGTTCGTCTTCAATGAACAGCCCCCTCAGCACATACTGAAGTGTATCAACCCCTATATTCCTGCACTACAATGGGGCAGGGGAAGAGCAGCACAGCCCAGGAGCACTCTGTTCAGAGTGAATGAGGGGATTATCTGAAAGGCTAAACAAGTGCCCTGAAAGTTCAAGCAATGTCCAAATTCAGATGAAAAGAAGTTATACTGCGGCCACTCTGATGGCATAAGATAAAGGGGCTGATGGCTTAAAGAAAAGGGCTCATTACACAGGAGAAGTGAAGGGTAAATTGCTCTTTTTATTTCCTGTTCATGTCAGCTGGTGATGAATTGGGAACATGAGTCCCTGCTGAAGAGCTCCCGTGAGCTCACCGGCAGGCTAATTTGGGAGGTTCAGCTCCGCAGGGACCTCAGACTGCTTTGTCCAGCAGCATCCTGCTCCAGACGCCTGTGGGCTCAGATTTTCACTGCAGGGTGGGTGGAGAAGCAGGAGCTGCCTGGGGACTGCTGCTACGACTGGCAGGGCAGCTTCCCCCAGGAGGGGATGAGGAGAGAGGAAGAGGGGCTCTTTGCTAAAGGTGTGCCAGCCTTTGAACTTGGACCTTTCCTCTGGGGTAGGGAAAGGGCCAGTGCAGCAATATGCCAAGACCAATATGGTCTGCTCGCTCTGGCCTGGCTGACCTCAACATTTCTTTCCAACATTCAGACAAAATCTAAGTTCCAAAATTAGTTATTTCCAGCAAGGCTTCTTTCTAAAGGGGCTCCTCCAAAAAGCAGCATAAAGTAGTTTAAAACAACAAGGCACAATTTCATCACAGGGCTGTAGCGCAAATACAGTGCAAATGACATGGGACACTTGCAAGACGTGCCCTCCTTCAGAACCAGGCTTCCTGAAGCAAAGAGGATTTGATCTACAGTGCTCAGTACCAAGCTTGTGCAAGACAAAGAAAGCACCAGACTATACCTCTGAAGCCCAGAAATGAGATTACACATCCTACAGACAGAAAAGCTTACTGAGATTGTACTCAGATTTTAAGAAGGGTTCATGCATCCAAAGCTTTTCTGCTTTTCCTAGCTTTATCAGTGTATCTGAAAAAAGATATTGATCATCCCTAGAAACCCAGCCTTCCTTGCCAAGCTTTAGGACAGCATTATCTGGAATCAGAGAGGTGGGCTAGGTGATCCCTTTCAGTAACATTGGGATGCAAGGACATGGGGATACTCATCACTGGCAAGCTCACCTTCTTTTGATCTCCATATCTGCAGCATATGGCTGCTCTGCCCCAGTAAATTCAGTTGGAATTTACTGAACCAGCCATCCAAGGAGTGACTGAGTACTAGGAATGAAGACACAGTACTTGCTCCATGCAAGTCTGAGAAGGGAAGAAAACCTTACAGTTCATCTGACAGCATCTCTACTCCCTTTGCCCTGCCCAACACAAACCAGGCTAAAAACGCCTTCCCAGAGCAATGCTGTCCCTGCAAAGAGCATAGTGGCTGCACAGGACTATTTATGATACACACATGCTCTGAACAGCTGAAAGGAAAGCGTGGCATATGTGTTTGTGACAGAGCCAACCCAGCAAGAGAAGTTGCTCTAACTTTGCCCCTGCCTATCAGGGGTGTTTACGGGATAGAAACACTGCTCCTTTAGCACAGCTTCAGTGGGGACAGCACACCGATTTCATGCCCCACCAGCTCAGAACCAGCAGAGATGCTGGCATCCCTTCAGCTCCAGCCTGTCCCCATAACCAACAGCTCAGGAGCAGCCAGAGCAGGCTTGGAGCACCTGCACTAGGGGGTTGTGAAAACCTCTGCAGCCACGGTGCTGTTTCCCACACAGCAAATGATGAACCCACCCCTTCAGATCAATCCACCACCCTCCAGCTTATGACAAGCTTAGGCCCTTGGCCACCCACAGCAACATTATGTCCTCTTTGTTTGCTAGGGTGGCACTGGGCTGAAGAAGCACTTTCCCAAACCTGTCTTTGAGCCAGCTGACCTGGGTAACAGCCCTGCTTCCTTGCCTGCCTCATCGAATGCACTCTGCATGCAAATGTGCATCGTTTGCTGCATCCCACACTTTAGGTGCCAACAAGGAGAGCTGGCCTTGGCATCTGCTCTGCAGGCCCAGGAGGTGTGCACTGAAAGGCAACTGCTTTCAGGCTATGGGAACAACTCTATCAGGTCTCCATTAGAGAAGGCGATGACAGTCGCACTTATGCAGGTGACTAGGTTTCACCTGTAAGAGACAGGCAGGAGGATGCTTTAATGAAGGACACACCAAGAAAAAGCACCTTGTCTTGGTTAACCTCTGCCCCCCTGGTCCTTGCCACCCACAATGAGCTAAGGGTGTTCCCTGAGCCAGAACAACCAGTCCTGGTGGCAACAGCTTGGCTTGCTGTCACAGAGCGAGGGCCAGAGCTTGCAACAAATTGTGCTTTATAAAAGCACTTTCCCGCGTGTTTTCTCTTTGGTGGTACTGCAGCACCTCCCCTTCCCAGATGCCCTCTCCTGGACTAGACCTCAATTAACTCACAGCCTCAGGCTATAAATCAAGCCAATAAAAGGGGCTGTAAAATAAACATGAACAGGTCTTCCCCTTTCCATTCAAACGTACTGAAGTGGCAAAGCCTTTTTCCAAGCAGAGCTTAGACACCCTGTGCTTCACTGACCCCACAAGAAGGAATCCAATGTGCTCAGATATTAATACAGGTGACCTGTTCACCGGGATGCAGGTAGCACTAAGAAGTGCCCCATGGCTTGGAGGTCAGCCTCAGGTCGCTTCTCCAGAGTTTCCATAGGGTGGACAAATCTAATTTACAGCTCACAAGAGCTGGAAAAGAAGATTTTAAAGATGGAGGTTAAATAAGCAATGTTGTTGTTTTTTATTATGTGGCCTGGCCTACCAGAACATAAAGGCATACATTTCATCTGGCAGACCTACCTGACACCTCAAATAAGGAAGAAAAGTAGATATTCATCCTCTGAGCCAGAATCTGCTCCAAGGGATGGCCATGGGGTCAGCAAAATTGGCTGCTTGACACTATCAACACAAAGGACTAAATTCTGCTGTCAAAGCAGCAGCCGTGAGAACTGTGGCTTTTTTTAAAAATTTGCAGAGGAAGAGAACAGAGCATCTATAAACCACTGTTATTTGTAGTGCTTCAGTGTCTAAAGCTTCCAGCTGAAAACAGGGCCACAGCTTGCCAGGTGCTGTAAGCCAAAGTGAGAGAAACACCTTGCTCTGAAGCAGTGAAAATCCTTGTAGGCAAGAGAGGAAAAAGATGGTAAAGCAAGAAGAGCGGAGCTTTAGCCCAGTTCTCCTGATCCACCCATGGCCCTGTATTCTCTCATTGGACAATGGAGCAGGATACCCCCTCCAAAGGCTGTCGGGAAGAGTCTTTCAAAGTAAGATGACCAAACTTAGGGAAAGTTCTGCCTCAACCTCCTGCAGAGTTCAACTAACTCTCCACACTGCCCAGCAGCCTCACTCACCTGGTCTACAGAAAAGAAACCAGCTTTACTACCCTAAGTCACTGCCAGTTCCCTCCACGCTCCAGAGCCTATATCAAACTTTTTATAGCCTTCAGAGCCATATCATTTATAGCCTATCAGAGCATTATCTACCTTCCTGGGTCAATAACACCAAAGTATCAGTAATTCCCCAAATCTTTGTGCTACCACACACCCTTTGGAAATCTTCCATCTCCCTTGTAGCTCATAATCCAGCCCTAGAGTATCTAACTCATGAGCATAACTCATAAGTTTTCTAGGAGCTAAATCCTCAGTATATTATGGCAAAGGAATGGATGAGGCAACTGCAGCCCGTTTTCATTAGCAGAGGGTCCAAAGCCTGTTCAGAAGAACTGAGCTGCTGCTTGCACTAGGGAGTGAGTGAGCACATGTGCACACATCTGTAGCGGAACAAGAAGGGTTAAAATCCTTAGTCTGTCCTTTTGTGGCCACTCCTCCTGTGTTGATTGTAGGTTTGCAAATAAGTGTTCATTCAGAGAAGCAGGTGAGACATCTTTAGAGTCATGAGATGGATCAGAAGATACAGAAAAAAAGAGTTCAAGAGAGGAGGAAAAAAGCTGAAGGGGACTGAAATCTTCCTTCAGGTCTTTGTCCCTCCTCTGTAAATGGGGAGCTATGACAATGCTCCTGTAGTTTGTTCAGTTAATTATAGAACATTACGAGGACGAGAGCTGTGATGGATTGGTGATTTACAAGATAGGGGTGTGAGAGCCAGAAAATGGTAATTACACGAGCGCTTCCACACTGCCTATACAACTGACTGTTTGACTAATGAAAAGAATCCCTCGTATCTGCCTTCCCCTCTCTGATAAGAGCCGAATGCCACACAGGCCCAGGTAAACAGCACAGTTTGGCTTCACTCAATCTCAAGGGGATGCCCGTTGTTCTTCCCCCCACCCCAGTCCTGGAAAGGCACCTACAGCGAAGGCACAGTACTGGCAACTGCTCACCTTCGCTGCAGGGAGTGGATGCCCAGGGCAGAGATAAGAATCACCGAAGCAAGGCCACAGGCAGGGGACAATGGCAAGGCTTGGGCCACAAAACCATCCATCACATGGGAAACAAAGCTGTTGTCAGCAGGGATGGCTGCATCCTCCAGGCATGTCAGTTGTCGAGTGAGTTGGATGACAGACCTGTCAAGGACTGACAAGGCCTCCAGGGAGATGCCAAGACGAGAAGAAAGGCCATACAGCAACTGTCATGATCCCACACCAATGCCAGGAACGGCCACAGTGCTTCACAGATTCCTTCCAGGTGAAGAAAATGTAAATCTCTTGATATCAGGCTTGATTTTTCTTAATTGAAAGTTTTCTCCAGTAGCAGAGGATGCAGGACATTTCCTTGACACAAAGGAATATTGCAACTGCACAAAATAAAGCCCTTTACATATTCTGACCAAAAGATCCAGGCTCAAAATACTCAGGGATTTTCCCCCTGCCTCTTTTCTCAATAGTGTGGAGCCTTTCCCTAGTTAGGAGTTTTTTAACACCGAGCACACATGCAAGAAACACCACCTGCCTTACAGTTCAGCCCGTATCTTCTGGCTCTGTGACTGGCAACTAAGTGATACAAGCTTTGCTGCAGTTACTCCATTACAAAATGGAGGAACATAGCAGGACACTAACTGCTCGACAGAAGGGTTGCAAGGGAAGGGATCTGTAAAGTGGTACAGATGTCAGTCTTTACTCTCACACTTTATGCACATGCCACACCATTACTTAAGGCTTGCCTCAGAAATAGTTTTTCTGATGAGCCCCTTCAGTGGATATTGTTATTACAAACTAAGATAGTAGCTCCGTTTGACTTCCCGACCCACTCAAGCCTAATTGCCCCGTGTAGACAAGCCCTTGCATGAGTAGCTTCTTACATCTGTAGTTCCACCAAATCATCCACCTTGAGGGAACAAGCCAATTTCCAGCAGGTCTGGCTTCCACATGAAAGTAATACCAGAACAGCCTTCCTGAGTTCAGTACTGGCCAGAAAACAGGAATAAAACACATGTTTCTGATCATTTCAGAAGCTCCAAAAGAAGTTTGATTCAGAGAATGGGCAAGAGTTCGAAGGGGAAGAGGGGAAACACATGTCCTGTTTGAAGTGTAAGGTCTCATTTTTTTATTAAGCCATCTTAGCCACTCTTAACACATGCATGTGAAGTGTCAGCCCAGGGCAATGTGCAGAGTAGCTCATGATGCAGATATTAGAAGTTAAAGACATCCCAGAGCTTGGAAACTGCTGAATCCAGCAACAAGGTCTGAGCTCATTATAAAGAAAGGTTAAAGTGGAGATAATCAGACTCAAAAATATCAAAACTTACAGTGGGGTACATCTTGAATTATAAGCTGCTCTCTCTCCTTTCTTTCTTCTCATTGCAGCTCCTGGGACTTTCCTTCTCTGTGTCATGTTTGGTGACTTTTTGCTTATTTTTCTGCAGTCGGGAGAGATGCCACAAACCTGGAGCTGGGCCCTTCCACCCATTAATCAAAAGCTACAAGTGCTCTGCAGGGAGACAAAACCTCTGTGTGTTTTCTCTGATATTTCTGGAGCACGGCATGGAGGGCGGGGGGGGCTGGGCCAAGGACCCCTAGTTAGATTAACATTTTATTCAGAGACCTATTAATCAAAGTCAGAAGTGGCACGAAGCAGCACCAAGGGAGAAAAATAGCTGGACAATCAGGGCCCTTTCAAAAAAAAAAAAAAACAACCAAAAAAAACCAACCAAAAAAAATGCACCCTCTCAGCTTGTCCTGATTTACTGCAGCTCACTCACAGTATTAGATGGGAGAGGGGGGATTTGCAGCTTCTATCCTAACAGGAGTGGACCATACAGGTAAATTCTGGCTTTTTTCACATTAAGCAAACAACTCTCCATGTCCTGCCCCCAGCACCAGTGAAAAAGGTCCCTATCTTTCTTTCTCCAGAGCATAACGCACTTTCATGCAAGCTTATACTTTTTAATTATTATTTTTGGAAGACAGCACGATTAGACTTCTTTTTCTTACAAGGAAAGACAGGCTCAGTTAACGGGGACAGGTCTGGCCAGCGTTCTGTTTGATCAGGGCCTTTTGGAAGGGAGAATTTTGCCTCACAGAGGAGGAGATAAATAGCCTTATACAGCATGATACCAATGGGGGTCAGGCACGTATGTGTTGGGAGACTGAACAACCCAGTATTTGTTCCCACCAGCACTAACCCATCACAAGACGAAGCACAGTGACACAGGTGGTGTAAGCCTGAAAACACACAGCTGCACCGGGCACAGTGCAAAAGGGGTATTTTGTTTTAAGATAAAGATCAGCCAGAGAAGAATTCAACACTGATCTCTACAGTTTGCCCCAAGAACTCAGCTGCTGGAGTCCGGCCTGTTTCAGTGAGAGTCCAGTCAATCCTTGACTTCGGTCTGCACGGGCTGTTTGGAGAATGGCATCTCAAGGACCTCTGAAACCTCAAGGCACGGAAGGAAATTGGGCCCCATGGCCCAAAAGGGTAACGGTATTAAGAACATTATTCTGCAGGGGTCTGGCCAGTAGTACCACATAAATTGAACAGAGCCCAGAGGAAAAGCTTGTGCTTTCCTCTGAGGGTGGGGCAAGCCTGCTGGAAGAGAGAGGACAAGGCTTAAGCTGGAGAACAACATTATGACCAGTCATGTCAAGCAGTTCCTAGGGAACTATGGCAGCTGCCTTATACAAAGACTGCTCTCCTGCAAGGAAGGAGACTTGGCTCTTTCTCAGAGGAGATTGGGAAAATTGCACGTGTGCATCCTCCTCCCAAGAAGAGCCAAGGCATCTCCAGAAGCTTTGGGTTGGTTTTCTCCCATGGTGAGTTCCTGGAAGCTGCTGACAGCAGGGAGACTTGGGGAACTTGATCCCTTCTCTCTTCCCCAGGCTTCTGCCCCCTCCAATCCCAAAACACAAGTATATGGAGGAAGAAATGGATTTTTCTTGTAGAGATACGCAAGACGCCAGGCAAAGAGAGGCTTGTGGAATGCACAGCCCAATGGATCTAGTTTCCCAGAAAGACTGGCCTGGCCTTAGCAGAAGGTTAATTAGCTCTGGCAGCTGAGGGCTGGAAAACGTCCACTTCATGCACTGGAGTGCCTGTCCACGGGTGAAGAGGGGGCCAGGCAAACCATAGGGGCAAAGGTCCATCTGCAGACATGTATGAAAAGCTTGGCTGGGCTTGTGCCTGGGTCCTGTGGGAGGAACACAAAAAAGATTTAGCCAATTGCTATAGTCAGAGCAGGGTCTTGCGGGTGCAAGGGGAGAACAACAAAACCACAAAAGAGCTAGAAAAATACAGCCATGCCAGGCGTAGGTGGAGACGCATTATCTTATGGGGCAGGCATGCACTCTGCCCTCCTTTCTCTGAGCATCACAAGTGCCTTTGTATCTCAGCCTCCAGGAAAAATGGATGAGGGCTTGAAGACATATCCCTCAGTGGGTGTTGTGGTTCACAAACCGGGGAGTCGAGTGTATCACTGCGGCATAGCAGAGAGAAACGAAGTTACACCAGGACCACTCAAACCTGATGAAAGCAGGATTTGGCTTCCCTTGCACACTGAAAGAGGACACTGTCCCATATTGTGCACACTTAAGCAAAGTGTGTTTGGGACTGGAGACCTCAGTTCCCACTGCTAGTTCTGCACCTTGCCAGACGGCAGGATACATTTCATGCTCAACAAGACCAAAGTTAAGAGAGATGTCTTCCAGTGCAGCAGCTCCCAACTGCATCACACATGAAAAACTGCCCTTGTTCCCCATCATTCCTGTAAGACCCAGGATTTGAATACTTTGAGAATACTCATGGCAGCATTTTATAAGACTTTGGTGAGGTCACAGAAGCTGCCCATCTAAGCACAGAGCCTGCAGACAGACAGTGCCCCCAAGACCCTGGAGTCAGCCTGTAACATCAACTCATCCAGCCTCAGACTGACTGAAACCTAGAGGGAACTTGATGATTAACTTAACTGTGAAGAACAGGGGAACACAGTCCCTCTTCTGCAGTGTGCAAATTATTGAGAAGAAAGCAAGGAAGAGCTACATGCCAGACAGCCACCTTGGGTTGTGCATCCTTCCCTCCCACTTCCCAAGCAGCCACTGTGAGATGCAGAGATGTTCAATCCCAGCTTTGCTGCTGATGTGTTTGGTGAAACAGTCACGTCCCAAAACTTTCCCTGCTTCAGTTTCTTCATCTTTGCAATAGGTATAGCAACTAGTATCCAGCTTGGCAAAGCCTTCTGTTGATGAGAAGTATCTATGAGACAGATTATTTTTATTTTACTAGGTATGTTTCCCACACTTCCTAAAACAACAGGTTCATCACAAAGAAGGTAAAAGGATGAACAGTGCCTCGAGCTATTTAAAATGTGCCACTGTCCAAAAGGTAACAAACCAAATCCTCTATACCATGTTAGGATGGAATAAGCAGGAACTGGAGAGCTTACAAATCTGCTTGGCATAGCAAAAGGAGGGTGAGACATTAACACAGAATTTCTGTGATTCCTTGGCTTGCTGCTCAAGATAAGTATCGTAGTCTTAAATATTTGAGGGAAATACTAAACCTAAACAAAGTAAAGTAAGGTTCAAGCTGAATTGTTTGCAAAGAATAGGGAAGGAAAAGAGAAGGAATAGAGGCCAGGAGGCATTGGACAAGCCAAGGAAAACATTTTGAGAACACCATGCCACTTAGTTCAGTCAAATGTATTTCAAAAGCAAAGAAATAGGTTTTTCAGAAGTTATTACATAGCCAAGCAGTAGGCAGGAGGTACATCCTTGCCCCTGCTTTGAACCACAGATAAACCCTCTCCTTCTGCCCAGCATTTTTCACTCACAAATCTCAAAGCACTTACAGATGTTCAAACTTAGCATACTTCCGAGAGTAACTTTCGTGATAACTCTACTCAATAAAACGAACTTCAGCCTCTTCATTCTGCTCATGAAGTCTCTGCAAAAGCTGCTTGGCTGTGAAGCTACAGGGTGCCTCATGGCAGCCCACAAGTTCTACTGCTTTTCTCTCCACTGCAAGCTCAAGTGCAGCAGCTCCAATATATTTTATGTTTTATGTACAGCTTGGCATACACTGACTTGGATGCAGCAACTCCAGCAGAAGAGCCTGCCTTTCCTGCCATGCTGGACTCTGAACCAGGGCTGGATTAGCCAGAAAGGTAGGAGAGCAGGGCAGGAGGAACACAAAGCCAGCGCCAAGACAGGCAAGGAAACCCTGGCATTCCTCTCTGAGCTTGTAACCAGATCCTCCCTCCTCTGTTATTCTTGCCACTCACTCTCCATCTGTAGGAGCTGCTGAGGATACAACTAGGCCAGCTCAGTAGGCAACAACTGCTTCAGCATTTGTAAATACTCAGTAATTGACCCAGATCAAGCTCCTTGTTGCCAGGAAACTGCCCATCAGGTCTAGCTCCTTTTTTCTGCTCACTCCTGGTTGTGCACACAGACTTCATCCTGAGGGTTGTTTGCTGTCAGCTTGCTTTAAGTTGCAGTCGCACTGATGCTAAACTCTGCAGTGAGGTTCTTCCTCCCTAGCTGAGTGAGGAAACGTTTTCCAGGGAGCTCACAACAGCAAATGAACAGCCAACAGTGAATGCTCCCACATGCCTGCCAGGAACCTCTTCACCTTTGCAGCACTCAGCTAAGACCTTCCTTGCTCAGGGAAGCCAAGCGGAAAGACCTCTGAGGATGGCTTAGTGTTGGCCACCCTGGGCAACTAGTGAGGATGCCCCAGCCATCATGCCCTCCAGCAACCCTTGTGAACTCTCTGTGGCATCAGTCCAACCCTGCAACCGCCATGTGGAGAAGAGCCCATCTCATTTGATATGGAGAACACTAGTGAGTCCACCCAGGGCCCAAGGATTCAGAAATGCTCCAGAGAAGGGTACAAGATAGTGCCCCATACTGTAGTAAGTTATCTCTTCTAATGAGTGGTCATTAAAACCATGGCACAGTTTACACAAGGCTCCTGCTGACTTTAACAGCAGTTCCACAAAACCTTTACATGCTTCTTGCACTGGATACAGATGCCCATCTCCATACCAGCCTACTTCAGCACTGAGTTGACTTATGCCCTGCTGGTGCCAATGCACAGGGATGCAGGGATCTGGCAGGGTGCAGCGGTCAACTGTGCAGCACCTGGGCTCAGCTTTGCATCCCACCCGCTTCCCCCACCAGCCACCACAACACAGCCCAAGGAGACATCAACTCAGCACCTTTGGGGCTGCAGCCTGCTCACAATAGGCAGCTAGCCCAACACCCTTGACTGCATTAATGCCAGGCCATCCCTGTGCTAGATCAGCCATCAGGATCCCTGCCTGCTCCCTTCCCTTCCATGCAAGAGGCTGCCTCCTGCCCTGCCCTCCTACCCCAGCATAAGCTCCTGTTTGATATACACTCCAGCTGCTTCCCAACAGAGATGTTCCCTCTCTGACTGACATATCCTTTGAAATAAGAGAAACACAGCAGGCGCTGGACTCCCAGTGTGTCAACACAAGCAGCTCAGCACCTCCAGGGGTCCTGGGAGCCTTTCCAAGACCTGCTGGACCGCCGTGGTTAATAAACTGTCAGCCTCTGAGCAAGAAAAGTCTGCTGCTTTCCAGGGGAGAAACCCCAAATGCTGTCAGTTCTGCACTGCTTCCATCAGGTGGATCCACTTGCACGGCAAAGCAAAAATAAAGTTGTATCATAGGCTGGATCCAGCCTCTTAGAGGAAGATTTATGAAGCTTGGCTCCATATGGGACCAGAAGCCACCTCTCCTCAATCGAAGCAGCCCACTAGGCCATGAGGTCCCTGGTAGTCCTACTAACAAAGATCGTTTACCCCATTCTACTCTTTCTGTTCCTCTTCAGTCTCACCACACACAATGAAAGACACTTCAGCAGACAGACCCTCTTCACTGTGCAAGATACAAAGCTGGTGAAAACTATTCAGTGAATTATTATTTTAATATGAAATCCCCAACTTGGCAAGACCAAGGAACAGTTGGTATAAGTATTTTTAAAACATGGATTAAAAATACATACATAAGTCAGTGGACTTGCTTAGACGTCTGTTTTCCAGTTCACAAATACCGAAGCTCCAATTTTTGGATTAGAGAAATTTTTCATTTAGAAAGTCAAGTGGGTTGCTAGTAGGCAGGAGGGTAAGCATGAAGATGAATGCACCAGTTGTATGCCCTGGGTTTCAGCTGAATCGTTTCCAAGACAGACTTTTTCCCCCCCCTATCTAAGATGGGAAACATCTGAGATAATTTCCCATCCCACATTGATTTCACAATTTCCCATCCCTGGGAACATAAAGTGCCTAGCACATGGGGCCCCACAGACATCTACAGATAAAGGCAAGGCAAGGTAGGAATGCTGGAAACTCACAGACAAACAGGGATTGAAATTACATGCTAATTTTTCCACAGCTAATTAAGCACTGGAAGAAGTTTAGGGGATATAGTACCCAACTTTCATCCTAATTTTCTCTCATTTTGACAGGGCTCAGATGCTTTTGTACATACTCTGTATTCTACGGTACATAACTAATGTTACACTACCAAGACAGGCATAATCAAGGGCCCCTGCCCCACAGCTGTGCTCTCCTGCACTGGATCTCACTAAACAAGAGATTCATCTTGGCAGTTTGTGTGCACAGCCTAGCACATTCTCCAAAGGCTCCTTCAGTGAACCCTGGCTTTACTGAACTCAATGGCAGAACAGAGCAGGGCTAGGATTTCACTCCACTGCCTTCAAGTTACACACATTTTCAGCAGTTGCACCTCCGCATCATTTTTCCCCCTACACGTCTAGAACAGAAAAATAGGGCACTGGTTTATTGCAACACACAGCAACTTACCCAAAGCGTGACTTCTCCCAGAATGAGAACACCACCACATAGTTCAAACCACACTGCACTTAATGCTGTGCCTTCTCTCAGATCTACACACGAAAATGTATCTCATGATACATTTTCAAATTACAGACGATGCAATTCCCTCTCCACCTTTACCTTATGTAAACACATCTCTTTTCCTCCTCTCTGTGTGCCTCACTCACTCCATACAGAAATAAATAGAAAACATGACTACTTTTTTTGGCTCAGGCCAGAACCAGCAATGGATGGATGTAAAACACTACCTGAAGCACTGTAGGAAACTGCAGGGGAATTTGCACACTGAAATTCAGGCACTGCACTTGGAGGGAGTTTCCCTTCATTTAGGAGTGGGCAGCACAGAAATGACAATACTGCTTCTTGCACACTTGCAAGTCCAGGCAAAGAGGAAACGCAGGAAAGGGATCATTAAAATGTTATTCTTGATGGATAGTGGCAGAGGAGATGAGAGGAGAGAAAGCGATCAAGAACACCAATGTCTTGCTTTCAAAGCCTTCTGTACCGGATCATCAAATCAATCAGTTTGATGGTTTTGGTGCAGCTCAGCCGGAAAAGGACCAAATATGGGAAAGCAGCAAGTGCTATTTTATGTACAACTTGAGAAATACTGACAGCACTGGGAAGGGTGAGGAAAAGCAGGTACCAACAGAACAGGCAGCAGTTCACAGCAGAGCTGGGGATGAGGCAAGAAGGATGACGCCAGCTTTGGTTTGAAGTGAACAGCCAGCCTAGGGTGGAGGCTTTGGACTGGACCTGGAGAAAAGCATTACAAGGCAGAAAAACACGTACAGCTGTGCAAGGAAACTGTCTTCCGCTTCATAGGTTTTAGTGTGGATAATCTCGCCGCACCACACGAGAATCTATGAAAACTAAATATGAAGCCCAAGTCCCGCTGACTGTCATTTTGTCTCATGACAAAGATGTCATGCTTTACCTCCCTTCTCCATGAAGGAAGGCAGGCAGCTGATCTAATACGAAGATTCACCTGAGAAAGGTACAAAACAGCCTGGGGAAAAGCCTTCATTTCACCAGGAGGTTCATTCACAGAGATCACGACACAGCATATAAGGGGGGCATTGTTTCTGGGATAAAATCTCCATTTGAGCTCTCTTCTTTGGCCACAATCAATGGGAGGGAATTAAAGTCTCATCCTCAGAAAAAAATTAGCTTGCTAACACTGTGTTGAAAGATCAGGTAATGGAGATGCAGAGCAAGCATGGGCACCCACATCATCTCTTGGTGAGCTTGAGAATGCCAGAGGTAAAAGCCCCAGTGAAAAAAGCTCCCCAAACACAGGCACAGCCTTTATCATATCCCATGACAGACAACCAAGTTAGGGGGTATGATTTGTAACAGGAGATGTCAGTGTTTCACAGTACTTCAATCCAGACTTCAGCTCGCCACAGCTCCTCCCAGCGCAGGGACATTTAAATTCCCTGGGTGCTTACATGTTTACCTGTTCAGCCTCTGCATTTTCTGTCCCATGGATGCACAGAACGAACCCCAAAGAATTTGAGCTGTTCTGCACCTCTGTTTTACCTAGCCCCGGGGTATTGTTAGAGCACCTACCTCCCACCCATCCGTCAGGCACCTTCCCGTCTCCAACAGGTCGACCAGCAGAAACCCACTGCTCTCACCACTCAGTGATGATGGACAAGTTTTTTCACCCCACCTGCAAAGGAGTGGACTTCCATCCTCCAAAGCTCATCAGACTAAACTCCTCACAGAGAACCAACACTATTTCTACCACAGCCGTAACAACACTATGACCTCCTTCCTCCCCTCTTGGTTTCAGTCTGATGTTTTGGAAGGCTGACAAGAAAAGGATTGTTTAAACTAGTAGTTACAGGTTCAAAAAGCAATGTCTGCTGCTTGGGCAACTAAGTTTAGAGCATCACTGTCAGTCTCTTTGGGCAGACAAACATCACACTTGCCTTTATGCTCTCCCAGGCCTTCATCTCACGCTGATCTTACTAGCAAAAGCAAACAGGAGATGAAAAGCTATTTGCTGCCCTCTTCCGAGCAAACCCCAATTACATGTCAATACGGGTAACGGCTCTGGAGAGTCTTTCATTCAGTGGCAGAGCTCTGTTTCCACGCACAATGAATGACACCGATATGGCACCAAACAGCTGTGACAGGGCGGGTTAGAAGTGATCATCATCTATTACAAACGAGGACGGTAGATCAGGGCTACACAGCCTAAACCATTAGGTATCCATTGAGGGCATTCTTGGCCTTTTGGTTTCATAACTCTTGGGTTAATCCTCCTCTGTAGAAATACAAAGAAATACCTCCCAGCGTATTCTGTTCTCAATAGTCACAAACATTTCAGAGCAGAATCAGACCACAAGACATGTAAAGAATTAGGAAAAAAAACTACTGTGGATTTAAGAGGGTGATTTGGCCTTTTTTTTGGACTAAAACCACTTAAATCTTTTATGTCCCCCAGCAGCGCTCTATCCTGTCCTTCCAGGGAACATATGCCTTTATCTAGACACACAGTATGCACGCACATACAATCTCCAGAAGAAACCTTAACACTGCAACCTGCTGGTTTCAAGACATTTATCCAAGATAACTAATCATTCATGGAAACCTGTTAAATTAGACTGCGTGCTCTCCATTAAGGTCCTCTAAAATCAGGCTTACGAGCCTGAAGGAGCCACAGTTTTCATATGCAAATTTACAAAATAAGTAAAAGCCATTTCTAAACATTTCTGAAATAGTTCTACTCCCATGTAGCCTAGGACAGACAGGATGCTGCATGATGTAGAATCAACACTGCTTTTCTTGGCACTCTCTCTGGGATGCCCTGCATACTTCAATCCTGCAGGGAAATGAGGGATTTGAAGAAGGCCAGGTAGCCTCATATTAATGACCATGAAAAATGTCTTTTTCAATTTGTAAGCAAGGCAACAGATCCCAGATCAGGCTGCCACCAAGGCATCATTAAATGTTCCCACTTGAGCACACACACAGCATACAGCTATGACTATGCGAGACCGGGATATGCCACGCTTCTCCAGGACTTCCCTCCAAGCACTGCTTAATCTCCAACTGTTGCATAAAATTGGCCTGTCTCAGTGACCAAGCCCTGCAGTGGATGATAAAACGTTGTTCTTTATGTGTACAGATGTGTTATTTTCATCCCACATGTGAGGGTACAGAAACAGCGAAAGTCTATTTAAAACAACAGGGGTACATTCCCACGTGTCAACCATGTAAAATGAACAATGTACAGACGATCTGTAAACAAGCACTTGCAGCAATCTTGAAGTAAAACATAACCACCATCGCCATAAGGTACAGGGACTGAAAAACTGGTTCTCTGTGGGATTATGGGCTAAAATTCTCTAGGCTCCAAAAGCAGCTTGCTTTGCTTTCAAGACTTTTTTTACTCTGCAAAGCATGCAAGAGTCACCATGCAGATACCTGAAAAAATGGGCATTTGAAAGAAGGAAGAACTAGTGTGCCTTCCCCAATGTCATCTACTAACCATTTGGTCCCTCACTTTGGAAGTGCTGACCTGCTTTTCAAACACCTCAGGTTTGGTTTGGAGCTCTGCATCATGGAGGCCACAAACACACTTTGGTTTGGTTTCCCAGGGTTTTTTAACCCGGCGTTCTTCAGAGAAAGGAGCTGCTTGGAAGCACTCTGAATGTTTGGCAATGCAGCAGCCTGTCCAGCAGGCCTGGTAGCCAAATCCTGCATGCCCAGGTGTTGGATCAGCTTCAATACTAGGAAGTTATTTGCAAAACAGCTTAATAGCTTGCATTTATCTTTGCTGTATTCCACCATTGCTTCCCCTTTGAAGCCACTGTGCAGCCTTGGACAGTTCCTCCGTTCAGAAACTAAGTCGTTTCTCCCTTCAGCAGCACCACAGCAAATCTTCCGCAGGCCAGTGGAGCAAGAAAGCATCCGTGACGTGCAGCTTTCCGAGCCAGGAGAAGCCAAGACATGCAGGCTCTAGATTTATGGATTAGACATGCTGCCATGGCATACAAATCACTCTGCGCTCAGTGCAATTCATTATCACATTGCTATGGCTGGTCACATTCTTCACAGGTGCAAATGATGCCAAAAAGGCTTTTTACCTTTCATGTGCCAAGACTTAATGATGCAGAGTCAGGACCCCTCCTGCCTCCCTGGGGAAGTGAAACCCAAGTCAGCAGTTGTTCTGACTTTGTGGGCACACCAAGTCCTGAAGGTTTTCCAGCACCCCACAGCAGTGCTGACGGGCAGGCAGCTACGCAGTAACAGGGCTGGGATTGTGCCTGCTCCCAGTCCAGCCTTTCCCAGCAACTGAGCCTGTAGCACCGTCAGTACCTGCCCATGTGCACTAGCAACATCCTCTAATACAGGTAAATACAGCTAAAAATCTGCAGGCAAAACCAGGGATTCATTCTGCCACACTAGTACACTTTGCAGTATTATTAGGAAAGCAAAGGGCCTTTTACATTCCTTGCATGTATCAGGAAAGGGACGGGACTTCAACAACAGGCATAAAAGAACTAAAGTAAGTGTAATTCATCAAAAGAAATGACAAGAAAGGGGTGAAGGGAAGACAGTGTGTTGTGCTACTTCCTTACACATCTGCATCTTGATTCTGGGAAAAGGACACTGGGGAAGAACAACAATCCAGAAAATTGGCTTTCTATTCCTATGGAAAGTTTGATTCTCAGGGGGAAAATAAAAGTAATACAACAGTACTTAAAAATCAGAGTTTTGAAAGCATCAGGAGGCCTCACAGAACATGAATTTGTGAATCTCCACAGAGCAGACTCCTCAGTAGAGCCATGTCCCCCCTTGGAGGCCTCGATCACTGGCGATATTGCAGGGGATAGTGCAGCCTCCAGCGAGAGGTGCATTGGCTGCAAAGTCCAGCAAGGCCCAACTCCAGAAGAAAAAACAAATATGAGCTGGAACTCCATTTCCTTGGGTGCTACACTGCAACATCCAGCAGGCTAACACCACAGAGGGTTAGCGCTGGAGGGAGATGGGGCAGAGAGAGTAAAAGGAGGAAAGAGGCCCACCGAGGCAGAGCCGTGTATCACTTACCTCACGTCAGGCTGGCCCAAGCACACACAGCGTGGCGAACGTCCTCAGCCTTCCACAGGGCCCACCCCACGGCGAGGGGGCCAGGCCCGCGCCTTCCCCCCTCAGCCTCCACCCAAGCACCGGGGGGCTTTTCCACCTCAATACTTAATACTTCTGGTGCTATCACAAGACCCATGAGCTGTGCCAAGCCGAGGTGAAGCAACCTGAGGCAGAGAAGCCCCAGGACCCTCCTTTTCTCCTCAGGCGGCCCCCCTGAGCGCCCCGTCCCGCCTCCCCTCAGCGCTCCCCTCAGCGGCCGCACCTGAGGGCGGGCAGGGGCGGTTAGAGCCGGCGCGAGGCACCGCCCCCTGGCGGCG
>JAVJGI010000001.1:87796104-87817858 GCA_035590275.1 Ibycter americanus
GCCCCCTGCCCGCGCTGCGAGCCTGGGAGTGCAGGGGGAGCCCCTGGCACCGGGGCCGGGGACCGCCACCCCGCAGCACATCGCACAGAAACAGGCAGCCACGTGGTGACGCTGCAAGAAACTCCCTGTCAGACCGGCCCAGTTCAGACTGGCCCGGCCCAGTTCAGACCGGCCCACCCAGACAGGCCACAGCTGCCAACGTTTAACCCCACGATGAGCTGCTGGTAACATCTCCACCTGCCTTCAGTATTTGCTTTGCTCGGCGCAGTTTGAGTGTAAGGGAGCGCAAGATGCCTCGTGCCGACAGGAAAAATGAGCCATCCACATCATCGTGCACCATCGCTTTATTTCAGTCTTGCTTCATTCCAAACATAATGAAGGGACGCCATAGCCTGCAGCAGGCACATTGGTGGGTTTTGCAGTCTGAATCTCTAAAAAGACCTGATGTCTTGTGCTGGGTTCCGTACGAGCACGGTCAGCAAGAGACCCTGGTCTCAACAACTCTTGGCTTTAGGGGGAATTTCCCTTGAACATTCAGGGCCCCAGTGTGACCCAGTACACATTGTAAGTCAGCATTAAAACTCTAAGCAGATTAAAAGGAATGAAGATAGGGTAAAATGGGTAGGCTTCTAAACATTCCCTCCCTCCGTCCCCCAGAAAAACACTGGAAAAGATGCATCAGGTAAGAAGAAACATCCTTTCCCTTCTCCTGATGGGCAACTGAGCCAAAAGAAGATTAAGTCACTTGTCCTAAGGCCATCTGTGGTAGCACCAAGGAAACCATATTTCTCCAGTGTCCCAGTCCATTACCTTACCGCTTGCTGTCTGCCTGTCCCCACCTGACCCAACGCAACCAGCAGCATCACAAGAAGTATGGCTGAAATACTCTAGCACAGGAGGGAGCAAGCACCGTAGCCCCTACAAGCTTATGGGCAGTTTGCATCAGATCTAGTTGCTGTAGTCTATATGATTTCCTTCGTCTACCAAACTAGCACCACTCCCAGCTCAGCAAAGCAATCAAGATCATGCTAAAGACTTTAAAGCATTAAAAAATACAAGATCAGGTCCTTGGAAATACAGCAACTGTCTGATCAGTTCAAGTCCTGCTTCAGACTGCAGTCAGGATCCGATGGCGCACTGAATTGTCCCCTCTGGCTACCACAAACCACATGACCTTGGCACAGCATCACCCAGATGGGGGGAGGGTCTTCAGTCTTGTGATGCTAATCACTGTTGTAGGAGCATCTTGAAGAAGATACCCAGGCATCTGCAGGCTGGTGTAGATCTTGGGTGGTGCTCCGGGCTTCAGCGGTCATTCTCCGAAATTTCTGCAGGTAGACAATGATGAAGATAACCAACATACCCTGGAGGAAAAGGAGGACGAAGAGACAGAGCTGAGAGAGGAGAGCCAGGCTGCAGTACCAGTACTGGCATGTAGAGATTATCTCGTCTTCTGTCAGATAGGCAATGATGCGGTTCTGCAGGTGAGCTGGGGAGGTGCATCTCACATCCCTGTATAAGGTCCGGTTCTGCTGCCACTGGAGCCAGGAGCGCAAGTACAGGATGTCACAGTTGCATTCCCAAGGATTGCCCTGCAGGTAGACTACCTGGAGGCTCTTTAGGTTGTCAAAGAGCCCACTGGGAATAGAGGTGAGCCTGTTGTAACCAAGGTGGATAATTTCAGCTGAAGGGCGGAAAGCAGCTGGTAGTTTAGCTACAGTTAGGCCTTTTGATGTGCAGTCAATAATGTTGGTGGCACACTTGCATGGTGCAGGGCACATGGGTACCACGAGTGGGAGAAAGCCAAGGAGTGACAAGAAGAGAATTACGCGGTTCATCTTCACCTGCGAACACTCCCCTGGTGAGACTGGATGAGGTGGAGACCAGGTAAGCAGACACCACACGCTTTAGGACTGACAACACAGCCCAGGTCTTTTGTTGGTTTGTTCCAAGGATGAGTTTCTAAAGTTGGGTGAATGTGGTGTTCTTCACAGGAGACGCGAGAGCTCTGAAAAGAACAGAGTTAAAAGAGGTGTGCAAATTCTTGGTTTCTCACTACAGGAGAATGAATGTTCCTGGTCTTCCAACCCTGGATTTGAGGAGGAGTATGAACAGATGGCTACTGGGAGGCTTTGCTGCAGCCATCAAACTCATTTTCAGCAGTCCTCATAAGTGTACAAGAGCTGCTTGTATTTTCAGCATTACTGGAGGCACAGTACTAGGGTAGCCAAGAAAATTTATGCCAAGGAATCAAAACTTAGAATATGAAACTGCTCATGCCTTATCATAGCTCTGAATTACATCTGTAAGCAAAGCTTTGTTCATATAAACTGCAAGAGGAGATTCAGAAATAAATTTACTGCTACTACAAATTAAAAATAGCCTTTCCATTTTGAAAAGAAGTGATGAACAGTCCTTGGCCAGCAGAGAGGGTGCTGACCACTGAGGGTGGAGGTCAGCAGTTTTCCATGCTGAATAATCATCAGGTGAACAATGTCCTTCTGGAACTATGACCATGCTGGGAGACATGGGTCAATAAGCCATCTCTGTATTGTAGTCTCATGCCCCTGCTGAACACACAGGCTGCTACAACTTCATTACGACAACTACATATACCTGCAATAAGGCAGTGCTTTTCTGTGCAATCCGTCCACCAAAGGAAAAAAAAACAAACCCCAAAAAAACCAAAAACAAAAACAAAACCACCCACCCCAGAAGGTAGCTTTGTTGACTTACCAGAGCAGTTCAATCCTTGCTTTCTTGCTGGTTTTACAACACAAGAGGAACGTCTTAGGGCAGTCCAGCCAGTGCAAGAGTGTTTGCAGCTGCATAGCTGAGCTCCCGGATAATCCCCTTGCAGCTGGCTGGCAAGATAAGGGTCAGGCTCATCCCAGGGACACCTCCCACACGAGGCCTTCCTGCAAGTTTGCTGCATGTCACCGGAAGCGGAGGCTTCACTGAGCAAGTCTTCCAAGAAATGGGAGCTGATACTGCTCGCAAGAACATGTTTGCTGGGAGAGATGCTGACAGTACTGATAACTGTGATTCTGGACCCACATGCTCAGTCCAACAGAAACATCACAAAGTCTCAATTGCAAGGTAGTAACTCAAAATGCATTTCAACGGGATTGTTACTGGTTTCTACTGTACTCACTAAGCACTGTGGCCTCTGGTTTCCTATCTCGTCAGGAAGACTGTATTTGGCAGAGCAGTGAGATCCTAGCGCTTGGCAGTGTGCTGACCCTGAGGTTTCCCTTGAAGCAGTGACACAAATGTAATCCTAATTAGCAGTGGAAGATCTGCTGAAAGAAGTGGACTTCCAGTGACCACAGTGGTGGCTACAGTTGAGCCAAGGAGAAAGGCACTTGCATCCTCTCATGATTGTTACAGGGGTAAAGCATAACTCTTGGCATTTCACCGTCTAATTAAACTAAACTAATTAGATTCACAGGAATGATGACAGACTGGGAAAGATTGTGCTCCGAGGGACTGCAATTTTGATCGCCAAGTGAACTGGCAGCTCTCGATGAGTACAGCTTGCAGTTACTGAGAAAGACTGACCACATCCTTTATTCAGAAGTTGCATTACACAAATACTTAAACAGCTAAGTCCAAGCGTCAAAACTACATTTAGGTGGAATTTTGTCTTCTCAAGGCCATTGCACCTTCACAGACATTTTTCTGCCATCAGCCTGACTCTAGGCTATGCTCCTTAGGATAAGGCCACCAGAATTACGTTGTGAAACTGTTGCCCCATTGGGCCCAACTCTCCATTACCTTGTACTGTGCACATCGTACAGAGCAGGAATGATGACCTGTTGTTAAGAGAATTTTGGGAGTAAACAGGAGAACTTGGTCCTAAGTCAGGGAAAATCTCTGATACTCAAAACAAGCTGTAAATTTCTAGAGAGTTGGAGCAGATCATTCCAGTTGTTTCACTGTGGCAGGCAGGCAGAGTGGGAAAGAGGTCTTAGGCTAACAAATGAACCCAGTTTTTCCTGCAGGGCCTGCTTTCCACTTGGGAGCAGCTTGACTACTGCAAGACTACTTCTTATGCATTCAGTGCTATGTTTATTCACACGCAGGTGTTTAGGCCAGGTGTGGCACAGAGCTGATCTACAGCCAGACCCATTCTGGCTCTGCATGCAGCACAAACTCAGCAATGCTCCTTTGGCTACTTACAAACTGGATTTCCTGGGACTGGATCCTGCCCAGCTGCCCATTGCTGATTCAGACATCACTCCTAGGGGAAGCTTAAAGATAGAAGAACTTAAAGATCATCTTGTCTAGCTTCTGACATAAACAGGCCAGGAATCCCATGCAGGAAGCCTTGCCTGGCGCCTGCTCTGACAGAATTAGGTAACAGGAGAAACAGTATCAGTTTTGTTCTCTCCTGCCCATAAGGTATCACCAATGCTGCTCAAGGGAACTGAAAATTAAACAGAAAGAGGTTGGGTTTTTGATGTATTTATTTCACTGATCAATTCAGGTAGTAAACATTAATAATAATAATAACAATAATCATTTAATAAAATGGATATGTTTTAAAAGGTTTCATTTTTCTTTGTTCACAATGACAAAATGTTCTAACAGAAATTTACAAAAAAATATATAATAACCCAACAGATGGACAGGAAACAAAGAGCCTAGAAATGGAGCAGGGGTGAGGAAGTCACATGGCAGGAGCAAGCCAGCGTTAAAGCACAGCGGAGTTTGTGAGGAGAAGCAGGGAATGCCATCGCAGAGCACGAAGAGTGGGACCCCATCTCCTCTGAGGGGAGGCATGCGGGGAGGCAGCAAGGACTGCACAGGCAAGACCAGCACAGCAGCGGCACATAAGGAGTTCATGCCACGGCTCCATCCCCAGTCAGGCACGAGGTCCAAGATGTTGTACCGACAGCCCCAGCTGCAGCCTGGGATAGCTCTGTGGAGCGGGACACTGCTCCTGCAGTCACTCAGCAGGGCAAAGCTTGGCAGAGGCGTGGGAATGTGCCTGGGGGCGCAGGGGTCGAATACAAGGCTGCGGAGGGTTGCGTGAGGGGAGGTGTTAAATTCCTTTCCTATCCACACTTCTCACTGCCAGAGCCAAATGGCCAAGCTACATTTGTTCAGGAGTCTTCTCCGCTTACTGTGCAGCTCAATGCAGCAGTACAAAACACTCCTCCTTTAATAAACAGATGCCATCTTCCAGGCCAGAGACTGAATTCCTGGTGCCCCCCCAAAGTCTGTTTCTAATCCCTTTCCAGGCAGCCCCCAAACTCTGGTGCTCTGGGCAGGGAACCTCCTACACAGAGATGTGATTTCAGCAGTACCACTGCCCCTCTGTAGAAGCCATCTCTGGTGCCTTGCTCCTGTGCATTTTTTTTCTAAAGTGCAACTTCAACCCCCTTTGCCAGCTGGTAGCCGAAGGCCTCAGCTCTCTGTGGAGGACAGATCTGTGACTATCGACTTGATGTAGGAGCCATGCGCACTGAGCTGATGGAGACTTCCTCACCCAGAGGGACGGGGGCAGACTGGCCCTCAGCAGGCCACTGCCTGTGACCGGTGCACCCTGTGCTCTCACCAGCACACAGCACTTCTGCACACAGCCCAGCATAAAAGCCGTCAGCTCCTCTATGTCCAGGCTGAAGGGTAAAGGTCTCCTTTATCTTCTCGGAATGTTCAAAAGAGGAACATCTCCAGCTGGACAGGGCTCATTTGCAACAGAACATCCTCCTCACAGACAAGACTAGTGTATGGAAAGAGGGAACAGGTACTGCAAGGTGTTTCCCATTATGCTAGCATGGATAAAGCTCACAACGCAGCAGCCTTCCTGCTTCAGATAGCAGCAAACCAGCTCCAGAAAACCTGGAGGAAGCTCCTGGTTCCGACTACTCCACTGCTCAAGTAAGCACATAGCACAAAGAAAGGCTGTGTTTCCTCCTTAAGCACCTTGTCCCTGCATGTTATTGAAGACAAGCTGAACTCTTCCCCTCTCCTAGGCTGGCACTGCCACTGTCACTCATGAGCCCAGTATAGGGGAGAATGAAGGAAAAAACATTGTTGGACACTGCTCTTGCCCAGCTTGCACATTTCTGCCAAGGGGCTTGCACCCTCGCTTTGCCCCTCCACACTGTGCCAGAATCTCTCCCCTGCCCCTACAGCCCCTGTTCTGGCTAAGCAGGGGCTCTGTACAGTGAATAACTGGAACCAGCCAACCTACTCACCAGCTGGACAAGCTCCGATCAGGACTCCAGAGCCCCAGAGGGGAATCAGACAAATGCAGTGCCTAGTAACTGAATTTATGGCCTGGCTATTCCTGGCCAACACTGTGCTTCCTACCCAGGGAGACCTACCGGGGACAGCCAGAGACAGAGGAGCAGATACAAAAGGGGAAAGGGGACAGAGGAATCGGGCCAGGAGCCAGAGACGCAGAAGGGCCCAGCCCATGGCAGCACTCCCTGGAGTTGAAGAGCCAAGTGTCTTTCCCTTCAACAGCCCTGATTCCCTGTGAGCGCGGCAGGGTTGCTGGTGAGGCCAGCCCTGTCAGGCACATAATGCTCCAGGGCTCTGCTCTGGCTGGACTGAAGTTAAAAATACTGCAGGAAGCAAGAACAGGACAGAAGCTGCTGCCCAAAGAGTGCTCTTATCTTTGGCTGGCAGATCCATCAGCCTTCCCAGCACTGAGACAGGAAGAGCCTTGGACCAGGGAGGAGAAGAAGGGCTGAGTCGCAGGGGAAGGGCAGTGGAGCAAGTGCCAAGTCTGCTGGGCTGCGCTCAGCCCCATGCAGTGACACTCCTGCACCTGCCACGCTGACCCAACACCTGTCTGGACAGGCGGCTTGTGGATCTCTGGTACAAGCCGACAAAAACTGCCCCTTTCCCCAGGAGAAGCTGAGAGCCAGCAATGCACTCGTGGGATCACAAAGCCTGGGGACAGGGCACAGCTCTGCATTTGGGGTTGGATTTCTGCCCTAAGGTTTCTACCCCCTCCAAAGCAGTCCCAGCCAAGCACTCTGGCTGCCACAGTGCTTTTCAGAGCAGACACTGGAGACTGCAGCTGGCTGACCAGAGCTAAACCATGAGATACCCTCAGCCAGCTACTGCAGCGCCTTGGGGTTCCTCTACCAACACCTCCAGCCTGCTGTGGGAGGAAACTACAGCTGGGAAGGAAGGTGCTCACTGCCATCATCTCCTTGCAGGCAATAGTCAATAACTCATCCCCTCTGTCAGAAGGACATAACTGAGAGCAGTAGAAAACATGTTCTTCTAACCGACCTCGAGAGACTCAGTCCCTTGCTGCTCAGTGCAACGATCCTGGAGTTTCTTGATAGGAAAAACAAACCCAACCAACCAAACAAAAACCCCAGAAAAACCCAGGCAGGAAACCAGGCAAACATCAGGGTCCCTGAGCAGGTCAGTGCACAGAGAAACCTCCAGCCCCAGCTCTCTGGGCCAGGGCTGACCCCAGGCTGAGGAGCCTGAGCAGCACAGGTCAAACTCACGGGAGGGTACGGCTGCCTTTACAATGCTTGTGCTGGCCCCAGACAAGGGGAGCGGGGAGGGGGGCACAGCACCTCAGTTGGGAGTAAACATTTACGTGCATTGACACAGATAGTCTTCAAGTTCGTACACCAGAGAAACCAGGACTTTAAATACCAGAGCATTCCCAAACAAGAGATTAGTACATGGGAAAGGGAGATCTTTTTCTTTTCTATTTTTCCTTTTTTAGGATGCCTTAGAGACTTACCAGGCTATTTTCTTAGAAAAAAAAAGAAAGAAAAAAAGAAAAAAGAAAAGAAAGAATAATTATTAAAAAAGAAATACACATCAGTAAACTGTTAAGTGAACAGCCTCCTCCACAATCCAGCTGACCGCAAAGCCAGCATTGCTGCTAATAAATTAGAGGGTGCGGGTGCAGCTCTTGCCCACAAGTCTCTATACAACACAAAACCTTCTCTAAACGTCCACAGCTCTTGCCAGGCCTCAGATGGTCACTGGGGAATTCCCTCTGCCCTCCGAGTACCTGCCTCTCATTGATCCTGCATCTGCTGCTGCATCTTCTGCAGCATCTCTTGCATCCGCCGTAACTGCATGAGACACAGAAGAGATAATAAAAAAGGGATCTATTGTGGCTGGGAGCTGGTGATCTGCACTGAGGGCAGTCACTTGGAGCTGGCAAAGGGATCTCTCAGAGTATTAACTCCTGCCTGAGCACAGAGGCACCTGTGTCTGGGGTGGAATGGAGCCACATTTCCCTGACAGAGGAAGCCACAGCTTTCACACTGTGTCCTCCACACCAGGAGCCCACTCCTGCCTCCTACCATCATGGGAAGCCCCAGGGCAGCCTGTATGGGGCAATCCTGGAGGAACTCCTCAGATTCCAGCTTCAACACCAAGGAGGCCCAGGCAGAAATGGGTCTCACCTCCTCATCCTTCATTTTGATCAGCTTCTCTGTCTCAGTGTCCGGTGTTGGGAGAGGCAGGATAGGAATCGGGCTTTCTATTCTGTTGTCCTGAGTCAGCTTGCTAGAGAGACGGAGAGAGGGGAGAAATGCAGTCAGTCATGGTTCAGGCTGGCTGGCTTTGGTGTCATCACGCAACGGCCGTCGCTCATGACGGCAGACCTGCCAGCAGTGCGGCAGCATGCACCCAGCCATGTGGAGGGGCTGTGGGGCAACCTAGCCCAGAGGTGTGGGATGCACTCAGATGCAGAATGAAACCAAAGTCAATAACAGTTTTCAAAACAGAATCTTGTGGGTAGCTGACAGAGAAAATCCAAACCAGGCTTATGCTGAGAGCAAACACAGAAGGGGCTGATGTTTCTGACCACCTTTTGTGATTGTGTTGGCAAGCTTAGCAGAGACATTTACATTTATCTGGTATATTTATCTGGTGTCCTTTGGCTCATCTTTACATAAGCCTACTCATATACGCAGCACCAACACAAACTGTCAGCATCCCTAAGGCACTACATGGTCACCATGGTCCTTCTTTTTTCAGGAAGATAAAACAAGGGGAGCAGTTAAATCGCTGCAAGTCTGATAATAAAGCCTGCCCTCATATTCAGGAGGTGGGAGACACAAGACACAACAGGCATGGCACAGCAGCATTGTGATGAGGGCTGGGGGTGCACACACAAGTGCAGGCAGGGTACAGGGGAAGGAGGTGACTTTCTTGCAAAGGTCAGAGGAGCTCTCAGTAGGTGAGGAGGGGGTGGTAGTGGCCAGAGACGCCTGGGATGAAATTGGGAATTCAAGATGCCACTTGCAGGCGTTCACCACTTGGAGTCACCATTGGTTCATTATTGAGTCAATTCCAGCCCTGGAGCTTGGGATCTCATCCCAGAATGTCTCTCTAGAGACGGACCCTTATCGCACTGCTAGAAATGGCCACGCTCTGGTTTTATGAGACTCGTTCACTGGCAAGGAAGTAGCCACGGCGTGGGAAACTGTACCAAACACAAGCTTTTCTTAAGCTCAGCAACTGCTTTTTCATCATGCTCTTCTTTTAATAGATACACAGCCTACCGAAGTAGCAGCTGTGACACTTCTCACAGATCTCTAGTATTTAACATAGTTATATTGGGACTCCGCACTCTCACTGTTGAAAAAGACAGGCTCGTCTGCTATGCGAAAGTACTGAGACACACTGTGTGTGAACCAAATGTGCCAACCTGCACGTTTGCACACACGCAGGGCTGTTCCTTGATGAAGCGCAGCCATTTCTGCTCTGCAACGTGGCAGCACAGAGCTACCCGGCCCCTTCAGGCAGGAAGTGAAGGGGATGCTTTACAACAGATGAGCCCAGACCTACTTAAATCCAAAATTTGTCACCAGTATTTCAGTCATGGAAGGCAGAAGGAAAAAAAAAAAAAGAAGCCCATGAGTGCGCTCTCTTCTACTTTCTGATCATTGTGACTCAAACCACAGAGAATCAAATGCAATGGGAAGACAGTGCAAAGAAATCTTTGGGGATGTTTTACGAGTCTTCCTAATTGCCTGGACTCTGTTGTCTGAGAAACAGCAGCATCCTAACGGTCATGCTGCCATTTGGACAGAACTGCAGAATGCCTTCTCTTCGGCCATGCACACAGCTATCACCCGCCAGAGAGATGGTTTACCCCCCATCTCATTAGGCTGAATATATTTCACCCAGTACTGGAAACAGCTCTTCAAAAGAATCTCCAGCCCTATTTCCCAAGATCCGCACAGGGAATCCTCAGAAAGGAACATGGATTGTCAGAACTAAGCCCACCACGGGTTCAGGCTGTGGGAGACACACTTGGATTTACTATTTTACTTCCCAGCGCCATTCCCCAGGCTGCAGACCAGATGTGCCCAGCAGACCCACAGTCTCGTGACCGTTGTGAGGAGCTGTTGTGAGAGCAACCCCAGCTCAACAGAGTGGGACAGCCCTGCCACCTCTGGTTGAAGGGGGGACCCACCTGGTCATTTGCTGGATGCACTGAGCTCGGTAGTTCTCATAGTGGACATCGCAAGTGACGTCCTTCAGGTCGTGCATGTGTGTCCGGATCAGCATGTTCCGCAGCTTCACAAAGTCGCAGTGTGCCTGGTTTTCCACTGTGGAGGCAACAATGGGAGAGTGCTTGGATGGCACACATCACCAGCCCTCTCCAGAGCCCCTTGTCACTTCCCAGCACCCAGACTGGACTAAAACTGTCCCCAGGGCTCCTTCCTCACCATCCTCCCACCCTCCCCCGCCACTGCCTGGGGCTCTTCCCCTGGCCCTGACCCAGGCCCTGATGGTGCTCTGCACTTCTCAATGCCGAGGCCAGGCTGCTGAAATCACTGTGTTCCCAGGACTTTTTCTGGGTAAGAGAATTAATTAAGTGCGTACAGCAGAGCCCTTAAAGAGGATGCTGCTCCCAGGTACATGGCACATCATTGTTATAACCACAGTGAGCACAATCAGTGCTGGAGGCAAACTGCTCGTCTCCTCAGAATTTAGGACTGATAAAAAGACCCCTGTAGGCAAAATCAGACCCTGAGGGGCAAAGCCATGAGCAGGCAATGGTCTGGAAAGCTGAAAGAGCTGCTGTTACCATGGGGAGACAGGCTCCAGGCAGTGTGTGCTGCAGGACTCTGCAGGGAAGCGTTGTGCTCAGCAGCTGTGTGCCTGCCATGGTGATGTCCATTTACCTCTCTGCAGGGCTGGGGGAAGCCAGCTGTGTCAGGCCCAGGGTCTCACAGAGTTGATCCCACTGCCAAAGGCCAGCACCCCAACAGGAACAGCCCCCTCTGGAGCCAGTGAGGGAGGAGAGCCGGCAGCTGGGCAGCCCAAGCATCCAGCACCAGCCCATGAGTGCACACACAAGCTTTTGGGATCTAAAGCTGCAAGACCTTCAAGCAATGTACCGGCATGGGGGATTCAGCAACAGCAGAAAAAGCCATTCCAGGGTTATTCTGCCTATAGGCTTCATGAAATTTCTCGCTTTAGAAGGGAAGAAAGTCAGAGACAAACATGCCGTACGCAGCACAGGCTCCAGCCCAGCAACTCCAGCACATACAGGAGCGGCAGCAGAGGAGGGGGTGCAGGAGGGTTTGCGATTCAGTTGAGGGCAATGACTTCTCCCCAGAAACTAAACTGGCAATGCCCAGCCTCCCCACTTAATAAGAAACCATATTCTAGCACATTAAAGCCCAGGCATTCTTCCATTCACAGTGGAGCCCCTCTTCTTCAGTCTGTCATGGCTTCAGAGGCGGGGTGATTGCTACACCCCCAGTAACAGACCTCCTGAACTGGTCCCAGTGCCTCTGTCTTCATCCTGCCTTGTCCCCTGCCACATGCCAAAGGTTGCACAGTCACTCAAGGCTGTGTAGAGGTGACGTCTCCCCTGCCATCCCTGTTACAAGCACCTGCCTGTCCTTCCCCTGTCCCTGCCTGCCCCTTGCTCACAGTGTCGGCTCCCCGGCACCATGCTTACCTTCCACAATGCCCCAGGGGTAGAGCCGTCCACGGACTCGCTGGCCTTTTGCCTCCACCACAGTGTTACTGCCAATGACAGCAAAGGGAGCGCTCTCCTGGAATGAGAGGCATCACTGAGCCCAGCTCAGTCCAGGGCTGCCCACTGATGTCTCCTCCAAGGGCCAAGCTCAGGCAGAGTGGAACAGGAGGAGGAAAGTGCTGGTAGGAAAGGCACAGGGACATCTACATGTGCCACAGCACTGGACACCACAAGTCAGTTGCAGAGAAAAACCTAAGGCACTGGGATATCCGCAGGCAGCCTAATTCCCAGCCTGACTTTCTCAGCTGTCCTGAGGGAAGCTGTCTCTCTGCAGGTGCCCGCATCCCTTCTTTGAGGGGAAGCTCTAAAAGTAAGCCAGAGCAGAGAGGCTGGGACACCAAGCAAGTGGGACAACGTAGGCCAAGAGCTTGTCCAGGCAGGGATGTACAGGTTGTGCTCCACTCTGCTCAGAAGAGTCAAAGCCCATTGCACCTCTGACAGGAGAAACAAGGCCATACTGCATGCATACACAGGGCTGGCTCAGCTTGGGAGAGGGTCAGGCCTGGGCTGCTGTGCCCTCCGGACAGGCCTGTACCATCATGTTGTCTCCCACCATGCAACTAATATGTCACAGTGGTGCCTCATTGCTTACAAATTGCTCCTCCTTGCTGATGGCATCACTGAGAAACAGGTGCTTACAAATGCTGTACAACCCAGCCTTCATCTTAAGCAAACAGGCTGGGGCAGACTGAGGAAAGACTGACACTGCCTGGTGGGAGAGCAGAGGTGCCACGTCTTCACACCACACTTGACTTCATGGCCCCAGCAAGGACATCAGCATCTTCTCCAGGCCATGTGAGCCAGCGCAGACTGTCCCCTGGGTATCAGTAGCACAGGCCTTTGGCACACACAGGGCAGCTCTGGCTCCTTCTGGAGCAACCAGCATACCCACAAGCCTACCTTCCCAGTCCCCACCTAAGCAGGTTCCTTACCTTCAGCTCTCTGTCTTGCTGCTTGAACTCCTCATCTTCATCAGAGTCACACTCAGGAAACTGGTACACTTTAATACCAAATTTGTCAATCTCTTCCCGGATCTGCATCCATGCAAGACAAAACCAAAAGGACACAACACTGAACAATACAGAAATGCTTGTTTTATTCCCTGTTTATGCTACCATGGGCTTGCTATAGCCTACAGATGGTGAAAGGATTTGATGTTTCTTCTCTAGCTGGCCTCTGCAGACACTGCTTCTCACAGCAGAGCATTGCTGCAATTAGATTTGCAGGTACTGTATGTGTATATATACACATACACCCCCCATATACATATATACATCTATCTCCCCTACCTCCTCAGCCCCTCTCCGCCACCACATCAGGTACACCCCTGGAGAGAAAAAGCATCTCACCCTCTCTTTTAACTTCCGGATCTCGGAGGGGATCAGGCAGTCGGCTTTGGCAATCAGAGGCACAATGTTGACCTTCTCATGCAGAGCCTTCATGAACTCAACATCCACAGGCCTCAGCCTGCAGCAGAGATGAGGAGGGGCACAATTAGCAAGGACACACTGGGCAGCTTCCCCCCAGCCTCTCCCACCCACCCAGCACAGAGGGAAAAGGACAGCACTGCCACCACCTTTAGCTAGTGCTCTATCTTCAGGAAAGGTGTCTCGTATTTTAGCCACTGAATGTCTCACACAGGCACAGGCCGGGTATTGTTTGCTCCCTGCAGGCCAAATACTGCCCAGGCCATGGCCCGGGGCCACCCTCCAGCTGCCCTCTGCCGCAGCAGCCAACACAGCCCCTCCAGCTGCGCCAGGCTAGGCTGGCGCACGAGCCAGCCAGGGGCAGGCACTGAAGGCAGCTGAAAACTCCCTTTCCTACCCGCCAGTCAGGCTTAGCTAGATAGGAAGATACAAGTCTGTGTGGCATTATTTCTCCTGATTTCCAAAACAGGCTGTAAGGCCGGACGGAGACCCACTCTGCCCGGTCACAGGCAGTCTGTCACGGCAGCGAGGTGGAGGGAGGTGGTGTGATGCTCAGCCAAGGGAGAGCATCCAGGCAGCTCTTCTCCTGTGCTAACAGCCCTGCCAATGCACAAGCCACTACAGGGCAATCCTGCAGCACAAGGGTCTTCCCTTTGGACTGAGTCACACCCCGGCCCAGGAGCAGGGGCCCTCACCCATGCCCGAATGGTGAGATGAAGTAGAGGCAGCAATGCACTCGGTTGTCCTGGATGTTCTTCCTGTTCAGGCCGCTCTCATCACGGAAATACTGTTCGAACTGCTGGTCGATGTAGTCAGTGATGGGCTTCCAGCTGGGGAGGGCAATTCAAGCAAAACAAAATCATGTGTTTAACTGGACAGTGTCTCCTAGGGACTATGAGGTAGCAGCATCCCCTTCCCACTGCCAGACCCCCTTCTTGTGAAGCACCCACAGAAAACAGATGTGGCCAACAACTAGGAGGAAGGCAGTGGGGGCCTGCTCACCACTCAGTGTTGTTAACAGCATCTCCAAAGCCTGGTGTGTCCACTATAGTCAGCTTCAGCTTGACACCCTTCTCCTCAATGTCCACCGTGTGCTTGACGATCTCCACTGTCTGGTTGATTCTCTCTTTGAACAGGAATACGTGAGTTAAAGCCAGGCAGTAACACTGGGGATCCCCACTCACACCCATGACAAGCTGACTCCCTCCTTATCACTGAGCACAGGGAGTAACGTGGGTTTCAAAAATCCCTGATCATCTTCGAAGAGGCCTCAAGGGAGCGGTACTGTGGGGGGCCATCAGCAGGCAGGCAGACTCTCAGAAGATACACAAATCTCTGAAGTGCTCGTAGCCCAGCAGTTCGGATCACCTTGTCCAGTCAGCTGGGAAGGGGAATCTCTACCACACTCCAGCACCCAAGAACAAAAGACAAATCTCAACCCAACGGGCTAGCGCTGCTCTGCGGCCTCGTCTTCCCCTCATAGGGCAGAAGAGCCCTACAGCCAAACCCCTTCTGCGTGAATACTAGTGCTTCTGCAGCCAGCGAAGGGGAGCAGAGCAACACACAACAGGGCAGGGATCCAGTCACGCCTGGAGCTGCTGCCAAAGCAAGGAACCAAAATACTAGTCCTTAGGACAGTCCAAATCTGCAGGCACAAGAACCATTCACCCCACTTTGTCCCCGACTTACCCTCTGCATTGAGGAGCTTTCTGTCTTTGTAGAGGTCTGTCAGGAACAGGCTATTCACCAGCGTGGATTTGCCCAAACCCGACTCTCCTAATTGACAGAGCGCAAAGGGGAGGAGGGAAAAGCAAGTAACATGACCCACTAATTGATTTACAAATGAAACTCTGAACAAGGCTTTGAATCCTGAGCCAGAGGAAGTGAGAGAGACGAGCTGTCAGAAGCTGTTTATTGGCATTACATTTTTCCAGCAGTGGGAGGACTTTTGCTGCAAGATGTCTCAATCCTTGTACAAATGTCATCTCCCAGCTCCTCCATCCTCCCTCTCCTTCCTTTCCCTCAGTCCCTGGCTGGTCCTGCCTTTGCCACCCAGACCAGCCGCTCTGCTGGAGGAGAAGCTTGCTCGAGTGGGTTATGGGTGCTCAGGAGGGGCCCATTCCTCCTGGCGAAACTGTCTGACTGCAACACAGGCTGGGCAGCAAAGTAAAGGCTGAGACAAGGACGAGAACAGAGAGAGAAGATGATCCAGATCCTAAGGGAGTACCTAAAAGAAGCGAGGAGAGCCGGACCCCTCCACGTACCCACCATGTGGCCCAGCCACCTCCATCCATGGGCAGTCTCACCTGCGACCATCAGGGTGAAGTCGAAACCCTTCTTCACGGATTTCCGGTGGACCTGGTTCGGCAGAGTGGCAAAGCCCACGTACTGCTTCTCATGGTCCTGCAGGGCAGAGGCGGATGGGAGCAGGTCAGGCTGTGCCAGCCCTCCTGCTCCAGCCTTACACAGCGACAGGGAGTTGGGCCTCAAAAAGCCCCCGGGGCAGAGCCAAGGGTTGGAGGAAAGGTCCATCCCTGTCCTGGCAGCGGTGTGAGGCAGGGCACGCACCCCCTCTAGGCTCAGGGACTTCTGCCCTTCCCGCAGGTGGGCATGGAAGGCCACCTCCTCCCAGCTCGGCCGCTCTCACAGCCAACATAGCACTTCACTGCAGCCTCCCAGCACTGAGAGCACCAGGGAAAAGGCACATCCCGCCATTCCCACCAGAGAGCACATCTGGAGCTGCTACCAACACACAACCTTCCTCTCTACTTCTGCTGCACAGTCGCAGGCTCCCTTCACAGCAGGGTCACCTCTCCCCAGGTCTTTCAGAGTTATTTCTACATCTCTCCCTCCAGAGGCGCATGCGGAACATGATGGAGAGCTCTGTAATCGGCACCCCAGGGCTTGCGGTGTCCTAAGCCGTGTCTAGAGGAAGGCACAGTGGCTTGGCTTCTGCTTGACCTGAGAGGGGATTATTTCTTGCTGTGTCACAGCCACTCCTGGCTGAGTAAGAGGAAATCCTGAATAATCCCTAGTGTTATTTCTGAAGAGACAGAAGTTCAAGGGGCATGGGAAGTGGGAAGATGTGGAAGTACTGACAACACAGGTGAGATGCTTTTGGTGAAGGTGTTATATATAGTATTACTGGAGTGATAACTACTGCCTAACCACCCCCCAGACAGCCCCCCATCACTGAGCGCTCTCTTACAGCATAAAAGCCGTAGCCACCCCACAAGTGCAGCCCACGCTCTGTACAAGCACACTAAGTGCACACCAGGAATGACATGACCGATGGTGTGTTTCACAAGCACACAGCGTTGCACCCACAGCCAGGAGCAAACACACAGTCTGTGCTGCGTCCCCTGGGCACACACCCTGCTTGTGCAGGATATGTCCCAGAAGGCGAACATGACTCGTCTAGGGGATTCACAAACCTGCTCCAGGTCCTGCCCTCAGGCGGCTGTGGGTAACTGTGGGCCACACAGCCGGGTTGCTCCATCCATCCAGTCAGCCTCCACCTGGGCACCCCTGGTCTTTCACAGCCTGCACCCCACAGCATGTGTTCCCTTCCCCAGGCCCTATTGCAGAGGGAGGGTGAGCATGGACCCTGGCAAACACCTCCCTTCTCACATACTTTCCGAGCTGGACCCAAGGGGAAGCAGCCGTACACAAATGCCTGAGCTAGAGACATCACAGACTCCGCTTTTCAACATCACTTAAAATAAACATACCCCTGGGATTCACACCACAGGCAAATCCATGGAGCCAGGAGTTCCTCAAAACCAGCCCCAGCTCTCTCCCAGCTATGGATGCCTTCAAGCATACGGCTGTCCTCACCCCACAGCTCTCTGGCACTGGTTCTCCAGACACAGCAGGAACACCTCTGTTCCTAAGTTTAACTATCTCCATTCCTGGGGCTCACACTCAAAGAAACGCAAGTTACGATCCAGTGTGTTGAGCTTAGGGCAATGCTGACTCGCACCTATTTCCATATTGCAAGTGGGCAATGCAGCTCCCGAGCAGCCCTCTGCAGCCTCTGGCTGCATGTCCACACATGTGAGCATCCTCAACCAGGCAGACCGCAAAATCCTGGTGGGGACATACAGCAAGGAGGACACAGCGTCTCCTTCTCCCAATGTATGGCTGCTCTGGAGCTGCCCACTCAGATGGGACAGACATGGCTGATGGCCACTGCAGCCCAAGGACTCTGTTCTTTAGCATGGTCACTGCCTTCTAGAAATTTAGGTTTGGTTTGTGTCTCAGACTTGGTCACTTTAGTCCTGACAGAGTGACTGTGGGCTCTGGTCTCCCTCACTTCACCCCCTTGCTAACATGACTGAAGCAATGCTGTTTCACCACCTTAACAGTCCAGAAAGGCAGGAAGGGTCAGAGCAAATGAAATTAGAAAAGTGGGGAGAATTAGAGAGTGCCCAAAGCACTCCACTGGCAGCTGTAATGGCTGAGCTAAAAGGCAGTGGCATCCCAAAGCAGCAGTGCAGCAAGCAGCGGTGAAACCCGAGGGTGAAAAGTGATGGCAGCTCTGACAAGCTGCACGCAACAAAGCAATGCCTGCCTGGGGGACACTGCAAACTGCCACCCAAAAGCCTCAGTAAAGGCTAAACACGAGGTATGCAAAGCAGGGTCAGAAATGTGATAATGGCAAGATCAAGAAAACAAGACAAAAAGGTCGCTTCCAGCCTGTGTCCCTTGGTGCCGTGGCTGCTTCCCAGCGAAACATATCCACGAACACAACCAAAGTGCGCCCATAACCAAGGCCCAGCGTTGCTCAGTGAGCAGCACAAATGTACAACATCCTTCCCCTTGCACATCTCATACATGCAAGCTTTGGAAGAGACCTGCCCCGATCCTTACCACACTTTGGAGAGATAAGCATCACCTGCTCTCTCCAGTGACTTGACATGTGAAATAGTACTAGTAATGTGCTAATAAAACCATAGCTGAAGCTCGGGTGTGTTTCTCATTTTCTTTGTTTTTTAACCTGGATGACTAAGGGCTGACAATGGAGACACTAGGGAGCTGAGCTCTGGTGCAACTCCGCTTACTTCAGCCAAGTGTATCTGGCTGAACCTGATCTCTTGTTTCTGTTCAGCTCAACCAAGAAAGCATGGATTTACTGTACCTCTGGTTACCTCCCCATAGCTCAGCGGAATCATGGCATTTGAAATGAGCAAATCCTGGCTGGCTGGTACTGCTTCCTTCCTTGCAGTAAGGTCAGTGCTGGGCACAATACCAGGAGAAGAGCTTCCCTCACAGTGGGAGGCAGCTGGAGCTGCAAGGGGAAAAGCCCTGTCCCTGGCCATGTCTCCCTCTGACCAGCCACGGACGCACTGCAGCGGAGCCAGCAGCCAGAGATACAGGGGAAACTGTGGCAAGGGATCCCCTTCTTCTAACAGCCTTCTCTCAGAACAACGGCATGGTCCCTGCACCACGGCCAGCCTAGACCCATGGCTCTTCATCTTGGCTCTGAGACACCCAACTTGTGCTCCCATCCCAGACCCGTTCAGGTACTGCTACAGGGATATGCCACCATCTCTGCTAGTGTGCCAGCATCAACATCGCACTTAAGGAGCCCAAGTAGCCTCCTGAGCCTGGTATCTGCCTTGCTCAAAGCTCTACACCACTCACCATCTTCGTTAGGACCCAACACGAATGCTATCTGCAGAGCAACTATGCATGGGATGGAGAGTGCTGAAGGGGGTGTAGAGGGTTGGGAGAGCTACTGAAGGAGGTAGGTGGCTTTCTGGGTTGTGAAAAGCTAAAATCCATTAATTAGATGACAGACTTGGACTGAGGGAGTTCCTGGAGGCATCACAGCCCCCTCCACATGCTCCTGACCCTTGTAAGCCAGCTCCCCTCAAGCTGACACAAGCCAGGACAGCCGGTCACTGCACCATGCTTCCCTTGCCAGCACCAGCTGTCGGGAAAGGGCCCCAGCCGACGGGAAAGGGCCCCAGCCAGCTGAGCCAGTGGCACTCCAGCACAAGCAGCCCCTCTCCACACTGCCTCCTCCACACACTGCCTTTGTTCCCACTGGTGCTCCACTCCCACATACCTGGGAATATGCCCCATGCACCGCAGCAGAGGCCACCAAGAGATGTGGCTGACTTCTGGGGCCCTGTTACAAACCAAAGCATCCCAGGCCAAGCAAAACATGTCTGTACTCTCCCTCGGCACACACTGCTGGTTCACCAGGTATCACAGCAACACATCGTGTCCTCACGCCCTCCGCCACCCAGCCAAGGTGGCCAAGGCTCCCTGGCAGGCAGTGCTCTCCCTGGGAGTTCAAGCCAAGGAACAAAGCACTGGTGGGTTCAAGTCCTGTTCCTGTTGGGGGTAGAAACGTTCAGGATTTGTTGCACAGAGAAGTCATCGTAGTACTGAGGTGCCTGCAGGGCTGTCTGTACCTCCAAGGCAGGGTACACAGCACAGCCTCCATCGCTCTTGTCCTTCCCAATTCCTTCCCTCAGCTCTCTGGTGGATGTGTTGTTTAAACCAATACAGACCTCGTGTGACTTCACCATTCAGCCTGGGGATAAATGGGGCCTTGCTGGGTATACTCAGAAGAGCTAAAATTAAACACCATGGGACCATAGCAAATTTGAAGAATAGCCCCTACCCTAGGTCTGGAGCAAACCCCAGAAACGATGGAGCTTTTGCTGGGATGCTGGTGCCCCTGCCTCCACTTCTTCAGGGAGGGCCCCCCGCAGTGTTACAGCCTCCAACTCGCTCCTGGGCAGCCCTTTCTCCTTCCTCCAGCCGTCCCCCTCCGGCCAGGCACGGCCGCCACATCCACATCTGCATGCACCAGCACAGCACAGCCCAGCCCCAGAGGACAGGCAGACCCTTCGCTTCCTTTCATTGCCAGAAAGCTGCATAAATTAAAAACACAAACACTCCCCGGGGCATCTGTCGCGTACATCTGCCACCTGGGGCCTGGGGCTGAGCACGGGAGTATCAGCAAAACCACTCACCCACCAGCGTTTGCTGCAGCAGAAGGGAAACCAGCTAGCCCAGCACAGCATTAACATGGGAACACAAACCAACTGTGTTTTGGCACACACACAGCGCTCACTCCTGCCCTGAGCCCCCCCAAGCACACACACGCCATTCAGACAGGGAATCACTGCATGAAGTAACCGCACAAAAATATGCTGCGCATCTTCCAGCTGTCCAACATGCCCCTCGCCCCTCTCCCACAGGGGCCGCTCCCCTCCTTTCTGTCCCCGCCATCTCTCCCTTACCAGCGTCTTTCCGCTCCTCTGCTCCTCAGAGGTCTCATCTTGTGCTGCACACGTCTTCTCGGGCACCATCCTCCCCCCTCCTGTCCCTGCTGCTCCCTGGCTCGCACAGTGCTATAAATACATCCCTGTACCTTCAGCTTGGCCGGGTGGCTTCGCTGTGCCTGCGTCCGGGGAGAAAGCAGCCGCTCCACTAACCGCTCCTGAATAATGATCGAATCCATAACCGCGGCCGGCAGGACGGACAGCCACCGTGGGCCAAAAGAAAAAAAACCCAACCCATGTGTTCCCTCCCAGCTTCGCTAAATCCATGCAGCAGCCCCCCCGCCTACGCATGCACACACACGCAGGGCTGGCTCAGCTCGCAGCAGCCTGGCGAGGCGAGGCGAGGCGAGGAGGAGAAGAGGCGAGGCGAGGCGAGGAGAGGAGAGGAGAGGCGAGCGGGCTCCCACGGCAGCTGCCCGGGATTTCCTGCCTCCGCCTGTGCTGCAGGAGGAGCCTGCCAGCAAGGACAGGACAAAAGCCACCACGGCCACAGGCCAGCAGCAATGTCTCTTGCTCTGCCAGTCTCCCGCGGAGAGGTTGTGCACGTACGGGATGCTGTCCCGGCCGTGAGTCTCAGTCCTTTGTCAGATGGGTTTATTCAGCTGGAAATTTCTTAGATATCCTGACTGACACAGCTGAGACAAAGGTTGGCTGCAAGGAATCTTGCTCTGAGCAAAAGCGTTCTGCTTCTGGCTGTATGGATGAAGGTCTAAAGAGTCCACAAAGCTCCCCAAAAGCAGGGTCCAAACTTAGCCCCCAGACCGCAGTCCTGGTTGACGTGGATCTGCCTCCACACAGTGCAGGTCCATCTGTTGTCTAGTCCAGGCTCTATTGCAGCCTCACGTCTGAATCCAATTGGAATAGCAGCTGAGGTATTCTGGGCCTTAGAGCAACCATTTAAGCTTTGAAGACATTTCAAAATAAAGAGGCATCTGTGTGTGTTAAGCATGAGAACCGAGCCCAGCAACAGCCTAGCGTGCACAGAAAAGTCATTCAAACCTCCAGTTTGGGTTCTG
>JAVJGI010000001.1:87817958-87848556 GCA_035590275.1 Ibycter americanus
ATGAAGGTCTAAAGAGTCCACAAAGCTCCCCAAAAGCAGGGTCCAAACTTAGCCCCCAGACCGCAGTCCTGGTTGACATGGATCTGCCTCCACACAGTGCAGGTTCATCTGTTGTCTAGTCCAGGCTCTATTGCAGCCTCACGTCTGAATCCAATTGGAATAGCAGCTGATGTATTCTGGGCCTTAGAGCAACCATTTAAGCTTTGAAGACATTTCAAAATAAAGAGGCATCTGTGTTTGTTAAGCATGAGAACCGAGCCCAGCAACAGCCTAGCGTGCACAGAAAAGTCATTCAAACCTCCAGTTTGGGTTCTGAACCTACGCACAAGACCTGCTTCCCAGCTTCTCTGTGCAATCACAGAAACTGAACAGCAATTTATCTGAAACAGACAAAAGCTGATCATTTCACATAATCACATGATTCCAGAAACTGGGGGGGGGTTAATATCACAGCACTTATAATAAAGTCATAGGAGATGGCAACACTGGTGGTGCTGGAGGAACCTGTCACTTGCCACACGGGTTCCTGAGCAACTTTCTGCTTGTGAATGGGGAAGGATGCCGACCGCAGCCACACTCCTGCCTCGCTCCCAGCCAGAGCTCCCACTGTTTCTCTGGGAACTGCAGGCAGTGGCTCCACAGAGCACCTGACCAGCAGGGCCTGTGCTGGTCTCCCTTGGGCCAAATCCAGGGCCTGCACCATGCACCACAAGTGTGGCTGACACCAGGTTCTGTTACAAGGCACCAATACTGCAAGTTCTCCAGTGAGCTGAAGCCTGGGGGCAGCTGTGAGAGTCTTTAGAAATACACCACATACTGAAAAAGAAGGAAAGAAGGAAAAAGAAGAACGGTGGTTTACCCATGCTGCCAGCCTGCAAGCTGAGGGAAGACGACCTCACAAGTTGCAGGCACAAGGTCCTAAGGGCTGAAAGTTGGGGATGTTCAACCTGGAGAAGAGAAGGCTCTGGGCAGACCTTATAGCGGCCTTCCAGTACCTAAAGGGGGCTTAAGGAAAGAAAGGGACAGACTTTTTAGTAGGGCCTGTAGCAATAGGACAAGGGGTAATCGTTTTAAACTAAAAGAGGGTAGATTTAGATTAAGTATTAAGAGGAAATTCTTCAGTGTGAGGGTGGCGAGACAGTGGTACAGGCTGCCCAGAGAAGCTGTGGATGTCCCATCCCTGGCAGTGTTCAAGGTCAGGTTGGACGGGGCTTTGAGCAGCCTGGTCTAGTGGAAGGTGTCCCTGCACAGGGCAGGGGGTTGGAACTAGATGATCTTTAAGGTCCCTTCCAACCCAAACCATTCTGTGATTCTATGAAAAATAAGTGGAGAACTGGGAAACACTCCCAAGAGCAAGAAAACTCCTGCCATACAATAGCCATCACATAGCATGCACGAAGCCCTTTTCAAACCACCCTGCTCTGCCAGCAGTATGCTTAAATTACGTCCACCCGATTTTGCTCCAAATTGTTTCTGTGAAGGCCTAGACTGAGGTCCAGATGTGGCAGGAATTGCCACCTCTCAGAACACACCCCCACTCAGTGGCTCTGCCCCTGCTTTGCAGCATTGCTCCATTCCTCAGGAAGCTGATAACCCTCCAACAGCCTCCCAACCCAGTGGTAGGCTCATGACACGGGTTTTTTTCTCCTAGATTCGTAATATCTACTCCTTGCTTTCCTGACTGGAGGACTCCAACACCAGGGTCTGCAGTTTGTGTATGACTGAGAGGTAATGAAGGTACCACGCTGTCTGCACTGGGCAGCAAGAGCAACAGTTTGTGGCACACCAAAGATGCACTCAAACTTACTTGTGGTAACACAGAGGTTTCACCAGTCCTTCCACACCATAAACCACAATAGCTGCAAGCAAACCCTCTCCAACCCCGTGTATTCTCACGGCTTGGTAAACCCTTGTCTGAGGACCACAGGCCACATGGCCACCAACCACAAGCATCTTCCAAGGGCACATGGAGACATGTTGTGTCCCCACAAGCCCACTGCACCAAATCAGAGCATTCTTCTGAGCTGGGATCACAGATGAAATCAACAATGATTTGGTTGCAACAAAACCACAGTGCTGTTTATGGCCCCAGGAGCCATGCTGACAGCGCAGAGAGGAACAAGGAGCTACTGTCTCCTGAATGCCTTGAGCTCTCGCATATCACACATGCTCTCAGGACCAGCAGCCAGGGAGAAATTCCAGCCAGGCGGCCATGCCTGGGAACACAGAGAGAAGATTAGGAAAAGAAACCCAGAAGGGTAGGTCTTGGCTACAAGTAACATCTTAAGGCTGAGTGGCCAATGCTATGGCTTTCAAAATGTTGAAGGAGGGTTGACTGGTCCCAGACTCAGCCTCCTCTGCCTCTCCTAGAGACGCTCATCTTGGCTCCTCTCCTACCCAGAGTCACCAAATGAGAACTGATGGACCAAGGAGGGGATATGTTTCTGTTCCCCAGATGTGCCGCTTGACACAGCCAGAGCTGTTGGTTCAGGTTGGTCTGTGTGCAGACTTCCCAAAGACAGCCAAGCTAATCTTATTTTGCCCCTGTCCTTTCTGATTGTCCCCCTCTCTTTCCACCCAGGCCCTGGAAATGCCCAGTGTAAACCCTGTCCTGCTCTCCAGCAAGAAATCTGATGTATGACATCCTTAAAAGAGGAAAAAATAGCACACAGGACATCCATCTCAGATGCGGTGCGCAGCAGAGCTCAGCACGGAAATGCACACCTTTGCCCTTTCAAGATCTAGAGCAAAACCAGCATTTCTTCCATCGGTTTGTGGGCCACGTGCACCTCTTAACCTCCTCTCCAGGCAGGTGCTAGCAGCAGCAGCTCAGGGCTGAAGCTGGCAGCAGAATCCACGTTTCTGACCATCAGAACAGAGCTCTGCCCAGCCCCAATCTGCTGAGCACACAGCAAAGGAAACGCAGGTGCGGGGTGCACCAAGCCCATCCCACCTCACGGACCAGCTCTTCTTTGTCAAACTGTGACAGCAAAGGAGAAAGACAAAATAATCATCAATGAGCGCTGCCTGGCACAGCCAGGCTCCTTCGCATTGCTGCTGGGTTGAGCACTTGCTCACTAGCAACGGGGCCAGGGCAGAGCCAAACCATGTGCCCACCCTTGTGCAACATCTCTCTCCTTTGGCTCATCGAAGCCAGCTGGGGGCAAGCGCAGCCCAAGGGCTGCTCTGGGCAGGGGACGTAGCACGTGTGGGTACAGACTAGCAGCAGCAGAGCACTGTCCTACTTTTCCCTTTTTAAGAGGGGATTTCTAGCCTGCGGTGCTGAAGATGGGCTCTAAGAAGAAAAGAAAAACCGCATTATTTCATGTTTTTAGATGTAAACTCACAGAAGGCGAAATTCAGCCCTGGGCAGCTGGCTGAAGCACAGGAATGATCCCTGAGAGCAGTGCCTCAGCCTTGCAAGGGCAGGCAGGGGCAAACCCCCACACCGCACTCCACACCGCCAGCCCAGGGAACAAGGAGCTGTGCTTCAGCAACAGCACTAACCGAAGGCAGACACAGGGCTGTGCTATCGCACAGCCGGCAGAGCTGGAAGCGATACACCCATTTAAGAAAAACACCCAGTGCTCAGGACCTGACAGCGGCAACGGGCAGAGATCAGCCACCCGGAGCCCAGCACGGTGGCTAAAGGTGGCTGGAAATGTGACAAGCAAAGAGCAGAAACGACACAAGGAAGAGCGAGGAGAGACCAGCACAGATCAGAGATGGGGATGGGGGCAGGGAGAGGAAATTCTGTCCTCAGCTAAACTGACACTGTCCTGGCCAGGCTCCAGCCACAACCAGCACAGCCCAGCATACCTTCCTCCGGCAGCCCCCAGCTCACATCAAAGCGGGGCTTTCACCTCAGCAGCCTCCATGCTCAGCCTTTCACACGCTCTTAGCTGAGAGACTCAGGCCTCCTGGTCTGCCCAGATGGATGCAGATCAGAGGTCACCACACTGATGCAGCTGTGACATCCGTCAGATGGGGGCACGGACACATTTTTTGGCCTCTTGGCAATGTACTGTCAATACTGATGGTGATGTGAGCTCACACTAAGCCCCAGCCACTTGACTTCTCTGCTCTGCTACTATGAGCAGCAAAGATAATATGAATGGAGCTAGATCCAGAGGTCCAGCTGCAAAGAGCTCTCCCCTTACATCACCCAGAGCATCCAGGGGAAGGAGAGTGAGGGGAAGCAGCATGGTGCAGGGAGACAGGGCCCCAGCTGGCTTGGAGGAGAGGTCCCCCATCCACAGGGCAGCTGGTTTCTGGCAGACATGCTATGGCCTAGGGACTGCAGTGCTCAGGCTCCATCCTTGATGAACAACCAGGCACACATCACAGAAGGAAAATCTTCATCCTGATCCAGACAGATACTTTTGAGCAGCTCAGAGCCAGGCAACAGGGTCCCATCAGGAATGCACCCAGCCAGTCTGGCCTGCGCAGGGGACTGGTGAAGCTCTGCATATCCATGGCTCGGCAGGGTCAGCACAGTCACATCATAGCAGCATTTATGTTTTTTCCGCTGAAGCAGACAAAGCTATTTTCAGAATTCCCCACTGAAGGGAAATTTGGTTCCTGGCTGTTTTCTACCAGGATGGGAAGGGCAGTTCCAGAGGAGCCATTTGCTCAAGTTGAACAAGAGCAGCAGCAGGCAGTAAACCTATTCCCAGCTCAGACCAGGGCAATGGAGGCTGAGGAGCTGCAGATGTCTTTCCTGTGGGTGCACAGCTGGGAACCTCCGCAGCTCAGTTCCTACCTTCTCCTCCTGCTGCCTCCTCTCCCGCTATGCAGAAAGTCAGGGCTGACTTCAGACAGATGAATCTCACGGATATTACAAGGTTTGGACTCTGCTGCTCCATCACCAGCCGAGCTGCACACTCACCCTGAGGCTCCTGCTGACCTGATCTAAGACAAGATGCCTTGCTGATCTAAACTCTGATGATTAACCTCGAACTTGCAAGCAAGTCTCTACATAAGTGGTTACTGGGAGCATCAGAGCCCCGACACTTTAGCCAGGCTTCATCCTTTGATGCTCAGGGAAAAGCAACACACCAGACCAAAAATGCAGAAATCCCAAAGCACATTAATCTCCTGTACGTACAGTGCATACACAACACAGTAACCACATCTCCTGTCTTGTCTTTTACCTACCCGACAGGTCAGTTATTAATTTCCGCTCTAGGATCACTGCTGCTTTGTTACGTAATCCCTCCAGAAATCTATCCAATTCCATTTTAAAGGTATTTATGCTCTCTACTTCCATTTGAAGCACCTCACGCTTCCCAAGAGGCACTGTGTGACTCACGCAATGCCTCCACTTCCAGCTCTGAAAAAGGACACACGACTTCAAATTGCCTCTCGCTGTTTAAACTCATGACTCCCCCTGGAGCGAGTTCACAGCTCTTGTCACACCCAGCTCCTCTGCTCACAATTTAGGAGAATGTGCAAAAAGTAACGAATCGGGCAGATGCGGAGCTGGCTGGAACTCTTCCACCAAACGCTTGGTTGCTCTCCTCTCCACAGAAGCACAGGAGGAGCCACTTCCAGCCAGACCTTCCCTGGTGTGGTACCAGCAAGTTCCACGCGAGGGAGAAGCCAGCCCGCAGACCAGCGGGTCCCACGCCGTGAGGGGGGACGACACGATGGGGTCTGAACAAGGAGCTCCCACGGCAGCTTCCCCTGACCAGGGCCAGACAGAAATCAATTTGCAGATCAAACCTGCAGCCTTCGATGCTTCTGTCTCACACAGGGTCACAGGCACTGGCACCTCCAATTGTGAACGCATTGAAAACCTTAGCAAAGGACAGAGGTTTCCAAATTTAGCCTGTTCAGACAGGAGGAGAAACCAGGCGGCGCAGGAAGGTCTGCAGCAGTCTCTCGGCACTGCCTCTGCTCGTCTGTCCCCCTGATTCATCCTCCAGCTCTGCAGCACAAATCAGGCTTAAATAGACTGCCTGCTTCTCATCTCAAAGCCACGGCTGGGAAAACCAGAGAGAGGCAGAGCAGATCTCTGCCAGCCCTGGGAAACTGGGAAGAGGAATACCTGGGAGACAAACAGGTACACATTGCTCCATGGCACAGAAGCTGGCTGGGCTGTGAGCTGTTTGGTGGGAGAGGGTGGAAAACAAAGGTGATTTATCCTCCAAAATGGAAAGGCACTGCTTCTCCAGCTCACAGGTTCTCCATCCAAATAACAGGAGCACCAGCAGTTTTGGAAGCTCTTGATGCACATTAACATACATGAACTGGAAAAGGCTGGGGTCAGGATCCTACAGAAGGTCCACTTTAAAGTTATAGGTAGTGGTCCCAATCCTGCGATCCTTACTCACCGAGTAGTCCCTTTGAAATTGAGACGACTGCTCACGTGAGTAAGGGATGCAGGATCAGGCCTGTCTACCAAAGAGGCTGAATCCTGAATCGGAGAGGACATCACGGCCTCTGAGCATCAAGAGACACACATGCCTGGTCCAGTGGCCGCTAGTCCAAGGGCATCACCAGGGAAGGCACTCCAGGCTGGGGCACCACACCTGCAAACAGCGCACCAAGCACGGACCATGGAGAGCAAGGCAGTGGACAAATAAGGCTGGAAAAGGGATGCTCCACCCAAGCAGGGATGCTCCTGGTTCATCCCCAGTACACTTGTCTCACAGATACTCCCAGCTCTGCAAGGAGGTCTTTCTTAACCCTGCTGTCCTCCTGAAAACAATACTGGGAGAACAAAAGCCAACTGTCTTGGGACAGCTCCCAACCTCTGTCTGGGTCTTTCAGCTACAATTAACAGAACTTTAGGAGTAGCTGATGCGCGCAAGAGAGGAGAATAAGCCCACTTTTAGCTCACCAGATAATTTTTAATTCCATTAGTTAAGGGAAAAAAAAGCAGCTCTCTAAAGCAACCTTCAGTCCTCGGAGGCACCCAAGGAGAGGAAAGCCTGCCTCAGCCGATGTGAGGAATAACCCCAAAAAGCTCTGCAGATTGCACCCTTCCAGGCCAGACAGACTGCTGCTTTCCATGACAAGGAGGTAGATGCACCTCTTATGGAGTCCCCCGCAGGTGTCCATCCAGCGCTCAGACCGCCAGACTCCAGTCTCCCACCTTTCCTCCCCCTGCTGTCAGCTGCCCCCACGAAGTCACGTTGCAGTAACACAAAGCACAGTCCCTGTGCACACTCGCTAAGATGGCAGAGGTACATGGGGATCTCCACCTTCACCCTTGGGCTTGCACCACCAGCCCACTTGACTGAGATGAGGCTGCTGAGGGGGTGCCAGGCATTTACCCTCCTCCCTTTACACCTGCACGACTCTGCCCATGCTCCACCTCCACTGAGACACGACACAGCAAAGTGCTGTCCCTTGGAGCCTAGCACAGGGCAGTGGCCCTGGCAAATGCAGCCATGTGGCTTCCAGTCTCACCCAGCTTCTCGTGATGTGTGCTCAACCATCTGCCACTCCAGAGGGGACCCCCGGGAGCCCATTTCCCAGCCCTGCCATACGACCAGGCTCTGGAAACCTCATTGCTCACATCAGTCCACCCAGGGCTGGGCCCCGCATCTTTGCAGATGGATAATTAGATTCCCTTTCCATTTCCTCCTTCCTCCTGATGGTTTCTCTGGCTGGCAGTTCCCCCACTGCCATGCACAATCCAGCAGCATTAGTCAGAGGGAAATTCTGCTCTCTTCCTCCCATGGCTGTTGCTTTTGGTTCAATATAAACAGCAGAGCGAACTGCGCAACAGTTGGAGTACTGCGTTGCAGAAGCATTTGTCCTTTTCAGTCTGGCAAACAGGGCTTTCCCTCCCACACCTGCACCCTGCCCCTTTTCCCCGAGCGACACAGAAAATGCGCATGATTAAAGTGAATGCGATGTTGTTGGCAATTGGAAGCAATTAGCTAATAAGCAGGAATAAGCAATCAGCTGGACTGTGATTGAAGCACACCTCCATTTATGAGCAGTGGTCCACACCTAATTATCAGCAATGGTGTGAGAGGCTCTCAGAAAAAGATCCTAACCCTTTCCTGCAGGAAACCTGAGGAAGAGATGGAGTAATGATGAAATTGGGGTAAATCAACACAGAGCTGTCTCTCAGAGCTCCCAGAGAAGGGAAGGAGCGTGTGCCCAGATGAAGTATCCACAGAGATACTCACTGAGCATACAAGATGTTGGTCCTCCCCTGCCACTAAACAGTGGCTTTCTGGGAAGCAGTACTGGTACCCAAAGCCCTGATGGCTGCAAAAGCATCCCCAGGACCTGCACAGAAACAGAGACACATCACCTCCACCCAACAGAAGACAGCAGAGGAGTCACCCTGCTGGGATTACACAAATCACCCCTCACAGGAGATGTACAGACTGAGGTTTGCAGAGATGATCTGTCAGTTCTGACTTCTTGTGCCCTGTAACATACTGTGTTCTCCACAGGCAATGTCCTGAGCCCACGCAGAGCACTGCGGGTCTCTCAGCCCTCCAACACAAACCATCGCGACTTCCAGCAGCTCCGCATCGCTGCCTGGGCTGGGTAATTTCTACTCTCCACCTGGCTGCAAAAACCAAACTGCCACCTGCCCCACAGAGGGAGCTTTGAAAAGACTTCTGGAAGATTTCAGGAGCTTGCTACTGACTCTCTCCCCCCAAATTCGTGCCAGCCCACCACTGGCTGCCCACCAAGTGCTGGATGGAGTGTTACCCAGCTGTGCTGCTGGCAGGCTCACAGGTCACAAGGCCTGAGACACTGCAATCATTGAGCAGTCGGTGCCTCTTCCACCATTTGTGGCCTGGCCAGGCTTCCCTGGGGCCCGGCACACCGCACACACCAGTGACTGTGCTGGATCAGCGCTGCAGCTGCATGGCAGCAGTGTGACACGGTGTTCCCAAAGGGCGTCACAGCCCCGGCTGACCCAAAGAGGTCCCCAGCACAGCTGTGTTGTGGGCTACTGACACAGCTGTGGGACCGACCAGGCAGATACAAAGCTGAGCAATTTGCTGCACGAAAGAATAAAGGTAAAGGCTGCAAGGCAGCGAACAGCTGTGCTCATCCCACATTTCAAAGACTGTCAAAATTTTGCCAGCCCTAGGCTTGCGCAGCTCAGGCCAGTGGAGACAGGCTGAGGACCAGACTGTTCCCCAGTTCCCTGTGGCTGTGTGGCCATCCAGCTTTCACATCAGCTCCTTGTACCCTGCCAGCACAGACACCCAGGCCATGGCTGGGCAGGACGCCATCAGACTAATCAAAAAGGGAATCAAGGGATGCTCTCCAACACCTTTCTCTCCCCTTCTCCCCCATCTACTTGCTCCACCAAACACCAAGCCTGGTTACACCTGTGCTGCACAGCTCACCACTTCGCTGTGCCCTGTAGCGTTGACTGGAGATTCACATTTTGTTAAATGCTGTGACAATGGGAGAAAACTTCAAGTCACTGAGTATCTAAATCAAACTATGCTGTCAAAGGGAACATAAAGTTTCTTCCAAGCTTAAGAGTAATAGTAACTGCTGAGTGTTGCTTCTCCTTATCAGAGATGCTGACCAGTAGGGAAAGAATGAGAATAGTTAGTCTGAGTTTGCAGTGAAACAGAGCAAAAGACCTTCTTGAATGGAGAAGTATCTGGCTCAGAGTCCTAGCAGGGTATGTGCTGGATACCAGAGAGCTACCCATGCCCTTCCATAACGCAGGTGTGATATGCAAGGTCTGGAACTCACAGTAGGGATAACCATACAGATTATTTACCAAGACTGATGGACACTGACACATCCTGATGACTGTAGTACTCAGATGAACACCCTGTCTGAGGCTGCTACAGGAAAGACTGCAGCTTGTTGGGCTGGGAGGTCAGCTCAGCAATTGCAATGGAGAGGCAATAACAGGCAGAGCACAGAGCCGTGAGCCAGCGTGCCCCGGCAGCACAGCAGCCTCCGTCTGCTTTGGTCTAGCCCCAAACTTCGTTAGCAGTTTTGCAGCAGTGAGAGATTCCTACTAACCACTGAGATGCTGCCATCTGTTTCCACTTACATGCTGGCTTGCAGGAGCAGCTACAGAGCAAAGGACTCCAGAGAGTCTTTGCTCTCCTGAGTGCACAGGGACTGAACAGCCAGCTGGTTGGGATAGACACAGTCTGGATTCGCCCTCCCCAGAGTGACCTAGTACCTCCCTTCTGTGCAAAGTACACACCTAGGAGGCACGGCAGCCCTCCCACTTCGGTTTTGCAATCAAGCTCCATCACACGCCCACCCACAGGCCACTTCCCTGCGGGCACAGAGAACTTGCTCCGAGCAGACAGCACAACCACACTGACCTACTGCTCTGCATGCCACCGCAGCAAAGGAAGGGTTGTCTCAGCTGTTCCCACATCTCTTTGTCCGGCCTCTACAAACCCAAAAGAAATCTGCCTCTAATAAGCCAAGATCCCGGCATTAACAGCTACCAGGCCCTTCTTTCTACATCAGGGTCCTGCAGAGATCACGCTGCACAGAGAAATCTTTACCCAGGCACCATTTCCATCTATTAATTTTTCTGTATGCGTTACTTGGGGCAACCACATATCCACTTGCCCCAAAAAGGCACAAGACATGCCAGCAGTGCCTGTGCTGTCCTAGCCAGCATAAAAGCACAGAGCAGACAGTAGAGAGAAAAATGGCAGCGTGTAGCTTGGGAGTGTCTAGGCGGCTCCTGAAAACAGTAGCAGGAGGAAGAAAGGGATAAAAACAGGAGGCACCTTGGGTGGGGAAGGCTAAGGAAGTATTGGCCCTGTCTAGCAGCTGAACTGCAGAAGGGCTCTGCCACCTTGTTTTACCTGTCACACCTGCCTCAGGCAGGAAAACAGTCCTCTTGCTCAACAGGAGGTTTCATGCTTTGAAACAGATTGCTTAATTTTTGGCAATTTGAGTTCGGCAACTACCCTTTTCCTGTGGTTGCTGCTTCCTCTCTGAGCACACACAGTGTTTTTCAGAGCAAGAACTGACGTTATGCTCCTCTCAGCCTGCCCCCCAGGCCCTGCAATTCCCCTCAGCAACTCCTCCCTTTGGAAGAGCTGGTGCCTGTGGTGGATTTGCAACCATGGCAGAGAGTGGCAGAACAGGCTCCAAGTTCTCCTTTCCTTTCCAACAAAATCTTCATAGTCTTGCCTGTTGAGAGCTGAACCCAGTTTTGCTGGAGACAGTGCTCTTAGGTGTGAAAGGATGAAATACCAGGACACACCACGAACAAAACGCAGCAGCATACTGTGATACTGCAGCAGCAGTGACTAGCTGGACAAAACTGACATAAAATCAAAAGCCTAGAGCATCCTACACAGCTTCACAGAGAGGATCCTTCCCAAAGTGATCTTGTCCTACTGCCCCAATCCCATCACCAGCTTCTCAGCCCATCTGTGGTTTCACATACCCCACCTCCAACCACACGGCGCTGGAGAGGGCAGCTCTCAATCAGCCGGCAGGCACCTCCGGCAGGCACAGCCATGCTCAGCTCCACACCAGCGCGGCATCGATGCTGCAGCCTGAGATTGGGAGAGCAGCCAGACCTCAAGTCCGTTCTTAACAGCTGAAAACGACAGCTTTCTCTAAAGCATATCCTCCTGTAATGAGTATACCTAGTGTAACACCCCAAGCATAGGAGCTTCCCTCACTTCTCCAATCTGACTTTGCTTTGCTGTCACATATTGTCAAGCAGTTCCACTCAGCCCTGCTTTGCTGAACTCTTCCCAAGAGATTCTTCTCAAAGCCTCAGATATAGTGACATTGCCATCCTGGTCCATTACAGCCCTGTCACAGTCACCGTGAGGCTGCTCCTGGGGACTTTCCACCTTGCAGGGAACACACACAGCTTGCGCACACACAGCTTCAGGTCACACACGCAGCCCAGAGCAGCCAGGCTGCTCAACACTGGGACCTGAGAGGCCAGGGGTCCTGCCTCCTGCAGCTGCTCTGCCCACTGGGCAAAGCCGTGCTCGGGCAAGCAGGACCTGCTGCAAAGACCTCCCACAGCGAAGGAAGAACCAGTGACCCTGCCACTAGGCTGCTGGTTAGCCCTGAACTGGGGGGAGGCCCCGGGCAGCTCAGCCGGGCTGGGCACAGAGCCCCGCATTAGCAGCCCAGCTCCAGAGCTGACAAACCTCCCGCTGCAGGCAGCGCCTGGTACAAAGGCTCATTTGTTCCCCGCACACGAGCCCATTCCAGGCTGCCACTTGGACACATCTTCTTTATTGTGCCCTCCTGACTACGGCAACAGGCAGGGCTCGGGGCTCAATGGCCCCTTTCTGGGATGCTGCTGCGGCTCACACACAGGAGGCCACAGATGGCAGGGGACTGCCAAGGCCCTGAGCCCTGCCAAGCAGTGAGCACTGACACTGCGTGTCCTTCACCACCGACAGCAGCATTAGCCTCCCCTGGGGCTCCGCTGACCCAAACCCCTTCTCACAGACATGGCAGAGCTCCTCTGTCCCCCAGCCTGCCACAGTCACCTTGCCACTGTGCTCCAGTGTCACGGGCGCAGTGGTGGGGTGCTGAGCAGAGTGGACAAAAGGGACAGGTTTTGTGCAAAATTCCTGCTTGTCCGTGCACTTTCAGATTGTTCCATCATGTACAAGCATGAAGACAACTCTGAGGCAGGAAGGAGGAAGATGGGACCATAAACTCCGGTCCTCACCGTGACACAGTCATGATGAGATCTGTTTCCAGTTCCTGCTCCCAGTGCAACAGGGAAAAGGGACAGGAGGGCTGGGGGAAGTCTCCTGCTAGATCCCACGAATGGTTAAACTCTCCCTATTTAGCAGTGGTGGGAGGGGACTTCTCTCCAAGCAAGCTTCTTGATACCACCTGGGATGAGGCCAAGAGAAAAGCAAATTCCTCCACTGAACTCAACGCCCTCCTATACTGCCTACCCAGCTACAGCGAGTTTCCTCCCCAGCCACAGCGCCACAGGGACATGAGAAAAGGCTGCTTTTATTTTCCCATCCATAGTCCTCCACAGCCCAGCATCTCTTCAGCTAGAGCTTGAGCCAGAAGACAACTAGGCTTAAGGGGAAGTGGCTGGAATCCTCCACATGGCTTGCAAGACAGCACTTGGAAGCTGTCCTTACTGGAGCACATGGTCATTTACTGAAGTCCAGAGCTGTGCCTGGCAGACCAGCTCCAGCAGTCAGGGTAGACCTGGGCTTGCTGGACACTGACAGAGTCCAAGGACTCCAGATTCCAACTGCGCAAGAGAAAATTTCGACCATCTAAGAGTAGCAGACATCAAGGCAGGAGGAAGAAGGGTCCTTTGCCATGTCATGAAGGAGAATTCGCTGGTGGTTTCTGCAAGCTGTGTCTGTGGTCTCCCAAGCTCCCCACCACTGCCTGGGACCTGGAGCTGACAGCCCAGCTGGCTCCCACCCCATGCTCCAGATCCTCAGCGCTCCCACCATCAACTCTGCTCCTAGAACACAGAAAGCAGAGCCTCCAGGATGGCTCTGATCCCCTTTTCCACTGATCCATAGGGCCCTCAGACACAAAGATCCCAGCAGGACTCTTCCGTCCATGCACATACCTTCAGCACCTTCCTGCACCAACACACAATTGCAACGAGCACATTTTCCAGCCAGGCATGGCTCAGCACCCTGCAGGACAGTCCAGAACTTTTCATCAGGAAACTGCTCCAATACATGCCACTTCCAGAAAGGCCTTCTGTCCAGCTGTGTTTTTTGGACTCTGCTCTGTTGTCTTCTCCCTCCTACTTCTCCCCTACTCTAGCATGTAAAAAGATGAGGACAGAAAGATGAGAAACCTCACAGCCATCCCCACTTCCCACCCCACTTGCACAGCCGTACCATCCAGCAGTGGAGTGCTGCCCCTCAGTTGTGGGGCTGGGGAGCACCGTGCTACAGCTCAGCACCCAGGTACACCCTTTTCCGCAAGCAGACGCACAGGGCTGGTCCTAACACTGGTTCTGCTCCTCCATAGGGCCATTCCCTCCACCAGCACAAAAGGGGCCACACCACACCCCCTGCCCCCTCCCTGCCAAGGTCACATCCTTTGGAGAGAGCAGCACAACAGCTCAGACATCACCAAGGAGCCTTATATCCTGGTAACAGGGGTGAGATGCCAGGACCTTGCAGGGCTGGAGCTGCATCTTGCCAATACCCACGCTCAGGTGGCTGGCAGACTGCAGGATGCCCCAGAGCGAGACCCTGCCCCACACATGCCAAGAGCACGCCATGAGGTGGGAAGCACAGGGCTCTCCCTGGAGCCTCAGCCCCTCTCCTGCATCATTCAAAGAGCAGCAGAAGCTGCGGCCATGGCTCCAAACGCTGCTCCACCTCAGAGCTGGAGGCGGATGAGGTCACCTCCAGTCTGAAATCACTTCCGTTCTCAAGACTGTGACACAGATTAAAAAGAGCGGGATGGGTGGGGAGGGAAACCCAAATCAACGGAGCATGTTCCCCATTAAGAGCTCAACACTTTATTAATCTCTGCCACCCAGTCAACTGCCATCCAAACCCTCCACCCTCCCTCCTTCCCCTGCAAGAACAAACCTGGCAGGAACTGCTTTAAGTTAACAGCAGGGTACGGCACAAGCTGCACGGGACTATGCCTGACCCCCAGCTCCCCAAATCCAACCCAAGCAGCAGTGGGGAGAAGTCACAGCTTGGTACTGTCAGACCAGCTCAGCCACATCACTCCACCTTGTGCCCAGCTCCAACTGCTGGCCTTCAAATGCCTGCACTGCAGCAGCCCAGCTCTTTCTCCCTGCACACAGTGTTGAAAATGGTTTGTACTGGCAACTGATCCCATTCATGCAGTACATGGAACTGATCTTATTCATGCATCAGCTCCACAACCCTGCGGCCTCTTCAGCGCAGCCCCATTCTCCACTGTCCAGGTGGCTGCGCTGGGCAAGGTGGCTGCAAGATTCTCCCACCTGGATCAGGCAGCAGTTAACCCAATCCCTGAGAACCAGGCTGAGCAGGAGGATGGAAATTCACGTCACCAGCACAGGGGAGTCCCAAGGAAAAGAGCCTTGCAATGGTCACACTTGGCCAAGAGAAACCAGACTGACAGTTTAGTGGCATAATTTTAAAACACATTGACCACAGATGAATCAGTGTCTCATTCTTGGAAGCACTAAACTAACCGCAGTATCCCACAGTGCCTCAAGCAGGAATGGCCAAGACACATCACTGTCACACAGTTCTGTCCTATACAGTCACGGTTTTTTCCCCTCACCCCAGATTTTGCGCTACACAGGAAGGCACTAAGGTTTTGCTGGTCTCTTCCAGAATTCCCTGTTGGAATCCATATGCTGTTGGGAGCCAATCCAACTGCAGCCCATGCACATGGCCTTGGCCTCACATGTGCTACAGCAGCGACTGGCCAAAGCAACACAAGGCATGATACCTTCTCAGTACCATGGGGAAATGGGAGCTATTGCAATTCCAACCAACAGAGAAGCAAAGGACAGTGTGGAGCTATGGATCATATGCTGCATATTTCTAGGACTTCCCTCGAAGAGATGGAAGACTGGAACTCAGGACCATGTGCACTGCCAATCCTGCACTAGTTTCTCTGGATCACACGACACCCCTGGGGTTGAACAGTGGGAGAAGTTCAGCATGGCTGCTTCTCCTAGAGAGGATTTTGCTCCTCAGCCTCTTTCCAGAGGTCAGCCCTGGATACCAACCAGCCAAAAACACAGTGAAAGCGAAAACTTTCTTCTTTGTGGGCTTCAGCCCTTCCAGAAGCAGTGGGCACCAGAGAAAGGAACCTCTCTTAAATCCTGGCACCAGGCACAGACGTGGGCTGTACAGGTGGCTCCTCTTCAGCACAGCCTAGGAATAAATACGCTGCGGGACAGACATTTCAGCAGAGGAAGCAGCAGACTGTTCCCACCTGGCTGCATTCCCACCAGCTTCTTTCTGCCAGTTCTGGCTTCACACCTGTAACTTGGTAAGGTGCCAGCAGAAGTCATCAACATAGTGAGGACCCAGTGGGGAAGCAAATGTCCGACAGACATTTGCCGGGGAAATGAGGAGCCACCGATCTACAAGGCAGCGCCTGTTAGCTCCAACAGCAATGAGCTGAGCAGGGCATGCTTCACACCCCACTGCCTGAGAAACACCAACCACTACTTGGAAGGAACAGGTCTGAAGTTGAACATTTGGGCTAAGGGGATTCCTGAGGCTCAAATGCCTCTGGGAAGCTTCAGTTGTGGTGTGATTGACTCACAGAGGAGTGGGAGCCATTCCTGCATCAAAGTAGCTGCTGCGTATCCCTAAAAATCACAGCCTCCAGACAGAAACGCCTCTAGACAGAGGTGTTATGTCCCAGGCTTCAGTTCTGCCACCTCTAAAACAGCAGTGAGAACTTCACTACAAACGCCTTGGCTGGGCCAGTGATGCCTGCCAAGCCCTCAAAGATCTTGGGCAGGAAGGCATTCAGGAAGGGCTGTGCTCTTCACCCTACACCCAGACACCCTGGAGAGCTCTGAGCCATGTTCCCTCTCCCCAGAAAACCCCTCCAACACTGTTTTTAGGAGACTCCTGCTTGCTATAAGCTTCACGCTTTCCCAGTACTCACCTGCTCCTCGCGTGCAGGAACGGACAGCCATTTTGTCCATAAACAACTGTACAAGAATAATCCTGCAAGTGAGAGCAGGCATGCACTAACGCTCCCACAGTGTTTTCCTATATGTTGTTGTTTTTCTGGTGTTTTTTCATTATTTTTAAATTGCTCAATATACAGGTAAAAGCCATTCAGACTGAAAGCAAAGGCTTCCCTCAGGGCAGCTTAATAGGATCTGACTGTACTGTAGTTGAGGAACTCACAGATAAGAAACAAGTAAACATACAAAACCACACCCTGTATTTCCCAGAACTATAGGCTGGAAAGATCGACTGAGGGCCTGTTGAATATTCTGGACAGCAAGATCTGAGGTCGTGGAAGAGATGCTGTGAAATCATTAGTATATTAAGGGCAACAGAAAGTAACCTAATTCAAGAAAAAACCTGTCTTCCCAGGCAAACCAGGCTTCCTCTATGCAAAGGAATTCCACAGACGTAAGGACACCAGGGCCCTGGCGGAGTTAGACATGACGAAGGTTATATTTTCCTTTTCCAGTAATACTTAGATTTAACTATATAAACTGTTCCCCTGGCAGCAGATCCTGTTTCTTGTTTACACAAGAGCCTTAGAGTTGGATTTTAAAGGTGAAAGCACCCACTCCCAAACTGCAGGGAGCCCAGTCAATACAGATGTTCTTGCTATAGCAAACAGCTGCTTTGTTGCACTTATCTGAAATTCTTGGCCCTGCCACCCTTGCTGTCATCTGGCCCAGGAGGAGTTCAACCCAGCAAGAACGGCCTCAATTATCAACACTGCAAAAGCTAAGAAGAGATGGGCAATAGCAAAGCCTGCATGAGTTTTTCATGCTGTGACCAGTCTAGGTGAAGCAGAGACAGGCACATGGGATGCAGAAGCACCCAGCCTCAGCGCAAACACTGTCTAGCTCTTCAGCCCCAGTTTTGTCATCCAGGGAGTGGACTGCCATCAGCTGCACGCTTCCAGAGAGCACATCCCCACGTGCAGGGTGCTGAACTGCAGCACAAAGGCAATCCCAGCGCCAAATCCTAATCAGAAGCATACAAGAAAACTAACAGGCGCACAGATCAGTCAGAAAGCAGCACAACTAGTGTGATAAACAGTGACTACCTACTAGCTAGCTACTGCCAAGTACACACAGGAGAGGCTTAAGGAAGAGTTTAGAGGAGGATAAAGAGGACAATTTTCTAAAGAAACAAGGTGGGATGAGATGTAAAAAACCACTAATCCACAGACAGCATCTCTGCCAAACAATGTCCCTAAAAAAGAAGCAGCACTGTAGATGTTTCAGTTCAAATAAAGAAACCAAAATGTTAGATGGGTCTATCCCTCCTGAGCACGGCCATGATCCTTTCAAAGACATTTTTACAGACCTATGGCTCTTACCGATTTTTTTGAGACAAAGATGAAAGGGCCATTCAGAGCTGCCTGGAACCCACCTCCTCCACTATCTTCCCATTTATTTCCCTTTGCCAGCCCCTTTCCTGGACCTAATCCGTGGACCACAGCACATGAAAGGCAACTGTAAACCGGGCATCAGGTGTGCGAACTCCTCCGCAGCCTGCTCATGGGAGATGATGACAGCTCTTGCTACACAGCAACTTGTACCAGTTAGAGTGATAATGGGGGGAGAACAGGGGCAAGGCTGATCACCAGAGCCAAATTTATGAAAATACAGCCTAGCTCCTCTCAGTTTCAAAGGACCTGGGCACTTTCATCCATGTTTAAAGAAAGCTGGCCCCTGGTTTGTATAATTGCAAACTGCCTTAAAAATCTGCCTTTAAAATAACTACAGTGTACAAAGGCCTTTGTGGAAAAGCTGATGTTTTGGCCTATTGCCTTTCATCTCCACACCACTCCCTCAGACCAGAGGAACAGGTCAGCTCCTTGGTTAATCCAGAATATGCTGACGATCTCAAAGGCACTGCAAGAGGATGGCTTAATTGGGCCAGGCACAGCCCACAGTTCTGGGCTGGCACAATGTGAAACTGCAGGGCTGTGGCCCAGGAGAGGGCTTCACAGATACCATCACCATGCAAAACACTCCATAACCCTGCCATGGTGCCACGAGGCCCCACTGAGTTTAGCACTAGGAACAAGAACATCAGAGCTGCTGTTATGATCTTCCCAAAAAGGCATGGGGTTTATAACCCAACTCTGCCATTTTGGCAAATTTCACCAGTGATAATTTGGTACAAAATACTGCAGCCAGACCAGGCAACTCAATTTGACCAGGACAGACCTGGAATACTAGTACTGTCCTGACAAAATCTCAGGGATGGTATTTTCCACCAGATTTCAGAGTACCATTTTTCCTCTCTCCTTATAAAAAAATCACAGCCTTAGGAACAAACCTTAGTATCCAACCGGATTGCAGGAGACAGAGACCAAAGACCTAAATCTTGCAGAGCCATTAAAGGACACACATTCTAAATCATATTGCCCCACTCCTGCTAAAATTCTTTCCACCTTAAGATACCAATTTGTCCCCTGAAAAACTGAGTGAGGAAGCAATCAAAAAGGTTAGCGTCCCAAGCTGAATAATTAATGTCACTGCATCAAGGACACAGCACAATCACACTGAACAAACCAGGTTCTCAATAACATCTGTTCTTTGCAGATAACGTTGCTGTGACACTGGTCTTGCTATTTTAGTTGTGATTTCCACTATAAAGTTTATCCAATCAGAGTCATCAATATAATCTCTACTTGCCCTGTAGCAAAACTGTTAACAGTGACTCATTAATACAGTCCTGATCTGAAGGAACAGATAATTGTAAACTGCTCACTTTTGCGGGTTTTTTAGTGGTATTCCTGATTTCATTGATTTCTTTCTGGGCTCCATCTGAACATAACAAGAATGGCAAAGTGCATGAGATACAAGATGAGAGACATCAACATAGCAGGCACTGGAAGAGCAGAGTTCATGAAAATGTCACCTTTGAAATAATTATAATGGATTTCTGGAAGTCAGAGCAATGAAACTGGACTAAAGAAAATAGCAGACATGACAAAGTCATTCGACTGTAAACACTGTGGCTGTTGGACACACAAGGTGCAGCAACACCCAACGTTGGAAAGAACTTGGAAGCAATGGAGTGGAAGAACCGCATTTGCTAGACTGTGTTTTCCTACAAGGCAACCCGAAGGAAATGGCAACAGCCACCATAAGTAAGGGAAGAGAGAGGCAGGACGGGGATGGAACTGTCAGCTCAGTCAGGAGGTCAGCAGAGAGCCAGCACTCCCATGCAATGTCAGCTCAAGCAACAGCCTCAGCAGGCCGAGTGACTCGTCACTCAAAGCCCTTTATCGAGAACAGGGTGCAAAATTAGATTAGATTCCATGAACAGCTCCTGGGACTTGCAGCACAGCATGAAATCGAACCTTTATATTTTTTAAGAATCCAAGGATAATCATCTTCAGAACCAATGTCACATGCAGAACAGGGAGGGATTTTCTTGGTCTCCCAGCCTGGGCTCTGACTTGCCAGGCCAAACGGCAATCTCTTGGGATTTATTCTCTGGGTTTTATTCTCTAGTCATGTTTTGCTTGTGGGATCTCACCCCACTGCCCCTTGCAGGCCTGTCAGAAACACACCATCCTCTCACAGACATCCTAAATATCACACTGTACTGGCCAGACTAGGCAGATTCTGAGCTCCCAACCTAAAAAAAAACCTGCTTAACCCAGAGACGCGGTTCTGCCCCTGACATGGCAGTCTCTGCAGCTCACAGTAGCCTCATGTGCCCTCAGACTACACTAAGTCAAGTTCTCTCCCTTCTTTTCTCCAGCCTCAAGGGGGTTAAGAAGGGAAAGGTAAATCTAATGTGAGCATTTCTAACCTCCAGTGCTGAGGGACAGGGCAAGGATGGAGGAGGTCTGGTTCGATGTGCACAAAGGGAACATGCTCCCTCACCTGCACACCTCTGGCACAGACTATTCCCACTGTACATGAGCAAATCAACAGTGTCAGGCCAAATTCATGGCCCAGCTTTAAGAAATTTTGACGGGACTCTCTCCTGATGTAACTTTGCTGTAAGTGGGGAAATTAAGTTTCTCTTCAGGCTCATTTGTAAACCATTACTTTACAAATACGAAGCAAGACCTGTTTTCCTCCACTGGAGAAAACACATGCTGGCGTACTACTACTACAGGATGCCAGCCAAGAGGTGGGTGGATGCCCTAATTATTTTGTTTTTTTGAGAAATAAGAAAGAAAAATAGTGATTTGTCATGAAGAAAAAGCCCTAAACCCCTAAGGGACAAGCTCTAGGTGCCCAATACACATGGATTCACTGATGCCACAAATTAGCTCAGCCCTTAGGCATATGCAGGGTGTCTGAGGAAACAAGAACCGGGGTCTCATCCAGACAGTTTCTGGATGTCCACTATCATTAGTTTCATGATAGATGGGATCCAAGTCCTTCAAAATGCCCACATCTGCTCTGTAAGCTCTACCTTGCAGGGACACACTTCAGCACCAAACACACCCAAATGCAAGACGCAGCACAGGAACCGCACACGTGAAGAAGCATCCACACACTTTGCAAAGAAACGTAAGATGGTTCATTAAGCTTTCAGACTAACAAGCCCCATGATACCCCTTGTTAGCTACCCCATGCACACACTGTGCTGCTGCTACATGAAGGGCAGCTCCAATAACACCATCACTTGTTTACCAAGAGAACAATTCTGCTATTGACTGACACCTGCCCATGACAGCACGACCAACGGGAGGAGCAGGGAGATGTTCAGATGATACTGGCCATTCAAACCAGGCAGCAAAATGCCTGGCACTGGCCGGAACCTCCAAGCAGCTGCTGAGGACCAGCCCTACCACCTCAAACAGAAAGGCTTTCACTGACATTAATGAGAGCTGCTGAAAATAATGCCATCACACAGCTACGAGATGGCATGCAGCCTTTCTGTTCGAGGACCAACAGGCTGAACAGAGCAGGCACTGAGGAAGAGGAACGCTGGGCTCCATCCAGTCGCTTCTGGTTTATTTAAACTGCTGTGAAGTCAAATGCCTTGAACCTGGTGTGAGCTGAGTGTGGTGGGACAGGGCAGACGAGGTTGATCCTGGTGACAAGAGGACACGCTCCGGCTGCACAGTGATGGTTAGCAGGATCCCAGAGAGATCAATGGACAGTACTGGGGTATACACAGAAAACATGCCTCTAACTTGCTCACCTCTGTGGGTCTGGTCTGAGCTTCTGAAATCTCAGCCCCAGGGCTGTCAGCGGACTAGAGCAGATCCAGAGCATTCGGCTGCTCAGTGGACCTGGAATCCTTCCCAACCATGTGCCTGGATTAACTGCCCAGTGAAAGCAACAAGTCCTGTTAAATAACTGTCCTCTCTGATACCCACTTCCCTCATAAATACACGCTCTGCCAAGGGCTCCCTTCAAGGGGAGGAGAGCTCTTTAAAGTAAGCGATGAACAGCAAAGGTATTAATCTCGAGAGTGAGACACGAGCGGTTTCCCTTCTGCGTGCTCCAGCTAAGGGCTCCAGAGCAGTGCTCCAGCTGTGTCGCAGAAACCATCTATGCAGAGTCGGGACTGTAAATGCAGCCACTGGAACACGACAGATCATCTAGGACAGCATCTCTCTTGCTGTCCTGATGACACACTCTTGCTCATCTCCGCACGGTGCAATCACAGCAGCAAGACTTTGCTGCAGGCCAGCTGCATCACTTGAAGTTTAACCCCTGGTGCCTCAGTTCAGCCCACTGCCTACAAAATCAGGCAAATACCAGCTCCTGAAGGCTGTGACGCTTCTTCCATTACTGACAGATTCCAGCTGGCACCAGCTCCTCTGAGCAGCAGGAACCGCTGAGAATCTACAGGATCCTAAAAGCCATAAACCTCCCTGACATTTTTTATGGCAGGCCTTGGGCAGAGGTAAATGACTATGAGTCCAGATGGGACTATGAGTCCAGATGGGCATTTCCAATACCTCTTATCTACGTTTCCAGGACTTCACATCACTTAATACCCAATGCAGAGACTCAGGAGAGCTTTAAACTCAAAGGAAAGCACAGCCAAGGGGATCATCTATGTAGGGCAGGCAGATAGCAGATGCCTTTGTGACTCATATTTCACCTGAATATATAATTAATGTAGTATGTAATTTATTTGAAAATAAAAGTGGATATAAGACTGTAGGATCTAAAGAGACTTCATGTGTATACGTATCATGGCAAGAATGAGCTCAGTGCGGCAAGCAGGATTAGAACAGTTCCCACACCGAGGAAATAGCCAGGAGACATTACAAAAGGCTGAAAGCAAAGTGACTGGCCTGGGAAGCAATCTTAATAATTGCAATACAAACTAAAGCAGTAAAAGGCCTGGCCTGCTGGCTCATGTGTGTTCACACAGCTCCAAGCACCAGGGGTCTGCAAGAAAAAATGAAATATAGTCACAGGAGCACAGACCACATCTGTACTGCCACAGGCTCTGCCTCACAGCAAGCAGAGGAAAGATGTTAAAAGCCCTTGGAGCCTCTTTTCCCACAAGCTGAATGGATCCTGTTCCCCCCCTCCCTTGCTTTTGCACTGAGAATGTCCAGAGGTCAGTGGGACGGGCTTGCTCCCCGTGGCCAGTCTGAGGAGCTAGCACTCATGATCCTGTGGTTTATTTGCTCAGCTTGCGCTCCTAGCTCCTGGTTCCCCTGCCAGGAGTCATTCTGGGAGAAGAGCACCAGCTGCCCCGGGCGGCGTCAGGCAGAGACAGGCCATCCCAGCTCCATACACACACCCTGGACACACTTGATAACAAGCTTCAAAACAAACAGGGCACTCCCAAAGTTCCTAGGAAGAGCAAAGAGCTGAGCTGAACAAAGCTGGCAAATGAAGGACCTCAGCTCTCCTGCTCCTCGGCTCTGAGCAGTCGTGCAGTACAGCCACCGCAGTGGCACATGGACGGGTCAGCCACCGCGCTGCTTCTCTCTCCCCATCAGCTAACTTCAGCGTGAGTGCTCCGGTCCTGGCACCGGCTCCTACCGCTGTCAGCTAGTGCCACCATGCAGAAAAACAGCCCACTTTTAAGAGGTGTGTGAAAAACTGGAGTTCACTTCTATTAAAGGCTTTCCATCTCTGACTGACTTACAACTACACTAGCTCACACCCCACAGAGTCCTGGAGCTAGCATGGACCACAGGCCAAGATCCTCCAGCACGCTGCACTTCTGAGCCTCCCTTAGCCCTCGCTGCGATGGCAGGGCACCAGGCTGGTGCAACCTGAAGGCTACGCAGCTGTACCCAGAGAGGTTTCTGCCATCTCCAGCACCCCTGGACTGTGCTGCCTGCACAACATCGCTACGTTTCTCTTCTAGAGCCGAACTTCAGCCTCAACTTCCCTTTTTTTTTTCTTTTGACTTCAGGACTGGACAGTTGTACTAAAGCCAGAAATGAAACAATTCTCCTCCCCCTCTTGGCATTACACCCTTTGCAGATGCTTGTGCAGGGTTTCACTTCCTCTTCAGCTCTTGGCCAACACTTAGCCAAGCTTTGCTCATTAGCAAGCCAGTCCCTGCAGCCTTCCAGCATGCTCTTCTCCCCGCCACTGGCAGCACCTGGCTGCTGTGACACTGCTGGGGGCACCAGTACCAGCCACACGGGCAGGGGCTGGGAGTGACAGACAGAGAGAAGGCACAGCAAGCTAGAGCTGAATGTTAGCAGGCCATAATAGATGTCAATTAATGCACTGGAAATACACAAGAGAGAATGAATTAAGAAGATTAACCCATTCAGCCCTCAAAACAAAACTTGAGTCGGGAGTGACAAATCTCCATTTTCTGCAGCCCAGCCCCTATGGGTAGCACCTCACATAAAATCCTTCCTCTCAGCACACTGGGCACCACCCTCCACTATTCATTTTAAACAATGTTTTGGGGATACCAAGTGGTAGATGAACAGCAGCATACATACTGATGAGGAGCCCACGTTCTGGGATCTGATCCCAGCTTTTCTGATGCACCACACACAAATCCAGCTCCTGAACACCCTTGTGGGAACAAGATGACTGCAAGCCTCTTCGCAGCTCCAGGGACAATTCTCTGGGAGAAAAGGAATGTGTAACAGCAGACAAAAATTTTTTCCTGCGCTTCGAGGCTAACCACACTGTAGACATACACACGCGCGCGCACACAGAAAATCCAGCCTATATGGGAATTACTCCAGTATGCTATGAAAAAACTTGCATACACTTCACAAAAATCTGAAGTCACACAGTGTATTAGAGATGCCACATGCTTCTTTCAAGAGTATTAGAGGATTATTCTGTGTGGTTTCACTGTCTCAGGGAAATCTCTGCCTTGGGCAAGAAGGGGACAAAGGCTTAGTGTTGGTCAGGCAAGAAAGCTCTGCAGGTAAACAAGGTGCCCTCCAGCTCACGCTTTGCTATCTAGGAAAAAAGTAACACAGAAGCTACTTGAACAGGAAGAAACAACAGGAAAGGAACCCTCCTGGCTTAGCCAAGAGGTATCTCAGCAAGAAGTGCCTGAAGTATTGAAGATGGAGCAGAGCTCTCCAGGCTTGGTGGTTTCAGCACATAGGAGCAGTAGCTGCACCATGCTTGTAAGAGTCACTGCTGTGGGAAGTGGGGTGTCCCAAAACTGCTAGGGAAACCCCTTGGACTGAACATTTAAAACTAATCTGGCAAAGCTCTGAAGATACACAGCAGGGACCCAACCTGGCCTGGCACAGCGAGCAACCAGCTGGCTGAAGGTAGAATCTCCCCTGGATTTCCAGATGTCCATTTTATTGGGTATTTAATGAACAGCAACTTAGACTGAAACTGCAGGTGGGCAATATGGGCTCTAGAAGACACTGAACTCCAGATGTTTCTCTCTCTAGACTTGCCTTTCCTCAGCTTTTGCAGGGAACTGTCATAACCCCCTTACGTTTATTGCTAGAACAATCAGATGAAGCCAGTAGCATTTTTTAGTGTTAAGTGCCTGTAAGAGACTCCTTGACTTTGGAGACTAAAAGCATCCAGGGACGGGATTTCTCCTTTGTTCAGATAGCAGCAACTTTTTCACCTCTGCAATTGTGAGCTGCCTTTTGTAACGCCCCAGCAAGCTGCAACCCAGCAGCTGAGCAAGTGTCACAAACATCTCTTGGGGTTAAATGACGGTTGGTCCTACTTCGTTAGCATCAGCAAGGCTCAGGCCACAACATCTGTTGCACTACACATTTGGCTAACAACCCTGTGCAACTCACACCAAGAGCAGCAGAATTTTGGACTCGTGCAGAAGTAGCCGAGCAGTTCGTGGAAATTCAAGGGACAAAAAACCCTATGCAGGAAAGGCTTACTTCTCCTTTTCATAAACTGCAGATTGTTACTTGCACTGAGAGGGCTGAACCTCTCCCCTGCCCTGCACTAACAACCATTTTATCCATTTGGAGCATAAATAATTGAAGAGAGACATAAGCAGCAGCAGGAGGCGGCAGATTCTGTGCCCAGCTCTCCAGCAGTTCTGTTTCACCACGCAGTCCATGTGCTGACCTCTTTTCACAGCCCTTTTCCAAGAAACCAAGCAGACAAAGAAGGGGGAAAAAAGTCAAAGTGCCCAGGACAGACTTCCCTCCACAGCCCAGAATAGCCCATCTTTTTGACACACAGGGCCTCCTGCAGTAGGACTGTTTAGACAGATGCACAGCAGAAGGGCCGGCAGGGCTGAACCTCTTGACCTGCTGCAGTCCCACCCAGCTACTGACACACTGTTCAGAGCACTGAGCCTTTGCCCAGTTTGGAGGGCAAGGGACCAACGCTGTCTTTTGAAATGGGCCAAAAATAATTGACGAGCCACACAAGGCTTTTTACTGAGAAGTAAAAGCGTCCACTCCTATGCTACGTCTGGCCAAGATACACTGGGACAGCAGAAAAACAAGCGGAGATGTGCTGCTTTAAGAGTGTTTCCAGTATTTACCTCCAGATACTGTGACTAATTTGCTACTCTCTTTCTGGCAGGCGCATCTTGGTAGCCAGGACGCAAGACCAGAGTCGGAAAACACAGAGGTTGGAAGAGACATTAACATGGGGAGTCAAAGAGAAACAGCCTCACCCAGGGCGATCTATGACACAGTGAGAGACTATCCAGCTGTGGTGAAATAACCCACTGGCCAGCTGCAAACATCATTTTGCTTCCTCCGAGCAAAAAGACCCTCACCACAACCACCCTGTCTGAATTGATCCAGAGCATGACTGACAGCACAGGAACACAGATCCATATTGCCACTCCCAATGACTCAAAGAATCACAATTATAAAAACATTGGTTTAGCTCTGAGAAAATTAAAAAAAAAGTCAGTGGTACTCTGTTTGCCTTCCTGGTTCTATGCTTTTCAGCACAAGCAAAAAGAACTTTCCCCTAGTCACAAGATTACAAGAACTGTTATTGTAAGGAAAACACTTCTGTGAAACATGGCAATGCCAAAAACATACAATGCAGGGACAAATCCTCCAAGCTGCTCCAGCGCAGACTTTGAGGGGATTCTGTAAAGACCAAGATCTGCTTCTGGTCTTCACTGTACAATTGCTGTACAAGGGAACCTACCACTCACATGACACTTTTCATCACATTTCACAAAACTTAGCTAATCAATTTTCACCACATAGGTACAGAAACTGAGGGTCACAGTAAGGTCATCCTCAACCAGCTCAAGACACAGGAATCACCACTCCTCCCTCCTTTTAACCTGCTCTTTGTCAGCAGCAGCTGCCTGCACTGGAGTTGTCCTCAGTGTGTCAAGGGCAGTATCTACAGGTATCTTGGGTACCTCTGCACTATGCACTGCATAGCTTTTTCAGGAGGTATGCTTTCTTATAAGCCCACCTGGGCTTATCTCTCCATAAGCACAGCAGAGAAAAAGGGAAGGCGGTTCAGCACACATTAACATGGAACTGGGGGATTTCCATCAGCCAACATCTTCTGGTAGACAGGGCTGTGCTTGAAGGTTGACCTTAAAATGATGCTCTGTGTTGGCATGGTTGCTATTTTAGATGGAAGTCATCTCTGCTGTTGCAATACCTACTGTTCCAGGAATGCTGGAAATCTCTGCTTCTTTCTTTTTTTCTAAGAAAAAAGCAAAGGAGTTTTAATACAGGTTTTTAAGATATAAAACCCAGATCCTCAAATGTTGAAACACAAAGGCAATGAGTTCAGGAGTTCTCAATGCCTCGCAATGACTCGTACTGAAACCATTCCTCCAATCAAACTACCTTTTGCACAGCATCTTCTCTATACACAGTACCCCCCTACATGTATTTTTACTGACAAGCAGGCCACTTCAAAAATATGCTGAAGTAGAAAAAAGGACCAATCTGAATGCAAAAGGCACAGCCCTGTAATTTCAAACCCACTGAAAGAACTGGATCCACCAGATAGTCTCTGCTCCCACACCCAAACAACTTTGCAAGTTGATGGGGTGGAGAGAGATCAACTTGGGAAGGAGAGGTTCCCATCCTCCTGATTTAAAAAGAAACAATGACTTCAAAGAACATTAGAGACACGGGCCTGAATGAGCAGGAGCCAGCTTCAGAGACATGGCAAGGTAACACCCCAAACAAACACACGCCAACAACACGAGCTAGGAGGCATGTTCTGCAGGAGTGTGCCAGGAGACTCCAGTTTAACTGGGTATTTGGGAGGTTTCACCTGTACTCCTCCCACAGCAACACCTCAGGCTTTGGCAGAGCGTCCATCTGCTGCACTTGCCTTGTTTGATTCTCAAGTCAATACTCTTTCGACAAATTGCTAGGTTTCCCTTACATGGAGCCTACCCTTGTGCACATGGGACATTAGTCATTGCTTCATTTGCCTACCCAGCTTCGCCACGAGAATCCCTCTTAGCGCTCCAGCAGCATGTAAATTGCTAGGTGAGAAACCATCCCTCCCTGAGAGGTGCTGAAGTGAGTATAATGAGACTGAGGAACTTGGTCTCAACAGGCAACCTGCTGTAGAGCTTCAGAATAGAAACCGGTTCCCCCCAGTCCAGGGTCTTGGAAACCCTTCCCCTTGGAAAGCTGGATGTTCTGCACACAGACACCAGTATCAAACCTCTGCTGACTTCAATGGCACATGGTTTCAGTGCCAAATACACCAATTAAGAGGTTATTCCTTGGAAATCAAGAGAGGTGGAGAATCTACCGTTATTTTTTCTTCATAAATGGTAGCAATTAGGAGTTCAACCTGCTAATCAGAGTCCCCCGGACCCAGACAACGCATCAGTCCTGACTATGCTATGGGGAAAGATGCAGACACATCCTTTGACGCCACACTGTTCCATTTTTCAGACACAGTAAGTCATCAGTATCATTAAGATTTTACTGAAGGCTACCCTACTTACATGCAATCTATTGTGCTGCCCTCTCAGAAGCCCACTTCATTTCCCGACTATCTATAAAGAATAGTTTTTATCGTAAGCTTTGAAAAATTGGTTCAGGCAAGAATCACAACTTTAGTAAACCTTTTAAATTGTTACCTGCTGCCAGATCTGTGCAGACTGGAGCAAGGCGGCACAGGAAGAAGATTCCTGCTGCTCTCAAAGGATGCTAAATAAAGACCATTTGTGTTTTTGTACATTCATTTTAATTTTAACAGATTGCTTTGTATTCACAGCTTGGTTTCCATTCACCATCCACCAGTTACATGGCTGGCACAAATTCATAATGAACTGTGCTCTGTCATGCAAGACGCACTCTACACTCTCAGCGTAAGAGGCGCGGATACACAAGCACACACCTACGCATTTCAGGAAAGACCTTTGCTGCAGCAAAAGACTATGCTCTCCTGCAGATACGAACTCTTTGGGGTGCAGATTCCAGCCCACTTTTGCCTATACGGTGTGACAAGGGCCTTCAAGAATTATGGTATCATCTACAACAGACTACTCTGATCTCTACCTCACTTCTTCCCCTGGGGAATGAGCAGAAAGCAGCTTTACACATAACCTGCTTCCCTCTTCATTTAAAACCAAGCAAACTAAAGAACAGCACATTTTTGGGGGGTCACAAAGTTCCTCTCCAGTTCACAGGTTACATCAAATTTTCTACAATTTCAGAACACATTCTGGATTGTTTTCCTCCAGAAATAAAACAAGAATTAACAATAATACTCACAAATAACTACAAAATACTAGCAAAGCTCTAAGTAGCTTGGGAAAAATGCACCTGGTGACCCCATTATCACCTCTGGATTTACTTTGTTCCTCTCATCACTGCAACCAGCAGCTCACACAAATGCACAGGTGTCTTTTCACAGTGCCCAAGTCTGCATTAAACATAGAAACACCGTCTCCTGCACCAGCCAGGTGAATGCCCAAGCTGCTACAATGCCAGTTTGCCTTTCAGTGGCCCAGAAAGGCTATATAGTACCACCGTCTGGGGAGGTAAGGTGTTTGCTGCACATGGAATTAGAGCCTCAGGGAAAGACTGGACCCAAAGGCAAGTAAGTGCAAGCCAGGCTGGGAGTGGGTGGACTCTTCCCGCTGCAGGGACCGACGGCACTGCTCTGCTGTGTTAACCACCGCCTCCATCCCCACCTTTGTGAGACAAAAAAGCTCTTCCATTTACAGCAGACATTGTCTGCATCATGGTGATGGATGCTAAGGAACACGTGGGACTCTGCTGATAACCCCCTATCCAGATATCCAAGCCCAGCAGAGAAGAATCCTTCCTCCTGCCAAACACCCTCAATCCCTCCAAATACCAAAGAATGAACAAAAAACCCTGTCGATGTCATCCGATTGCATCACACGCACACACCTCCCCCCCCCTCCAGGACTCAAAGGCATGTCTCCAAACAGCTATTTGCCTTGCAAAGCAAACCAGATGTTCCCCAACGCCCCAAGCCCGGCCGGCTGCAAGCTGCCGCTGCGCTGCACCAGGCAGGAGCGGCAGGATCGGGCCCGTGCCTGCGCATCGCTGCTGCGGCGGGGCGACGGGCGCCGCTCACAGCCAAACGCCTTCGCCTGCCATCCTCCATCCCAAACCAGCGGGCACACCCCGCGGCCCCGCACCGCGAGGTCCA
>JAVJGI010000001.1:87849107-87885047 GCA_035590275.1 Ibycter americanus
GGAGCAACACCCAGGACAAGGAACAGACCATTAATAAAAAAGAAACACCAAAAGCAACCAATACCCAAACCCACCACACGCACGAATGGAATAAATAGGAAATATGCTTCCAGATTTAGCACTTCAAAATCCAGTGGGAAGTCCCGAATCCTACTGCAGCCATACTGGGTGAAGTAGGGATGTGTGCTTTGTTTCCATTAGAACATTTTAAAGAGGTGATAGGGAAAGTTATCTTAGGTAAAAGCTGTCAGAATGACTTTTTAAGATAAGGCAGGAGAGACCCCAAATGAATTTTAAACGCTCCGAAAGCGGCAGCAGCACATGGTGTGAGAACAGCTCACAGGAACCTCAACCCAACAGTAAAGGTGCAAGGAGAGGGGGATGCGAAGGCTCAGGACACCCAGACCCTTCCCCTGACCTCCACGGCTGCAGGGAGGGCTCACGCCTTTCACATTGCAAGAACAGGCAGGTATCGGACTTGAAACTCTTCCGAACACAGGGCAGGGTAAGCTTGGCATGGTGGTGGCTGCACACGTGCAAGGCCACTCGCCTGCCTTGGAACAAAGCTGACACGGATGTCACAGCACTAACTTTTCAAATCCTTGTAGTCATCACAGCATTTATCTTGCCATTTCTTCCACCTCCTCATTGAAAACATCCCTCGTATCAAAACAAGACGACACTTCCAAGACTGGAGTTTGGCAATCCCAGGCACATACATTTTAAAACCTCATTAGCTCACCCCGAGTTCACTTTTAGCCATTGATTCAAGCCATCAGAAAAAAATACAAGCAGGTAATTGTCAGCATATTCGCTTGTTTCTAAATGCTAGAGCGCCACAGACCATTAGAGACTCTACACCACAACTGAAGCACCAACAAGCCAACCAACCTTTCATGAGTTGTTTTATAGTCTGCCACAGTGTTTTAAATCTAACGAAGTCTGAAAGGACCGCAGCCAACTGCTCCCTGCTCCTGCTGCACAGTCACTGAAATAGTTACATGTACGCACTTGGTCCCAGTGCTGGAAAGTGTCAGCCTGGAGAAGGCTAGGGTGGAATTCCAAGAAAGGGACTTGTCTTCCATGGCCCCGGCACTGCCAGCACGGATGGGAGTGGAAACGCAAGGTCAGAAATGAGGCTCTAGCTAGGGTCCTCTCTCCAGAGATCTTCACAGTAGCAAAGGCTTGGCTTAACAATTATATCTTCCCCCATTAAGCTATGAAGTATTTTAACAAAACCAAGTTCAAATGTAACTGAAGAGTAACATGAGACAAAAACAAAGAAGTAGTAGAAGGCACAAAAGTTAAGCCTGCGTTGAAAGTAAAGCACTCTTGTATGGTATTGGCAGTACTGCACATCATTCTTGGACAATTATTAAAGCAGATCTCAGGTTTTGAACCAAAATGCTCTAGCTGGAATCCACAAGCCCAAAGGCAGCAGAAGCTATCAACTGATAATCAATATCCACTAGTAAAAAATCTGTTCACCGAGGCTTTCCATGCAAAAATTGTGACAAGGACTTTAGGTGCCTTGCTTTGAAAAGGAAGGGGGTGGGGAGCTCTTGTTTTTCATAAAATTGAAGACAAGATGCTTTTGAAAGCCTGCTTCCCCACTGTCCTGGTTTGCTTTGAAAGATGAACCTTTCATGTTACCTTTGTTCAGAGAGCTAATCCAGTATGTAACTAACATATGTAACTATTCTCTGGGTTTCTCAGGAGGGGTGTGGCTGTCCGAACTTTCACAAGCACGACTGGATAGCACATCATGTTAAGAAGGTTGCAAAATATGATGCAAAATTCTGGAAGAAAATCAAGAAAGGTGCACACAGTGGCAGACATTAATGAGAAAGTGTTTGGTGTTAAATTCCTCACCTTGACCCTCTCAACAGAGGTGTTTACAATTCAAATCTTCATAAAACCTGAAGAGACTTTGTACAAACACAAATCTGTCACTCCATTTCTTCTTGCAACTTCATTATAGCAGCCACTGAGATAACAACGTAATGTCCATTTTATGCAGTTCAACTCCAAACACAAGCCAAACATGCATCACGGATGCAAATCATCTGTTAATCCTGATTAAACACTCATTGCTAGACAGCAAAATGAGGGCTAACCATTACATGAAAGACACTTCAATTTAGTAGAGAAGACAAAGTGTCTCAATCCCGTATCTACAAAATAATTTACGCTTATGCACATATAATACACACAAGACTATAAAAGCATGCAGAAGAGAGCTATGCGCTCAGTAATGACAAAGGAAATCGCAACATTCATGAATCTATTAAGTAAGGTGTGCAACCAGATTTTCCAAGGTATTTACCCATCCTAAAAGTTGTCAGTAGGTGCCTAATTAACCTGGGGAAAAAAGTGGATGCAAAGGCTTGCTACCTAACTTCCAGTAAAAACACTTTCAAAGTTGTTTTGAAATGAAATCAAAGCAGTTTGTATGTAGACAAATTCTAGAAAATGCCTTCATTCCCCAGGGTAAGTATCCTAATTCCTTTGAATATGCACCACGCACAGCACCATTACAACACTTCATAGACGGGCTTGAAAGAGCAAAACTTCAAAACACAAAAGCCACCCCAAACTTCAACATTTTCCACATTCATACAATTTATTACAAAACTTCAATGAAAATTAGTGTTATGGTATATAAAAAATTGAGTACATGCCATCACTCAGCTGACAGATAAAAATGCCTGTGACAGAAATTCTTGCAATCAATACTTGAGACCTGAAGACAAATCTTCAGAGGCATCCACAGAAGTTGTTGGCATGTGTAGTGTTTATGGTATGTTAAGGCACGATGATTTAGAAAAGTCAGCTTCTTTGCATCACTGGTGAATCATCAGTGTTTTGTACATTTTCTCATACATCACACGAATACAAGTCACCAGAGATGAAGCTTCAAAAGTAACCAAAGCACAGAGGAAGTTATGACAAACTGATACGATACACGACTTAAAATGGCAAGTGAAAGTTATGATACTGTGCAAACACACATACATTTACTGTAAACAGGCCACAAACTCTTTTAGTATCAATCACGAAACTGTTCAGAATAACCTAGCAGATACATGATTAACTCCTTAAACCCATCACAATGACTAGTCCAAACAGTGTATTCTATCAGTTTCTGTATAAAAAGGTATAGGAAGGATAATAAAACCACGTTTATAAGTATGAAGACAGTGTTACCAAAAGAATCAAAAAAGATACACTATAATTTGATTAACATTGAATATATAAAACAAGCCATTTTACAACACAATCTTCAGACTTTGTGTTTGCTTTAACGCAGGTCTTGATCTGCGGCATCCAGCTTTTGCATTTGAACGTTACCCTTCGGTCAAAGAAAACAGAGCACCCATCCACTTAGAGAACTGTATACTGCTGCAAACAAAAGTGGAAAACAAAGAGCATTAGAAAGGACAAACTCTCAGCACTGTCAGAGCATCTAGAGCAGTCTGAGCCCCTCTGAGCAAAGCAGCATAATCCAAGGAACAGGGCATTTCAGTTACTGCATCACAGGAACCTGCACTAGAACTAGATCAGCTGAGTCAGATGCAGTTTGGCTCAAAATATTTATCACAAGTGTCTAATAACAGCACATAAATGAGAATTTATTTTTAGTTACATACTTTAAGCACACACTGCCCTCTCCTCAATCTGCAAGAATACAAGAACTGTGTTATGGCTCATCTCAACAGTAATGCACACAAGACACCATCCTCAGCCTGTTACGTGAAACATTCCTTCTGCTGAGGAAAACAAAACTGACTGACTTTAACAGGGCTAGAAGTAAACAGCAAGTCTGATGTTGTGCACAAACACTCTTATGACACAGTTTACGTAAAACAGGAAAGCAAATAGATTTTTCCAAGCATTCCTACAGCTGAAAGAAGAGATACCAGTCTGTCATTTCAAAAACAGCTATGAGGTTTGGATGTCTCTACAGCTACCTGCCAATCAAAAAGGCTGCTACAAAGAAAGCAGTATTCCAGCTTTCCCTGAAAACTGGGCCCTGCTTAAGAAGCTCTGTCAGATTTGGAGCTCTGGAGGTACCTCAAATTCTCCAGTCCCCAAAATACTCATTCCTAGCAGGGAAAATTAGCTTAATCTAAATGTTCATCTAGATGGAAAAAAGAAAATATCCTGGAAAACACTGTTGTGTCAACTCACTTGCACAGTGCAACACTCATCCACACTATAGCTGTGATAAGGAGCAAGAAAAGCTGACAACAGGGTCCTTTGCTATTTGCCATTCTCACAGTGGGAATTCTGCTCAACACACAATTACTTAACATTTTAAGGAGGTCATCACTTCCCATAACAACCAGAACCAGCAAAACAGCATTAAGGCTTTAAAGTCAGAGTCCATACATTGCTAACTAAATTCAATATTCAAATTCAAAATTAACTTGTTGTGCTACAGTGCTACTTCAAGTATGAAAAAGAAACTAAATTTCTGCCACTGCCTGCCTAACTAGTCTGTTACAGAAGATACTTCAAGGAGAAACTGTTACTGATGTCTCAGACTCACAAAAAGACTGGAATTTCCAATAAACATGAAGGCTCGGGTTATAAGCACAGCTGTGCACTGATGTTACCCAGCATAGCAACACAATATCCACATTTCATATGCTCATAGAACACACTTGGGCAAAGTATGTTTGTGTGTCTTCAGCATTTCAAATTCATTTCTTTGCTCGCTCTTCCTAATCTCCTTATGAGACAATATTTTATGATATATTAGGTTCATACCATTCTTTACAAATTTGATCTCCAATTTTATTAGACTAACCTTACAGTTCCCCCTGCTCCTTTCATGGCTTTAACAAATGCCTCCATCTGCAATGTGAATTCATACCATGATTTAAGAAAGATGATACTTTTCTCCAGTATGCCATTAAAATGAAATTTTCTCTGTAAGTAGAGTAAGTAGCACTACAAATGCCTGCACCTTGATGCATGTAGTCAGACAGCTCAGAATCCTACATTTGTAAAGGTTTCAAAAGCCTTGGGAAGGAATGGGTTTGCCTCCCCATCAGCTGCTTCCAAGAACAATTCCACTACAATGCAGGGCAATTTGACATCTCTCCATGTGCACTTCCAAATTTCCAATGAGAGAAATTTGCTTTGTAAGCAATTAAGATTTTCTCACTGACCTAAATTCTTCTTCTTCAAATAGCACCCATTTTATGTTGTAGCTACAGCACTTTGAGTGTACGATCATTAGCAAGAACTTTGAGAAATGGCATCTTTCCCAAAGGAATAAGAGTACTGGATGACACCAATGTCCTGTTCGTTAGCTACTTTTGACTCATTTTGTCACTCACATCTCTAATTTTGGGTTTCTGGTATTTCAGTCATCCTCTGTTGACTTGGCTGCTTCAAGTTTGCTCCCTTTCCTTTTGCTAGTCTCTAGCAACACCTTATACTTCCCCGTAGCAAACTTCATCACCCAAGTACATACCAAATTACAAAACTGGCCTTTGAACTTGCTTTCCAATGCTTATCACTTCATATGCTAATAGGGTTGATATGCACTGAGTCACATATACCAGACTCTGAGCTCCAGAACTGTAATAAATGTTCTTCTGAAAGCGTTTATTCAGCAAAAGGTGGCCTGAAGCATTTTCAGGTCCCCTGTGATATCATGTCAGGCTTTGGCACAGACCTGGCAGGTCTGTGCACTCCACTGCTCAAGCTCACTAATGCCTGAGAAATTCTGGCAGCAGACACCTCCCCTTACCCCCTGCATCCCACACATCCAACAGGTGTATTGGAGCAGCGCGTCAGGGAGATACAGGAAGAGGTGGGATATGTCAATTGTCACATTCCTGGGTAATCAAGCCTCTGAGGCGCACAGTGCAAGATGCCACTGCATGTATTCACAGGAATTGAGCGTGCCACTGTAGACTTCATCCTTCCCAAGACACCGACAGATCAGTGAAAAGCAAATAAGCAAATAAACATATTTCCACTCATCCCTGACATTTCCCCACAAAACAGGATTTCTGCAGTGACCCATTAGGAATTTTGATCCTCCTTGTTTTATATTCTCTGGGAACACTTGGCAAAAATTGAACCACCATTTTGCATTAATCCATTTACTGCCAAAATTTGCTGAGATACAGTTCGGACAATTATGTGGAAATACCAGCAAGACTTGCCATTGGGTGTTTCAATCTTTTTCATTTTACGTTTTGCAAACATCATGCAATTCCTTGGAAACCTTTTAAGTCTGCAAAGTAGAGGGTGTTTTGGGCTTTGGGAGGTGGGGGCTCATTTTGCTCTCCTTCCCTCTGTAAGCATAGCAGTTCTGGAAATTGGTCTCAATGGGAATGTGCTTTTCAAGATGCATAAATCCAACAATATTACAAATTATACACTGCTATTTCTAGAAGAGAATTTTCCTTATAGAAATAGGTCCTGACAAACTCCTGGAAATTTTGCATACAGAAAATGCAGACAGACAAAAATCCAAGCAAGATTCTTTAAAAGCCAGAAGACAGACAATATTTAGGTACAGGATATTTACAGACCTGACTAACACTTCAGACTTACATATCATATTAATGACTTTTTTTCTGTACAACGCTTTGAAGACAGCAATTTTAACAATGTGCTACCTTTTCCCTATTGGGAAGGGCTGCACAACTTATTTTCTATCAAAGGCCACAGACAGATATGCTGTGGAACAGGCCAAGGTCGCAATCCATGTACATCATTGTCTTCTATTATGTTCTACTTACAATCCAGGAACATGACTGTTTCACCAACTGAGAAGAGTACCGACTAACAGGGAGATGCAAGGTATTATTTTTAGATGAACAAACTCAAATGAAAACATTGTTGTTCTATACATCAAAGATTAAAAGCCATAACATGACTCACCTGGTCTGCCTAGCTCTCTGCACTTTATACAGAAGGGCAGGTGGGCACCAGCTACAAGGTGGCTCTTGGGACCCTGCTAAGATCTTTCTATACAAGTTAACTTCAAGGTCCTACAGAGCCACACAAGTTCAGCACTTCAGTTGTACAGCAGCAGAGGAAAACCAACAATTTCTATCATTACTGCGCTCTCTGAGGGAAATGAAAACTTGTGCTAGCCCATCAATGCAGGGTTTGCTGAACAACTCCATGGTTAGAAGAGCTGAAAAGAGCTGGAGAACGACGGCACTCTTCTAGTCTAGGTTCCAGCCAGAGAAACATCCACTGGCAGTGCCAGGCAGTTGTTCCAAATACTACAAATTTGCCCAAGCTTCACATTCTCTAGGCTCTCAATTTCAGCTGCCAAAAACTACAAAATGATCTTTACTTCGTCAAATGACATTTCTCATTAGATCAATTCAGCATTCAACAGCATCATTTTAGAAGGCTGGTTGCTATGACAATGCTTTGCGTTGTTCTGTTAAATGATGTCAATTCATTGATAGAAAGAACTAGCTGTTTGGTGCCTTTAGTTCTTATCAAGAATCAGAACAGTGTTAGTGAGCTCAGGAGGCTTTAAAATACTTGTGGAAATCATGAGCTATACTAAAAGAATTTTCAACATCCTACAGATATTTTAAGTGCAAGATGCTTGGGTTTATTTCTGAACACATTTCCCTAACCATAACTACATTTCCAGCTGGCTATATTTGTTTTCCATAGCCTGGCTTCTGTTACTGGTTTGTCCCAGTATGATCCTGAAGCTGAGTGGAAGACAGACAATCCAGATTTGCAAGAATAACAAGAGGAAAACAGATTGCAAAGAGATGCACTTTCAGAAACAGAGAAGGAAAGGGAAGAAACACCCATCAATAAACATTTCATTTGAAAAATAATTCCAGCTTTTCGTAATAATTGCTCATCTGAGATGGACAAGTTCAGAAACTAGTAAATGTGATGTTGGAATTACTGCAGGCTTATTTCAAAAGCATTTCGTATTGGAGTATCTAAATTAAACTAAATCTGTTTTTGGTTTTGGTAACTTATTCCAGTCCTCCATCCCCTTCCTCTCCAATCATTCATTTCAACTGTCAAATACAAGAAGCCGTAAGATCCTACACTTTACAGCAGTCTTGCATTTTAGAAGAAAAAAATCTGAAAAAAACCCCAAGCTTGTCTTGAAGTCTTTACCATGCTTCACATGGACTTTTAAGACTTGTGTATCAAAAGTTAGGGTAAAAAAATTGTTCCCACCTATTCCAAGAGTATTCTGGTGTCTAGCTGAGCTCTCACTGCCTGCTACAAACACTTCCACATACACTGGTGGTACACAAAAGCTATGAAATGTTTAGAGGAAACAAGTGTAGGTCAACACACCTTTGTTAGGTCTGCTCTCAAAAGCTCTTAATCACCACCATCTTGTAGACTAAATCTGTACTCACAGGCTTTTGCCAAAAACTGCAGATGGCACACTGGTCACTACTGTTTCCAAAGTCATCTTCCTTTCTTACCTCTAACCCAGCCTCCACCAGCGCTGCTCTTCATCCCCTTTCAGGTTTCTGCTTCTCCACAGCAAGAAATCTGTCCATCCTTTTTGGAAACTCTGAGCATATTCCCCACATACAATCTTTGCCTTGTCACTCCCTTTACCCTTCTCTTACTCTGGCCTTGAAAGCAAAGGAAACTGCTTGAAGTAAATTCTCTCTTTGCTCTTTCCATAAATCCTTTAAAGATGCCCCTATTCAAAAGGGATCAGGCAAACCAGACCTTCTGGTCAACCCATCTCTGTAGCACTTTATGGTAATACAGACTCACTAGTCTTTTTGGCAAGGATTTGAGTTTAGCACTTCTTAATCATTACTCAATGCCAAACTCCTTCCAGAAAGCATTCAGCAATTTTCTCCCCACCCTGAAATACATCTGAAACCAGAAGTGGGTATTTCACATATTTGGATATTACCACATTTCATTATCCTACTGTTTACTCTACAGCTCTTATCTATGACAGTATTTGCACCATACTTCTCTTTTCCCAAAATATCTGAAAATATCCTTGTATCTTTATGTGCTTTATGAAGAGTAAAATATTTTAAGGTACTTTTGAAGAAAATCAATACATACACATTTATTAAAAATAAAAAGAGTTAAAACATTAATTTTTACATAAATAATCTATAAAGTTATATATTTTACTCAGCACAAAGATAACTATGGGTACAAAAGAGCAATTGCAGGAGACGCTGTGCTTTCAGTAGTAAAGCTGATCCTTTAAAGTTCTTGTGAAACTAGAACCTGAGAGATGCTCAAGATAAGCTGTGATAGAACAAAAAGATTGATATCGAGTATATTTAAATTTGTTGGCAGTTTGGTTCTGTTAACTACTGTGTTAATTACACATTTCCTAGTTTCTCTGGAAATAGTGAGTTCAATAAAATACAGCAAATAAATCTGATGGGAATGCTGGAGGTTGAAATCATAATTATTCCTAAACTGCAAAGTCAGTTAACATGCATGAGAGAAACTTGCCTAAGGCTAAGTTCTAGGTGAGGATTCACTTCCAACATGCTGACAGGATCATACAGTAACACTCTGGTTTAGCAGGACTGTAATTGCAGTTCCAACTGTGCATATTAACCAACAAATTACGCTAAAAGTCTGTCTATCTATCAATATCTCAGGGTAACAAAAAAGTTCAGAAGTCTTTCAGGAAAGCAATCAAACAATATGATTCCCATAGCAGCTGCAGAAATGTAGCTTAGCAGATTCCACAGAAACAGCAGGACCTCCACATACAAAGATCTCATTCAAATCTTTCTCAGATTTGTTCACGTTCAATATTTCAGACCAACCAACTAACTTTAAGATTTAGTTCAAACTAAATCACAACAAGATCATGTTAAATCCGCAAAGCTCTCATGTTAAACACATGTAGTGGTCCAAGATGTATTCCAGATTAGCAATGTAAAGTACCTACAAAATAACATTTCACTTGGATGCACATGAGCAGGCTCAGAACTCTGTTTACTTACGTATCCATGGCCGCAAATTCAACCTGGGACAAACCATGCTCCAATTCATTTTTATAAATACCATATCCAGTATTGCCAGAAGCTGTGAAACTCAGGAAATCTGGTGCCATTACTAACTAACCACTAGTGGGAATATTGTATCCTATTAGTCCTCAGATACTGATTTCACAGCAAAATCCAGTATATTCAGAGCTCTTTCTTCAGTTCCTAGACATTTGTACCATTTGCCATCCTACGCTTTGCAAGCAACAACTACAGACAAGCCTATTAGATTTAAAGTGGTTTTTTTCTTACCGAATATCAGTTTAAAGGATGTCACATGATTAAATGTGATTTGTAAGTTGCACAAAGAATTGAGCTCCTTTGCAAAAAACAATAATAACAATTTACACTACATAAGGTTTCTTGCATCAAAAGCCATTTTAACAAGTGGTCAGAGTTTGATCAATATGATATAACAAAGTCACCATGAAAACTTGGGACCTTCAGTTCAAACTAAAGTATTTAATAGGCTGCAAAATTACACGCTCTGAGGAAGTAAGAGCTTTATGTCAAACACTGCTATCATATACACTGCATGGTCAGCCACAAATTATCCTCACTGTTTAGATTTTCAACTCTGGGAAATATATACCTTAGTATGCAGGTTGGAAGACATGATGTGAAGACTCTATGCGCAAAACTTGGAATTGTGACAGTAAGAAACCCAAGTTTGAATTACTTTTTTCCCCCCTTAACTGCTTCACTCAGAGATCACAGTGCACATACCAGTAAAGCCATCAATGTCTGCTTAAGTAGGAATTCAGTGAATAAGTTTATTACTCAGAAATCTTTTTTCTTCTTCTTCCCCCCCCCCTCCTTTTTTTTTTTTTTTTTAATGTAAACAGGAAGACTGAAGGTTCAAATAAAGGCAACAAAAAAATCTCCTTATTTTAGACTTGGAATGTTGGCAGCTGCCACAAGGTCATAAGGGATAATATAATCCATTTTATTCAAGCTTTACATTCCAGAAGACCAGCAATCGCAACTGGAGTATTAAACTAAAGTATTAAGCAACAAGACTCCTCATATCCTTCTGATTTTTATTTTTGCATTTAAAAGAAAAATTGTATCAGAAGAGTTGTATTCTGAAGAAAACATGTTTGCTACAAGAATTCTTTCTTCACTCACTCTGATCCCACCCAACCTATATAACATGAAGGAAGTCTGTATTCAGTACACATAACCAGTTTGTCTAAAATTTTGTTTGGTTCTTTGAAAAAACTGCTATAAAATCAACAGCCTTCATACCCAAAACACCCTAACATTTTTATATATAGTCAAATTAATTTCCTGAGCAGCTTGTGCTAACAGAAACAAAGCCAGATGATCCAAAAATAAGACACTGAAGATAAGCATTTACAGGTCTTAAAAACAGCTGGAAAGGTAACATTTGCATATATCTTTTTTCCTAGTCTACCCAGAGCATCACTCATTTTTTTCTGTAAGTACTGTAAAAACAAGTCTGAAGTGCAAAATTAACAATAATCATTGTGAAAAATCTTATGTAAGAGGAGTAAACAAGTAGAAAAGCAATACCTGATGCATCCAGATGTTAAGCATCTTAATCATCACCAGGTTTCATCCTCATTTGGGCTTGCATCTGTGCAATCATCTCCTGCATGCGGCGCAGCTGTAAGAGAAAAACACCCACGTTTAAAACAATTTCATGAGGAGTCCAAAATCCAAGAAACTGTAAATCTTTACCCTCCATGGCAGAATGCAGATTCTATTTGCCTCTTTATAAATTGGAAATGTTTGATAAATTCACATAATTGAATACTTTGTTTTTCCCATCTCAGATTTACTGCATTACATCTAACTTTCACAAAAGATTTGTAAGAATACTTATAATGAAAATTAAGCAATAAAATTAAATCTTTTGAAGCTAGCTATGTTTGCAGACCTGTGAATCAACATTTAATCTACAATAAAGAAAATATGCCCTTTAGGGGTGTACAGAGATACACTGCTTGAGCAACCTGAAGGAGCTTTGTTCTGATACACGTGCTCAAAGATTAGTATCATGTATGAATACTCATCTGGTGGCTAACCAGAGAACTCTGCAAATTTTTAGCAACAGTAACAGCTGAACATGCAGACAGAATTAAAAAGTACTTCAAAAGCAAAAAAAACCCCACCAGTTTACAAAATTTGGAAAGACAGACTAAACATATTAAGCACCAATATTTTTACATCTAAACAATGACTTTTCCTGGAAGTAACTGTTTTCTTAAGGCATTTTCTTATGACACTTAAAGTTAACTTCCATCTCATAAAAGGCCAGTTAAATTACTGTTGTTGGGTTTTGGGTTTTTTTTTTTTTGGGGGGGGGTGGGGGGGTTGGGGTGTGTATGTATGTGCATTATATATATAAATAAATGTTCCCAAGAAAGAATAAGAAACACTTACATAGATTCTCAAAACGTATATGCAAATACCTCTAATTTGGTTTACAAATGACTAGGTATTCCCTTCCAGACGCAGGTGGAAAAGCTCCACATACACCATTGCAAGTGCCCAATCTTACAAAATCAAAAAGAAACAGGCTGCGATTTCCATGTACATTGTATAAAATATGAGTCCATCTCAACTGGAGATCATGTAATAATCTGAGCCTTGTATAGTACGTTTTCATTATTCTAAGAATAATTGTGTCATTTTTAATATATCCAGCTTTTATCCCCCTTTTGGAAAAAGTAGTTAGATAATTGCTTTAACATATTTTTTGGTGGGTTGGGGGGAGTCGGCGGGGGAGAAACTCTTCAACTCAAAAAGCACTATGCGTAAACAATTATTCTGTACTTTCATCCAGTCAACCACATTAGCTATTGTGATACTAGTTACTCCATCAGATTTAATGCAAAAGAATCTGTGATAAAAGTTTGACTACATGTATGTGGTGTTGAGCTATTGGCTTTTTTTTTTTTTTTTTTAAAAAAAACCACAACAGAAAGAAACATCACAGAAGAGGGGAAAATTAGTTGCAGATGCCTGCATCACTTTTTCTTGCCTGGACTCAGATACTGACTTAGGAAAGAGTAAGAAACTGTAAAGTAACTAAAGTGTAAAAAAACTGAGATTGCAGCATAGCCAGCAGTAACAGCTTGCCTAAAACTAGCTGGCTTATATACTGGTACTTATCCTCTTGCTGCAGCAGCACAGGGATCAGTGGGGGCTAATTCAGGTTTCTGTGACTGTAGCGTAGATGGACTCCAACAAAAGGAGATTTACACAGGAACAACATGAGACACAGCTAAGTCTGTAATGATCATTATATACCCATCTACATCTTTCTGCTAAACACTTAAAACAAAAAGCTTCTGATTAAAAAGACGGCATAAGGCTGTAGGAAGGGAAGTCTCAGAAATGAGCGCTGCATTGATTCCATGGTCCAAGAAAAGAGAAAAGTTTCAAAGATCAACTTGTAAAAATGTAAGGCACCTGGTCTTTTGAACTGCCTCTCTGCAGATTTACCATCAGAATAGAACCAGCTTTTTGGAAGCTTGCCTACTTGAGCTTTCCCAAGAGCACTCCGAGCTGAGCCACGAAACATTCCCAAAATAGAAACCATTCAGTAATCACAGGGGAAGATACTGCTGCACATGTATTATGGTGATTGCTCAAACACAGATTTCTGCTAATAGCCAACATCATATTTTAAGACTTAAATACAGCATTGAGTCTTGCATTTTCTTAACCTTAATTGATAAAAATATGCCCACACCATGAAAGAAATCAGATGCTGCATATGACTCAAATGTAAGGTAGGATAAGTGCACTAGGAGACCTACTCTAACACTAAGATTGTAAGAAGATTTTCCTTTTTCATTTTCATGTGATGTTTTTGAGATCTACTGGTAAAGTGATCCACTAGCTCATCCATTAGCTAAATAATGGCAGGTTTCTGAAGGTATTTTAGTATAATTTGGTAGAAAAACTTTTGGGCACCAAGCCTGTTAAAAATCAGACACATTGCTGTCACCTATGGCCATTAGTAGGTAAGAAATCACTGAAGTTTCCTTTTCATAAGGAAAGTTGGGGAGGGGGGTGTGTGTGTGGATAAAAATGTACTCAAGCACACTTATCTTTTCACTGCACCCTGGGCTGCATCAGCATTTTGGTTTGTTTTTTGTTGAGTGTTTGATATGCAAACAATCCAGAATGGCTGCTTTCTGCTTTAACACTGTGTCTTCTCAAGAGCTCTAACCAAACCCACAACTATCAGCTTTGTAACAGTTTTCTTAGCAGATAACTTACGAATAATGATAGACACACTAAAACCTGGTCACGTAAATACAGGGCTAAAGCCAGCAGTAATAACTGAACTTAGGGAGAATGCACACAAACACCTTGAAGAAGAGAGAGTTTGCACAGTAGGAATCCTGACAGCTCAAGTGTAAATTTAAAAAATTAAATAAAAATCAAGCTGTATTGTAATCAACCTGCTAACCATGTCAGCCTCTTCCACAATTCTTCTTCAAGTAGAGGACAGGACATAAGAACCATTCCTACACATTACAATACAAGCTAAAAACTCATGCGTGTTCACCTTACTAGACGTACTGCACAGACAGAAACAATCTTTGTTCTTAATAACAACGAACGTAAAAGATCACACAAAAGACTGAAATTGATGTCATATCAACATCTGTGTTCCCTTCACTGTTGGGGATTGCAAGAATGAAGGGCATACAATGACTCTGATCTGGCTCGGCAGCAAACCCTCTCACTTGTAAAAGCAGCAATAATATGTTCTACAGGGAGCTGGCATTTATCCCCTAAAGAAAGGGTCTACAGCATGATAGCAGAGCGTCAGCGCACATGATGAAAAAGAAAATACAAAACAAAGTTTGGAAATCTGTTAAGACAAATAGTTCCTGTTAATTCCCAGATAGCAAAAGCCAAGAGAGTCAACGTAACTTTGGTATAAATTCTACCTAGCTTACTTATGTCAGGACTAAAATTTAGTTCAAACTATCACGTAACTACTGAGTAGTGACTACACAGAACTACTGTAGCAACACAGAAAGGAAACATATTTAAAATGAGAGTTAAGGTTACAGACTTTGAAGTGAACCACACAGCTTCTTAATAGCTTCCATACCATTAACAGAAACCGCAGATACACAGCTCTGCTTTACCTACAAGATTTCATCTGTAGTATGTTTTGCCTGGAATACCAACAAGTACTGCTCCTGTCTGAACAAGATGAGTGGCTTCTCAGTGACAACCCCACAGATATCACAGGAAAAGAAATGTTAAAAACACAAAGAATATCTACTTTGGTGTGGGGAGGGGAAGTGTGTTAGTGCAGGTATGATTACTTCTGCTCATGCCTTTAGATAAGGAAGTTCATAAGGGAAGAGGCAGCAAGAACAAGGCAAGATGGAAAACTGTAGACAGATTTTCTAGTAAATCTGGATGCCCCCATGATTGTTCCTGTTGGTTAAAAATACTTCCAATACTAAAGAGTACAACTAGTCTTGTTAACTGAAAACAAGAAAAATACTCCTGACAAATTTACTATATTGGAAAAGGGGCTACCATCGAGACGAATGTCTTTCATAGGACATGTTGACATTATAAATAGCAGAAGTCACTATGGTCACAGCCATCACACAACATGGGCTGCAAGTATTGTTCCTTCAAAGAACAACTCAAAAGGACAAAAGCAGCAATTACTCTTAAAAAAAAAAGTGTTGTTCTTCATTCCAGTCCCTAAGGGATTCCCATTGCTAATTGCTTACTAAGGGTCTTCTCAGGATGTTCTCCCAGGACTAAGGCTGTATCACCTTATGAAGGAAGGTTGAAGCATTCTGCCCCCCTGCATTGGGCAGCAACATCCCACAAACAAATTCAACTTTAGAGCTGTTTTTATTTCCCTCAGGTCTGCAGGCCTTCGTCAGCAGTCATGCTGTCTCTCCACATAAGTTTTCACCTTATCTTTCAAAAGAATACTTAGGCAAATAGCTGCAATACCAGGCAGCTACCTGCACATGTTCATCACATCCTCACCTACCCACAGGGCTGTTAGATGCCAGCCTGGCAGCCCTGCCATTGCAGGCTGTCCCCTCACTGACTCTCATACCAAACCAGGGTTCTTCATCTCATCTGCCAAAGGGTTAAACACATTCAAAAGTGGAAGGACAGAGAGAAAATGATTTCAACGTTGCGCTTAATTCTACTATATTCAGCCTACTGCTGACCAACTCCACTGAAGACAGCAGAGTTAAGGGATGTGCCCAAAGCCTCAGGGTAGCTCACTGGAAAAATCAGATGAAGTTTGTTCCTTGCTGTTTTCATGTAATCACTGCTTTAACATTTTTCTGGAAGTATTGCCTCTCAAAACTTTGAAAGTTTTTTATTAAGAGATATTTTCAGAGTAGGAAGAATATGGCACAACACTACAAACTTTAATTATGCCCATTCACACTACTAAATCAAAATAATCTGAACTGCAGCATATTTACAGCAAAGAACATGGATGCCTTTATTCTAATTTTCACTTCCCAGGTCAGAAAAACAGGTCATTACTTGCAAATGATCAAAAAGCACAACCAGACTGAGCAATAAATCCAAAATGACAGATTAGCAATTCCAAATTGCTGAACTGGGGACCACATCCTTTGGCATAATAAAAGATCATTTAACAAAAGTGATGCCTTGATAAAGATGATCCTGGCACTAGCCCAAACATTCATTCCTTCCAAGGTTATATAAACCTCACAAAACTGTAAATAGAACTTCAAGCACCGTTACTGATGGGAATGCAAAACAGGAGGGGAAATGGGTATTTGTTTTCTCTGCAAAGGCTATGGAATGCAAGCCCATTTCCTCTGTGCCTCTTTCCTCCTCAGATTTTTCCCAGTATGAACCTTAGGGATGATACAGAGATGAAGGGACTTCATACCAGGTTATCTACAGAAGATTCAGCAAAGCCTCTTGATCTCTTTGGGACAATAGAATGCAGAAGTTAAAAATCTATTTGTTTTTTCAAGTTCTAACCTAATCCTTTGCAACTTCAGCAGCAGTTATCCAGAGATGATTAGTCCCAGAGGAAACTCAGAGACTGTCCTCCAAGAAATTCAAGACTTCATCCCTTTAGCCATGTTATATAAAAATTACATACGTATAAATACTATATATACATTCACACAGAGTGGTCAGAATAGACCAGTATATAATAATGTGCCTGCTGTATCAACAGTTTCCAGGGAAAATGGTTATAGGAGATTTTTTTTCAGACATAAGCCTTAAGATAAATAGCTGTACAAGGATATCCAAGTTTCTACTTAACTATTAGACATGTACAATTTATTCAGTTCAAATGATGGGAAAAAGAGTTACGACTTCAGTTCTCTAAGATTACTGCCTGAATCATGGAAGCATTAAGAAAAGAAAAAGAAGAGGTAAAACCCCACAAAACACTTTCAAAAAATGCTCTTGACATTTTCAAAACATCTAGCATTCCTGACTATCAGATGATGGTCTACTATGGTTTTGCACACACATCAGTAAATGGGAGGCAATTAATTTACATACAGAACACTTGTAGAAGTTCTGCTCTCATAAGTGCACTGACATTGCTGAAATGAAGTTATACGGTGATAAAGATGCAGCTCATTTAATCTCCAGTAATTCATATTATTGACTACTAGTTATAGTGCTAATCAGCTGCTGCTGCATTTCCTTTTAGGAAAATTTTTTGCTATTTATGTCAAAATGCCAGGGTTAGCCAGTAGCTAACCATGGTTAGCTATTTTTAAGTATAGATGCTGTAAAAGAAAAAGGAAACACACAGACCGAAGTAACTATATTTCAAAAAATTCCATGTATGGGAGTCCAAATCTTTCGCCTCAGAAACACACAAAACTGCTTGCAGTTTTTAATTTCTTACTCCAAATTATTGCATATATGCATTGATCTTAAATCATGCCTTCCTGCATTTATGGACTTGAATCCAAGCTGAATTGAATACAAAAAAGGATAAACAGAAAAAACACTATCTTCCAATCTGCTGCAAGTCTTAAGTTTTCACAATGCAAGCAGTCATAAGCATTGGCAGTGTACCACTTTAATTCAAATACTAGGCTAAAAATCTCTGAATCTTTAGAACTTTAGCATAAAAATGTTAAATTGAAAGGTCTATTACTAACTTGAAACCAGAGTAAGACATCAGATTGAAAACAACAAATTCGTAAATTGACTGGTACAACAGAAACACTATGAACTTTGCTGCAAGTCAAGATTAAGATGAAAAAACATACACATTAACTGTATCATGGGATTTTTAAGACTCAGCCAACTTTCTCTACTCCATAGACACCAGACATAACGAGAAATTTACTGGTAACATGTTTGTAGTAAGCCATGCACATCTGAAATGACATCAGACTATCAGTCTACCCCAACATACTATGTTTAAAGCAGCATATGTAGCTGACAAACATAAATCGATTTCAATACTTCAAAAATAGCAACTATCCTTATGGAAAATCAACATACAAACTGGAAGTGATAAATACCCTGCCTACAACCAAGAGTCCACATGCTACCTACCATCCACAGTATGCAAGTGACTATAGAAACAAACCACTTTGTATGGGCAACTTGCATGTTCAGATTAGGGCTGTTGTTTTTCACAATTCCAATCTTACACTCGTAGGCAGCAGCTGACGTAGAATACTGAAATAGGAACATAGCATGTTATATTAAAGAAAAACAGTTTTAGAAGCTCCCTCTTACCTCAGCCTCTTTCTGCTGGAGGATTCTATCCTTGTCTACCACTTCTTCTTCAACAGGCCTATTGAACAAAAGAACACATTGATGGTATAAAGTACAGAAGTAAAAATCTCCAGGAACAGATTCCAGGCTCATATTTCAGCTAATACAACAAAACCAACAGAAAGTCTACATGCTTCCACATGGGAAATTAGGACATTCTTAAACCCATGCTTCCCTTTTGTAAAACGCCATCTTGACTTCATAGACTCCTCTTATTCACTCCCCATTTCTTAAAATTTGATTTCTTCAGTGCTATGGGGATTTTTTGCCATTTACTCTAATCAAGATATTTCCTCCACTATCTATCCATGGTACAAAAATCAACCGTTAAAAGGCTGTATAGGCTATTTCCTATCTTCTTTAAGACCGAAATGCTTGGCTGAAGACTTAAAGAACAAGTAAAGTGGGGAGAAGAATAAGTTGCTATCAAAAAACATGCAGCACATGTAGACACAGATTTTTTGCATTAAGTTGCCAAGGACAGAAACCTTACCAAGAAAAAAAAAATCCAACCACCACAGAACACACACATTACTAAAGAAACATGATTGCTCTAAACTTCCCTCTCTAGCTATCTGTGAAGGAGCAAGAGAACAGTCACCACAGCAGTTCTGCAAGAACTGGAAAAGCAACACTCTACCTAATCAGATAGGCTGGGGCCTATTTAAATGTGCCCACTACAGTTTATTTTTTCCAAGGAGACATCACAAAATAAAAGCCTTTCTTGCTTGCAGCCCACTACTTCTTTATGCACATTCCAATTAAAAGCATAGAGAAAAGGAAATGGATGCAAAATCAAGAACAGCTGTTTGTAAGCACAGCACTTCACTAGATATTACTGCTCTTCAAGAAGAGCATTTCATACAAATTTCATTAACTCCATAGATTGAAATATCATGAGAAATAATTAGTTACAGGTGGGATTAGTTAGGAGGAAGAGCAAGTCCAATGTCACAGTGGAAAAAGAAGAGACTGACAAGCAGCAGAGCCCAAAGGCACACACATACTTACTTGCCAGTTCGTTTTAGCCTCTCTGAACGGAAGTTCTCATAGTGTAAGTCTTGCGTCACCTCCTGCAGGTCCTGCATGTGCGTTCTAGAACATGCAAAGGGCTATTGAACACTTTGCACTTCTTGTCAAAGGGAAGAAAAACACTCTTATCTTCTATTTTTGTTTATATAATGGATGTATTTACTGAAAAAGTAACCCTTACAGCCCGAGCCTGCCATAAAGCTAGACAGAGCTCTGCTTTCATATTTATTGGTCTTCCCTTAATTCATATTTAAGTGCCCTCCCACAAAGATTCTTCAGAGACCCGAAATACGCTGTCATCCTCTTGTTCACTGATCACTTTATAGGAGTTGTTTATACCAGTCTTGGCAGTGTTAAGAACCTTGCGAAGACAGTTATTCAGAAAGATACTTTAATTCCTAAAGTATTTTTGGTCTTTTAAGTGCCATTAAGTATAATTTGTAACTAAGAACTAGGTGGAGCTCCTTGGCTCACATAACAGCTGACATAATTGCCGAACAATTTCCAACTGTCAAAAAAAAGAGGGGGGGGTGGGGGAGCAGGAGGAGGGTGGACAAAAATGCTTGGTACCAGTGACCAGCAGAGGGCAATCCCTGCCCAGTAGAGACTGAATTCAGAAACAGACCAACAGCATTCAGTTTCCAACAATCACAAAATGTCATTAAAAAAACCACTCACAAAAGGGCAGGGTATCATATTTAACTTAGGATTTCCTATACTGGCTGAAAATTGACTTTTGCCTTTAGAATACTCTTCACAGTTTCATCAATCACTTTCAGTAGTATTTTGAATGCCTCTCTGCCCCACCCACTGCACTATAAGAAAACTCTAATTTATATGTAAAGCCATAAAATTAGTTCACCTAAGGCATAAACCTGATCACACATCTGGCAATGTAAAATACAGAAAATATTTTCTGAAGTTAGATTGGAGGATTACAGCAGCAAAACAAGCTGCAGAGGGCTAAAAAGACACTCCACACTGCCATCAGAGCTAGTTTTGAATTAAGGAGTTCATGTTCTTATAACTCTCTAGTCATTGTGACAGTTACATCACCACAGGAGATGGGATAATTTTACCATTACTCACACCAGCATTGTGCGCAGTTTAAGGAAATCATTGTGCTCTGGATTTTCAACTTCAACAACTCCCCACGGATACAGGCGGCCTCTGATTTTTTTCCCTTTCACCTCAATAAGTTGATTGGATCCAATAACAGCAAAGGGAATGCTAGCCTAATTGAGACAGAGCAAAACAAGTTACTGTTTTGACTTCTGACTGGTTCCTTTTTTTGTGTTTTGTTATGTTTTTTCCTTTTAAAGAAAGCACAAAGACTTTAAAGTAACAGACAGGAGAGGGGGGAAAAGAAATGCTGACAAAGCACTCTGCTAAAATCCTTCCACATCAGAAAACCAACAAATCCTATTCTAGGCAATGCAATCTCTCATTATTAACACCTGTGGTTTTGTTAGGATCTGTTTTTCCTAACAGAGGCACGAAAGGAAATGATGCTTTGCTTTAGGAACACTTGACTGTTGTTGAAGTACAGTTTGGGCATAATGTGTCATCTGACATAACATCATGCATGGAAAACAGCCAACAGAAGCATACTTCAGATACAAATTGATGTAGCTAGAGAGAGCATTTCAGCTACATTCTCCAAGCACCTTTGCAAGTACCACAGCACAAAGAGGAAATTACTTCAGTAAAACCTTTATTATCTGTTCTAATGAGAGGAAAGTTGTTAATTAGTATAGTAACCATAACACACACACATGTTCTTTCTCTTTGCTTGCATGTTATAAGGTTTGAGTCAGAAACAGACTGCAAATCACAAATCTTGGTGAAGAGCTGCTTACATTTAACAGAGAAAAGAAAAGAAAGTCACAACACACTACATTTGGAATTCTGATGAAGCAGAGACTGGAATAAAAAGGATTATAATTCAGAGTCAACATCCAAAGAAAATTTGAATTTCCAACACGCTATAAAGGAATAAAGTACCTTTAAGCAATACTGTAGGCTTGAAGAGCTACTGCAGCAAAAAAATAAATTAGGAATGAAACTTGCCTTTAAAACTCTAGTTTGTTCTTTAAACTCCTCATCTTCATCAGAATCTGCATCAGGGAGCTGATAAATCCTAATGCCATGTTCAGAAATCTCATCCAGAACCTGAAATTTACAAAAAAGGAAGAATAACAAATTCTTATTTCATTGAAGAGGTATTAAGTTAAAAATATATACAATGGATTTACTAGTCTGTCACATCTAGAAAAATCAGAATGTTTTTCTGCTTTAAGCAGTTTGACAATGCTTAGAAAAAAATCATTAGCAGAAATTGCCATGCTTTGAGTTTATGTACCAACAAATAAGTTTATGTCCTGCAAAACTATCTTACATGGCATTAATTTCACCTACCTATGAAGAAAAAAACCCAGCATTTTTCATTTTTTCTTCATTCAACAGACTTGAACCTCAAGTCCATAAATATCCTGGAAAGAACAGTACAAGGTATAAAAGCACTCAGCAAGCAACCTACATGTTTTGAGATCTAAGAAAGGAATACTAAGTGGGAAGTCAATCACACCCTTAAAAATGAAGAAAGGAAGCCTACAGTAAACCTGGCTGGATTATAAAGATTTTATTTTACTATTACAAAGAAAATTTATCTTAAAAACATTGCTGAGGTTTGCTAACTACAGAGGTTCTCTTTTAAAGAGCTTACTAACAGGCATTTTAAAAAGTCAAAACATTTGCTGAGATTACCTCTGAATTAAACTGTTTGTAATCTATGATACCATCTGCAAAATCAGAAATGGCTAAACATGAACAGCAGCTCATCTGCATGTTCACCCAAAGAGAAACAGATTCACTGACTAAATGTATTTTGTGACATTCCTAATGTATGTTTCTTTGTGTATGACCTTAACTAGAATATTTTTGTGCAGTGATACAGAAATAAAAGATTTAAAATAAGCATATGAAGATGCAATTAAGGCCTTCAGACAACACTTTGGGAATAAACAACAGAAGCAGAACACTATTTGCTATGAATCTTAGCTGCATAACTAATAAAATATTTGTAATACAATGTACTCCTGCACAGCACCTTTTGAAGACTAACACACATGCACCTGACTATGTCCGAAGTGCCAAATAACACAGGCTTAAAAGATTTTCAAAAAGGCACAAAAGACAAACACATTTTTTGAAAACATAGCAAGTAAATAAAAAAAAACAACCCAGAAGATTCACATGGAGCATAATACAGAAGCAGACAAAACCGAAGTGAAGTTAATGTGAAAAAAAGTAAGTAAAAGCAATGAATTTGGCAGCAGGATTCATTACTTACAGCACCAAAACCATGCAGCCCATATCAAAGTATATTTTTGTGTATTTGATATGTACAAAAATTTAAAAGGCAGTGCCTATTGCCTCTTGAATCAAAAAGACAAAAACTTCACTTAAAATGAAGAAAGTTATTCAAAATCCACTATGAGAAAAAACATCCATAAACAGTTTCCTTTATTGTCACTAATGCCTAAGATTAACATACAAAAATACTCTATCTGTATTCCTGTATACATTCTTTTCCTAATGAAATCACTGCAGGGGTAAGCAGCTAGCATAATTCCAGGCCTCTGGCAATTTCAAAAGGTGGTACAAATCAATCCTTTCTTCAGAACTGAAAATAATGCTTCTACTGCCATGCTATTAAAAATATTTAAGGCAGAAATCCCATCAAATGCACTGACAAGATTTTCTTTCACTAAAGTGTAGTGGTATGAAAGCACAAAGAATGCCGAGATTCCACAATAACTCTCTTCAAAGGGGTCTTGGATGTCACAGCAGAAAAAAGGTTAGCTGTGCAAGCTTCCTAGATTAGTATTCTCTGACAAGTTGCAACTGTAACCCCACAAGCAACACCTGAACCAAGCAGCAGCAGGATGTAATGAACTTTTATAAGCAAAGTCTGGGCAAAATCAGTGAGGAGGGGGGAGGTTTGAGGTAATTATAAAAACATTCAGAGAAGCCTATGTAAGGACTTGTGCTGTCATTACTACACATGTAACTGGACGTATCTTGATAACACAAGTACAACCGGACTTCAAATAGAGAGGTCTTAATGAGTCTTCTCATAGTATTGTTGTGTTCCTCGATCCTCTGCCACGATGGCAACCAATAGCTATGGTATAAATAAAACTTGTCCAACCAGAGCTTGATTATTAAACAGCTGCTTAAAATAAAACAATCCTTCAGACAATTAGAAGAGGAATGACCATGTATGAACCACAGCTATTCCCAAGACAATGTTTTCCTGCCAGGTACATAAACATCCCCCGCACTCACACACACGCGCACACACACTGAATAAAATATTATGAGCCCTCACCTACACAAAGAGCAATATTTTTAAAAGAAAAAAGAGATTTGGGAGTAAGTGTTGCCAACAAGCAACAGTTACATTCACACAACTACATTTAAATCAATGCACGTTGTTACTGTTTTGCAAAATGGAAGACAACTAAATTGTCACCAAATGATAATAAAAGATGCACAGCTGGGATAGGTGGGGCAGTGTGATGCCTTTAAGTAGCTGCATAAAGCAAGAAAGCACATTTAACCTGGCTGAGATCTCAAAGATAAAATGCAAGTGAAACAATAACGGGAAAGCCAACAACAAGGGGTGCTAGAATAATATATTACAGCTGTTAAACCTAGTGCTTTCCTGAAAGGAAAAAGAATCGCAATAAAAACAAACTGTATTTTATGGACCTAACAATGAAACAGCATTTTGCTTCTTCAAATCTGAATTTTATTGGCCTCGGAGGATTCTGTGTTCCTAAAGATTAGCCTTCCCATGGGAAATTTAAAAAAATGTCAAAATATTGGTTCCCCTCTCATGAAGTCATTCTTTTGAGCAGGCTTCCTTAGAAGCCTTGCATGGCACAGCTTGTGAAATTGCCTTGCATTTCTTCCCACTCCAGAGTTTTAAAAAATAACTTTGAATTCCAGAAAGAACAAACAGGAATTACTCCAAGCTGGGTTTCCTTTGCAAGCACCACAAACTGATCTTGCTGCTTAGTCCAAAGCAGTGAAACAAAAACATTTTACTTTAGATTGATGGCCAAATGGCAGAAACATCTAAAAAAAAAAAGACCTCAAGCTGCGTCAGCAAACCAGGATTTTGATTCTTACTCTTGATTAGAGATTCTGTTAGCCAAGATGCTTTGAGTTAGAACAATATACAGTAGCTAGCACTTTCAAAGCTTTGGAACCACATTATATATTTGACTTAGTATAAACTCAGTTTGTAGAGTGACCTTTGCCAGTAGTACAAAAATAAAGAAGCCTTGCTTACCTGTTTCCTAACCACTCCCTCAGACTACAGCACAAGTGCCATTCATCTCATATATTCAGCCAATGCATAAATGTGGTGTCCATATACCTAAGTCAAAACTGTTTTAAAGACTTGTTAGTTAAAAGTAACTAGAAAGAACTAGACATGGATTACCACTGAATACGGTCAAGAGAGGCTTCCTTTATTCTGTTCAATCACAGGATATGTAAACTGGGATTCATCTCCATCTTCCAGAAGAAACGTACATCATAAACTCTAGATCTAACATCACTTACAGAATTGTACTGAAAAATAATTCCAAATTCATACTGGGAAACACGTTTGCTTGCGCTACTGCCATGTTTCGGCTAAAATCCGGTGTTTAACAATACACAGAAGCAAGTGTCAAACGGCAGGTGCACCATGCTATGCTTGACCTTAAGAGAGGCCACCAAGCAGAAGACAGAAGGAGCACAGAAGAAAGTCCCAAAACAATTACAGCAAGTATTGAAACCTGGTAAGAGTCATGTTCCTCTTCATTTCACCCAAGAACTGCTTTTGTGAAAGATGACTGTAGCTAGAACCTATTTTATGTCAGTTTATTTTATGTATTTGAACTGACAAAGCAGAACATTCAGATTCCCAGTGAACTATACTGTAAAATAATTAACGTTCCACTTAAATGCCTGCTTCAAATCTTTCAACACCATTCTGCTACCAAATGCTGAACCAAAAAATAAGTACCTATGAAAACTGAGCCTGAGGTACACTGCTGAAAGACCAAATACAGTTTCTTTATAAAAAGTAGCAGCTCCACAAACAATATTACTACCAGATAAAAATCTTTCACCAAGACAGTACAGCCACAGAAAGACAAGTGTTAAAACCAGCATAAGCAGCCACATCTCTGCTTTGTTACTTCCCTGTGAGTTCTTTTGATTTGCCCACTGAACCTGTCATGTCCTCATAGCATTTGTGGAGGAACAAAATACAAGCTCAAGAGGCTGGACAGAATTTCTCCAAGCAAGATCCAGAGGTCCTTTTTAACTCAATGAATGACCTGTTTTTTTTTTTTCCTTATCCCTTTCACCTAGATCATCATAAAGCTGGTCACTTGTATAAATACCTGTCCCCTCTTTCAGTGAATTTATCTACATTGCAGACAAGGTTCATACAGTCACAACTGTCCTCACTTTAAATCTCCTCAGCTACAGAGGATTTATTCAATTTATTGGGCAAGGTTTCTTGTATCACTGAGCTTTATACAAACATAACATCAATGCCAGCAGTACCTCACCTTGCCAAACCATAGCTGCTTACAAGCCTACAAAAACCACAGTCACACCTTTGATTGTGGCACTGGTCCACCCAAAAAGACCCCAAACAAATCCTCTGAATTTAGGTTGAGTTCAGCTAATGTGCTGTTTTGTAAGCACGATTTTAACTATACTATTTTTCAAGTTAAATAAAGCTGTACTCCCTCTCCAAAAAACACCCTCGCACAAAAGCCCTTGGAATAAATATCCAATAACCTTTCTAAAGGACTACTGGAAGCCAGAAGAACACAATCAGATCATCTATCCAGCCCTCCAAGAAAATCAAAAAGTGGTACTATAAAATTATATTAAGATATAAGAGATTAAGATATAATCTTACCATGAAAAAAGTTTGCATACTCAGGTGTAAAGTATAGGCTGCATTTTAGAAGTACTAATTAACTCTATACTAAAGGAATAAGTTATTAAACTTGTAAAACTTCACAGGCTTTGTAAGGTTCAAATATGTTAGACTTTACAAATGAATGTACTGGGTTTGAGTCAATAGAACCTGAAAAAAGCTTGCCATCTCAATAAATTTTACTGAACACCTGTCAGCACAATACAATCTCACCACCTACCCATTCCTTTCTTTAACAAGGTGCACAAAGTCATTCTGAATCAGAGGATAAACCAGGAAAGCTAAAAATTTTACATTCACTCACCAGATTATTCTATGATGAAATTAAATGGAAATTAGATTTAAGGTGAAAGACTTGTACAACCACAAATATGTACTTTATTCCTGCAAAACTCACTATAATGTCATATTTGGCAGAGGCTGGCCTGTCTTGGAAAGGTTTGGCAAAAAAAAAAAAAGCTCAAGACAGCAAGTAAATCTTCCAATGCAAAAGGATTTATTTTAGTATCACTGTCTGGAAAGACTTTCTCCAATGCAGTCCTGAGTATGCCCTGGTATTTCACACGAACAGATAACCTAGTAAGAAATATATATACAAGTCAACATACATTTTTCCATAACAATGGAACTACAAAAAGCATCCTGCTAACATATTAGCCCAACTGTCCTGCCTCTATATTAGTGTTTTAGTTTGTATCATGGGTGCACTTACTAAGCAAGTTTCCAGTCACCCTGACTTAACCACATTTTGCTACAAACCATGCAGCACAGCTAGAGTAGACAAACCAAGTTTCTTTTGGATGAAGCTAAACCTAAAAGATATGCTCTCAGAACATTTCTCATGCACTCACACTAACGAGCATTCACTCTGCTGGACTAAATGACAGCTAGTCTGAAACATCTACACTACATGCTTTTCAGGATGATTTGAGCCCTCATTACAAACAGTTTTGTTCAAAACCTGCTCTGTTGGGGTGTACTGCTTGCTAAGCTAGATGAAGCCAAAAATGGCCAGATTCTCAGCAAGTGTAACTGGTTAAGCACATCAGATTTCCTGAAGATTAGGTCCTTAGCCAGTATCATTCACCCCTTTCCAGTCTGAATTTACTTTGTATTTAGCTTTAACATTGTATGGGTTGCATTGTTCTCATGATCAAGTGTTAGACCTACTCTTCTCTTCAGCCTTTCTCTTTCCTTCAGCGTCAGTGTGTCAGCCTTGGCAATCACAGGAACAATGTTGACTTTTCCATGAAGAGCCTTCATGAATTCTACATCTAATGGTTTCAGCCTGCCAACAAGTAGAAAAAAATGGAAAAAAAAAAGGGGTGGTTTTTTGTTTGTGGATGTTTTTTTTTTTAACAGACCAAATGTATTAAAAGTATTTATTTCAAGTATCTACATAAATAGCATTTCCAGAATAAATTAAGTCAGAGCACTTGCTTATCAGCTTGGTTGTGTAAAGGCTGAATTACAATTAAAATTGGCACTATAATATAAATTGGATATTATAAGCTCTTACGTTTCTGGGTGATAACCAATGTAATACTGACTGCTTCAAAACAGTATTAAATGCCAAAAAAGGGGACAAAGCAGAGGAGAGCATTAACCCCCAAAGACCATTTTAATTGCATTGGCTAACTGACAGTGTGGGAAGTATCTCAATTAACATTAAAGTTAAGTTTCCAGTTCAAGTAATGAACAGACTTACAAACAAGATAAATGCCCTAAAATACAAGAGCTCAAGAGGTTTTTCTTACCCATGCCCAAAGGGAGAGATGAAGTAAAAACAGCAATGGACTCTGTTGTCTATAATGTGGCGCCTGTTTAGACCACTCTCATCATGAAGGTATCTTTCAAACTGGTTGTCAATGTACTGGATAATTGTTTTGAAGCTGTGGTATGGGGAGGGGGGAGAAAGAGAGGCATCTTAGATAAGCATTAAAATAATAAAAAAAGAAGTATGAAAGATAAGAACACGAGGAGAATCACACTTTTCATTTCTGTTACAAAAATTCAACTTCCTAGCGTTGTATCTACTACTGAGAAAAAGTATTTTGATAATGCAAAAAGATATTTTCATAGCAACCACCAAGTGTCTATTTATGCCTAGAGTTACTTTCAAGTGTTACTCTGTCCACTGGATCAAAAGTTCAAGTGCAAGCTCAGAAAAAAACAAAACAAAAAAAAGCACTCAAGTGTTGAGACAAAACAGACAGGAACAGAAAATTGAGGATTTCTCTGCTTTTTTTTTCCTGGGGGTAAGGGGTAAGGATTTGTTTTTAAATCAGCTGAAAAATGACATATCCCGGATATCCTCTTGATTTACAACCCTGACCCTAGAGCTAAGTTTCTATAGTTACCTATGAAAATTCTGGTATTCTAGTCTGTTTCAATTAAGTACAAATACATTTGCAAGTCATGCACTCAAGCATCACATGATTTATTAAGCTATTTTTGTTACCTTACAGAATTCTTTTTTGCTGGCAAAGAAAAATAATTCCTACTTAGTTCAAGGCAATTTAAAACATGCCCTACAAAGAGGTAAAGGAACACAAAATTTGATCACATAAATTAATGAAAGCAGTGACTAGAGAGAGAAAAGAAAACACAATGCATTACTAAGAAGATTGTTTTAAGATATTCCAGAGCATGTAGACACCTGCAAACAACATTAATATAAAAGGACACTTTATATTAAGTACTTCAGGAGAAGGGAAATGAACACACTGATGAAGATAAGATTAGGCAGATTGTGTGTCATGAACATATCTTAAACTATTTGGGGAAAAACTGAGCAGAAAGTTTAACTTGAAAAATAGTATTTTTGTTGTTGAGAAAGTGCAAATCTGATTAGAGAAATTTAAGGAGGGAACAGACAAGAGAACAAAAAAAAGAATCAGTAATCTGCAAAATGAACACAGAATGATGGCAAATACTGTGACAGGCAGCAAAGTTCAGCCCTGGGCTCTGTGGCTGTGATGAAGATAATAAAAGAAAGCAACAAGAATGATGGAAGAGATCCTGGAGGAAATTTCGCTTTCGAAAGTTGAGTAAGCTTTTGGATCTAGAAGGAATAAATCCATAGTAGAATATATATACACACACGTTTATATCTTTGCAAGATTTGCACCGTTGTAAGTCACACTACAGAAGACAACACAGCAAAGAATGGAATTTATTGGGTTCTGACCTTAGTGCTACTCAAGCCTTTAAGAACTAGCTTCTTAGTACCTAAATGTGTTGGGAAAAGGGCAACATGGTTTATGTTCCTGTTGATCTTAAATACTCTCCTCTTGGCTGGTGAAAGGTAACAAGACTGAAGACATACAAACACTAGGACAGAAACCAAGCACAAACAATGGGAAAGCAACTATCACACACTTCTCTGGCAACGTAATTAGTTTACGTGCAGTTTTCTAGCTTTAACAGCTATAATTTTCCCTATAAATATGGCGTTAGTGTCCTGTACCTCCTGACTTCCGGGAAACACCTGGCTTATACCACTGTGCTATCACTACTTAGGAGATAGCACATCCTGTGTTGCAACAGCAAACAACGCAACCGTTGCATTTAAGCCCACTGGGGGAAAATGAAAAATATTACCAAGCTGCCAAAACCCACAAAATACAGCTCAACGTAAGCCAGTAAAAAAAGAAAGCTAGCAGCAGCCAGAAAGCAGCTATCAAAGAATGACCTGCCGCACTGCAACCAAGATGAAATGAGGCGTATGATTGGCAGTATCTAACAAGTTAATCTGTAGAGTGGTTTTGTCAACCATTCTTTTGAGGCTAGATTTGATCCCAAATCAGTGCATGAAGCAAAATTTTTCCCCCTCTCTTCTCCTTAGATCCTTTCACTTCTGTCTGATGAAAGATGTTACTTAAGGACATGCTTTTCTCCTGATCCCAGCGTCCCTTTGCGTGGAAGAGCCGTTCTATGCTTCAAACCTCCTACCATAAAGAATTTTGCTATTCTCCAAACACATGCCTAAACTGATGCCAAGAGCATTCCTAGGTGTAGTCTGATTCTAGACTATAGAACTACAGCTAGCACCAAAGCTTCACAGAGAATCTAAAAAAATATCACTAAGGTTAGCAGCCACCTTTTCTTACTGGCTGTTTTAAGCACAATAGCATTTGGAAAACAAAAAGTAATCTACTTTAGAGAATGTGTTGTACTAAATCCATAACTCATCTCCGAATCCAACACTGTTATTCTTGCAATCCAGGAAACCTCCTGGACAAACTCCTGACAATATGCAATCCTTACTAGTACTTCTTCTGTGATGGAAAACACATAAAAATTGACCCCAGCACCCAACCTTGAAAGTCAAGCTCTAAAATTAAGCCCTTTTGTTAATGCAAAGACAGAAACCAAAAGCCATTACAAAACCTAACCAGGAGAAAGATATTTGAAACACTGTCAGCTACTGCTGCTTCCTAGGGATGTCGCGCCAGTTTGATTTACTCCTGTTCAAAAATAACCTCAGTAAAATTCATCACCCTGAAAACCAGGTAGTCTGCACAAACTGCAGCTTTCCCCAAAAAGTGCTTTATAAAAATTGGATCGAGATCAGCACCATCTACCGGTTAATCATAATTGCAATAAATGCTCCTGAACGCAAACATAAGTTCAAGAACATGAACTTGCTGCTTCCTCTGAACTATGAAGGAAGGAAGGTAGTTGCACTGGGTTAGTCTTGACTACAGTTTGAAACAAAGAGTCTATCCATCCAAGTCCCTATGACATCCTGTAAAGGCTAACAGACTTTGTCAAAATGACACTTGTCATGGCTCAAAGTCCTTTCATGTGACATAAGAAAACGGGACTAGAGACAATTAAAATTAACTGCACCTTTTTATTTTCTAGCATGTAAGTACTATCTTTTCCCTGTAATCTATTTAGATGTTTAAGGTTTGTCACAGAAAACGAAGTATAAACCAGTAAATTGTTCTACTGGATCTGAATCATCATAGCAAGCCTTCAAAAAGAGAGTCATTCTAAGTAAAGGGGAAAAACCTGAACACGTAGGTCTCTAAGAAACATCTTAACAGAATAAACAAAGGCCATTAGAACACAATCAACAGGAAGAGCTCTATGTAACACAATACACTGGCTGCAGAGTTCTGAGCTCCAGCGGAAGGAAGCTCTAGTCAACAGTGCACAAAAGAAGCAAGACCATGCCGCAGTCCAGAAAGATGCCTTTGTGTTATTCTGAAAGTTCAATTTTTTTAACTTAATAAAGTAGGAAAAGTGGGAGGAAAATAAAAATCCCACTACAGCTTCACTTTCAAACTTTCATTATATAACTTTACTGCCTTCACTTTTGCTGTGCTTCCCCACTACGCCATAGAAAGAAAAAGAAAAACCATGTCTGATAAAAATTTTCTCCAGAATGCTCCAGATAACACAGCATTCTGTCAAGAAAAGAGTACAAAGCATTCTGTTAGCATTGCCTCCTTCCTGATCTTTAACTTATACTGAAGAACTCACATCAACCAGTATTAGCTTTACGCACCTTTTCTCTGTACAGTGACACTTTGATTGCCTTAGGATTACCACCAGCACCACAAAAAAGTGTCAACAACAATTAATGGCTAAGCAAAATTAATATTATTAGCACTATTTAAAAAACAACCACATGGAAATTCAAAGTTTAGCTTCTAGTTGCACTGGAATAATTCAGGCATCCCAGTAAGCACATTAATATATCTCATCTTTATTTGAAAGAAGTTATCACAAGCTGTGTAGTTATCCACAGTTAAAGTGCATTACTATGATGATTTGGAAATTACATTTATGAACAAACTTATTAATTCTAATTTTGTTACTAACTGCCTGGTTCCTTCATAGATATTTTACCATCTTCTTTCTTCACAATCTTTACGCTAAAGCAATTATGTATGTTGTCCAGTGTATCTGCAGACAATTACCTCAGCCATTAAAGATTATCAGCAATATTTAGGCCAGAAAGAGCTAAGTAGTAACTCCATTAAAAAAAATATAAATGCAGTTCTATCCAAATTGCTAGTAGTATATATAAAGGACAGGAAACGAAAAATAGTCTTAAAACCATGGAAACTGGATGGGCTAGAGACAAAGAAAAATCTGCCTTGACCAGAATTCCGCCCTATCAGAGCAGCTATGGAGGCAAAAAGTTGACCGCAGCTGTCACAGAGAACCTTACTGGAGGAAAGGCAACTAATTTTGAGGGAGAAACATAGACAGCTTAGAGAACACTAACCAAACCTTTTAAAAAACTAAAAGTGTTAGAAAACTGAAACAAGTTGTACAAGTAATACAGTTTTACTAGAGATGTGTACTTTAGGCAACAAAAAAATATAAGAGAAACTTTATTTGAAAGCTCACACAAACTAAATGATCATGTCCCTGATGATATGAAGATGAGCACCCAGAATGCAGAAGTGCTTGGAAAATTGTGCTTAACTGCAAGGAATCAGAAAAGACCCTCTACCATGAATTCAAGATAACACTCCATTAATGGTAAGAATGATGTAAAAGGAAGCAACAGGTTCATTAAAGTTATCCAAAGACCACCAGCTGAATCACTTAAGTTCAGAGAGACAGACACACTGGAGTAGTGTTTGTGTAAGACACAAAGTCTATCAAGCACAGCAGTATTTACACACATACCAGTCCTGGCTGTTAATGGCATCTCCATATCCTGGTGTGTCAACTACTGTTAAACGCAGTTTCACACCTCGCTCCTCTATTTCTACTGTAGAAGCTTCAATTTGAACCGTTCTCTCTATTTTCTCTAAAATAAAGGAACATTTTGATTGTTATTATGCCTATCAGTTGCTGCAGAAACTCCTGCAGGAGAGAGCAATAGAAAATGAAATGCAATCTGAACTGTATTGTAATCTACATGACAAACTATTTTACAGGGGAAAAAAACCCAAGCTAGCTAGTCAAAATTTAACACCACATTTTTGTAAATAAACAAGAACCAATGAACTAAAAAAAGGGGGATTTACTCATGACAATATGCAAAAGTAAAATTATAATACTCAGAAGCATGCTAGATTCTTTGTCAAAAGGTATTTACACCTCTAACCGGGACTTAAGGCATTACAGGCAAAAAGTATTAGAGGAAATGGGGATTAGAGCAAAACCACATTTAGGTATATTAACACCTAAAAGGTTGGGGGTTTTAATAACAATTACTGAAGAAACAACAAAAGCTGAGTCTTTGAAAGGAAATATAAATGAGAAAATGACAGCACAAAAAAAATAATTTGGAGGATTAAAATACATCTAGATAACATGAAAAAAGGGTCTCACAGGTGAAGTTCTCAAAATGAAGCAATGTTAACTGAAAGAACATAAAATTTCATAAGGTATGTGCTGGAGGAACTGCAAAACCACATTTACCTGCAGCTCCAGGAATATAACGTTCTGGATAAAGATCAGTCAGGAACAGACTGTTGATTAAAGTGGATTTTCCCAAGCCAGACTCACCTACAAACAAAATAATTCAGGTTATTAAGCATATACACTTTTTACTCTTAAGCTTTTTAAAGCACCTCTTTTTCCCAAGCCCATGTTATGGAGGAAAAATAATTTGTTCATCAGGATCCACCCTAGCTTTTGATATAAAAACATCAAAGGCTCAGCTAAGCACTTTAAAAACACAGGAAAAACAAGCCTCTAGTGTTTTTATAAATGTTACATGAAAACGAGAAGTTTACTGTAATACATTTCATAATAAAAGCTGAAAGGTCGTACAGCGCTTTGACTATAGACCTAGAGATAGCTTGGTTACCTCAAGGAAATAAAAGCTTTTTTTCCACTTAAACTTACAAAATCAGGAGCTGTAACTCTCCTGCTGAAAATTTCTGAGAGCTTTAAGGTTTTTCTAACCTAGAAATCACACCTCGAACACTGTTAGGAGGGAGAATGAATAAAGCAATCCCAAACTCACAGCTGAACTTTGCACCCTTACAGTTAGGCTATATACGTCCTATGAAACAAAATCATAAAAATTATTCAAAATTCACCTGAGAAGTTCCATAATTCTAGAACTTCATTTCATACAAATTTTGTCCTATAAAGTAATAAAGTAAAACCTGTAAATGCAATCAGTAAATCTGAATTTAAAAAAGTAACTTTTTTCCTAACCCAAGGAATCAAAGGAGTCAACACTTAGAACAACTAGCCATGATATTTTAGATGCCACTAACTTTTCCATCTCTAAGATTAGGTTATCTGTATTTATCATCACAAGCTACACGAAATAAAAAAACCTCTACACTTATCACAAACTACCTATTTATTTCACAGACATTGCTGAAAACTCTGTCACCAAATAATCCCAAACAGTACTACAGAGCACAGAGAATAAGAAGTGTTACGCATCTCTTCTCATTTTCATTTTTCATAACATGTAATTTCAAGGTAGCTATGACAAAAAGGTGATAGTACTGTGGACTCCCTTTGCACTTCTATAACATTAAACTGATTCAATGTAAGTAGCATTAAAAATGTCAAGTATAATTCTCTTAAAACGGCTTTGTACCTGAAGGACTTTCCATCAAAGACTCCTACAGGTGCCCATTCACAGAACAGGCAAATTCAAAGTTTAGTTAGAATACCAGAGTGAGTCAGTATGGAACAGAAGAAAACACAAGAATAGCATCACCATTTCAACAGGAAGGTATTCACCATGTGCATTCATGCCTTCATTGGGGAAATGGGAGTCAAAGAAAGATTAAGCAACTATCCCTACCATCTGATGATGAGTCAGGAATACAAGAATGTCCTGTTGGCTCTAAGTCATCATCTTTAATCACTACAAATACTCCCTCCTACCAGACATGACCAAATAGCACGAGATTTAATTAGAGTGCATAGAAGTTCAAAGCTGCTGCTTCTTCTTCTTCTTCTGTATAACAGTCAATTGCTAAGTAGGAAGATGTATATGTCTATGTGAAAGAAATTTGTTGTTGTGTAACAGTCAAAAATACTTAACAAAGCACTTACCAACCACCATCAGTGTGAATTCAAAGCCCTTCTTCACAGATTTCCTGTGAACTTGGTTGGGCAGATTAGCAAATCCCACATAGCCTG
>JAVJGI010000001.1:87901507-87935210 GCA_035590275.1 Ibycter americanus
GGCGGCGGCGCCGCTCAGAGCCGGCTGGGCAGCGCCGGGGACAGCAGTACGCGCCGGCCGCGCCGTCCTTTCTCCGGGGGCCGTGCAGGGGCAGCGGCGGCAGCATGACTTCGGCGGCGCTGGAGATTTTGGGGCTGGGGCTGGGCATCCTGGGCTGGGTGGGGGTGATCCTGGCCTGCGGGCTGCCCATGTGGCAGGTGTCAGCCTTCATCGACGTGAACATCGTGGTGGCGCAGACCATCTGGGAAGGGCTGTGGATGAACTGCGTGGTGCAGAGCACGGGGCAGATGCAGTGTAAGGTGTACGACTCCATCCTGGCGCTGCGGCCCGAGGTGCAGGCGGGCCGGGCGCTCACCGTCGTCGTGGCGCTGCTGGGGCTGGTGGCGCTGATGGTGACCGTGGTGGGTGCGCAGTGCACCAACTGCATCCGACCCGGCAAGATGAAATCCCGCATCGTGATCGCCGGCGGGGCCATCTACATCCTCTGCGGGGTCCTGGTCCTCGTCCCGCTCTGCTGGTTCGCCAACATCGTCATCAGCGACTTCTACGACCCCGCCGTGCCATCCTCCCAGAAGCGGGAGATGGGGGCCGCGCTCTACATCGGCTGGGCGGCCACGGCCCTGCTGCTCTTTGGGGGCTGCCTCATCTGCTGCTGCTCCTGCTCCCAGCGTGATGAGACCTCCTTCCCCGTCAAGTACTCGGCGCCGCGGCGGCCCACCTCCAACGGCGAGTATGACAAGAAGAACTACGTCTGAGCGGGGCTGCCCCGCTCCCCCAGCCCTGCGGGGACACGGACAGACGGCACCGCGCCGGGAGTGCCTGCGGCCAGCTCCAGCGCTCCCCTGCCTAGCGTCCCTTCTTAACGGGGACCCCCGTAAAGCGGCAGCCCTAGGCAGGGCAGCGCCCCGCTGCCCCTCAGCCCAGCTCCCCGGCGGGGCTGGCCGCTCTGCTGCGGGCAGCTCCGCACTCTGCGCCGCCGGGGACCTGGTACTGACTGCCTGCGGTGCCGGGCCGAGCAAAGACCCCTTTCCCCAGCCGCACGGTGCAGCCGAACCAGCGTCTCCCCAGCCCGAAGCGGGGTGGGTGGGAACCAGGGAGCCCGGGCGAGCTGCGGCAGCGTGCTCGGGGCTGCCCCGTCTGGGCGCCACCGCTGCCTTCTCGGCCTTTCCCGGCGCAGCTCCCGGCCTTTCCCGGTGCTACCGTGACGCTTGTGAGCACTTCACCGCCCGCTCTCGGGGCTGGAGCCCCTCGGGGCACTGCGCTCTCAGGTGTGCACCGGCGCCGAGGAGAAGCGTCCCTTCTTCGTTTTCTCTCCTGAAAACCTTCATTTGGCTGTTCCTGCTGAGACTTTCACTGGTTAGGGATTGGGGTTTTTTGTTCTTCTGTTTGGGTAACTCAGATTCTGTGTAAAGCATGACACTAACCTTGGTCCTTACTCCTGCAGGCAGGTGACTGTCTGGAGAAAGGTATTTGATTTTTCTGCAGTTGTTTCAGTCCCTCAGAGAAGTGCATTGGTCTGCATTTCTTTGAGACCTTTGAAAGATTTCAGGTTTCAGAAAGATTGAAATCTTCAGAAAGGTTGCAGGTAGTTGCAGTTGTTCAGTGGAGTACAAACCAGATTACACTAGGTTGCCGCTTGAGGTTCTATATCCCTTCTCCTTGATCAGCTTCTGTTCTGTTTTTACTTGAATATCAATTCATTGCCAGAATTACAGGAGGACTAGATTCAGAGATCTAGGAGATTTGTATGTCCTGGCTCCAGCAGGGCATCCCTCTGGATCCTCTCATCTGCACTACGGGAGACTGGAAACAAAGATTGCCCCTGATGTTGATGGCTGGGGGTACGGACAGCTTTCATGGCCTTCTTGCCAAGCCCCGCTTGCTGCCAATTTTGAATTGTGTGTTCAGCTGGATATGCACTCGGTTGTCTCCCCACCATAATTTTGTTAATGTACTTTTCTTCATTTACCAAATCGGGCAAAGAAATTGCTAGAAGAATTTTACCAAATATCTTGACTGAAACTTTATGCGGGCTAATCAGGAGATGTGAAGTCATGGCTCTCAGCTCCTCCGTATTGCCCTGATAACACTGTGCAGACTGGAAGATGCTCTGGGCAACATAACTCCCATTTTCTGAGCTCAGCACCTGCTAAACATTGCCACAGCCTGGAACATTAGCATATACCTTTCCATTTTACACTGCAGAGACAAGCTTTTTTTAAAGGAGGGGTTAAGGGGTGGTGTGATACACTTCCACGTGAATTACATGTACTTCTAAATCAACACAGAATTCTGCTATGGACCACAGCAGCATCCGTATCACCATAAGGAGACTTCTGCCAAGACTTAGCAAGAAAAGCGCTCTTAATATTCCTCAGAGTGTAATGCTATGATCTCATGGGTTCCCTCACAACCATGTAGCAATACCCTGTACCCCTGACCTGAGCATTAACTCTTAGAACTTCCTGATAACGCCGAGACTTACAGACTAACCATAACTGGGTTTGTGACAGATTTACATCGACTGTGTTCTTACCTTGCTTAGCAAACTTAAAACCCCAGTGGTATTGTTATGTACACAGACCTGAATGAGACACTAGAGCCTTGCCCCTGCAAATTTTGGTATTGACTACTGAGCATGAGATTTACCCTTTTAAAGACAACTGCTTTCATTTTTAAACACATGAATAGCAGGGTCTGAGCCCATCAGAGAATACAAAAGCAGAGCAATATGTCTACAACTAGTTTTGTTCTATAAAGAGGTGCAGTTCTTATACTGTCTGCATTTAAATAAAAGCTATAATATTGTTGTTATGATGTGATATGTAGTTTTGGTACAAGAGTAAAATATTCCGTATTTCATCATTGCAACTTTTTTTTAAACAGTGTAACCTTGTAAACTGTAAATGTATTTAAATGCATATATTTTGCAAGAAATCTACCGAAGGTGGCTTGTTATGTGATTTGGTGCCTTTATTTGTTTCATGGTTACTTTATTTTTTGTTTTAAATGATAGTGTCCAACTGTGTGTGTCATCCAGCCCATAGACACACTACACCCTTGCTCAGCATTCTTGTGTCTAGCAAAGAAGTCAACAAGTATTAGCCCAAATCCTGGACCTCATTCTCTTTTGTCTCAAAGAACTAAAAACAAACCTCCCCCTGACAGACACACCTGCATGTACCTGTACTGTAGAGCCTTCAGAAGCACTGCAGGATTTGGGCTCTGACCAAAAGATGAAATCTTTCTGGGCAGTGCATCACTGGCATTTAAAAATCTAATCAAAACTGGTGTCTTGGGGAAAGGGAGGGAAACCCATGCCTTAGAAGGGATTTATTTTTTTTTTTAACAAGCCAAACTTCTTGATACGTAGCTTTGTGTCATGGCAGGGCTGGATCCTCTTACAACCAAAATCTGAAACTATTACACAAGATCTCTTGGAAGAAGCCAGCACTAACTGTGTATGTACTAGTAAATATAGCATTATCCTACTAAAAACATAACTCACTGCTGATGTAACAAGGTTTTGCTGAGGTCAGTGGGGAAGCACCCAACAATTCTAGCAGGAAGTAGGGCCCATTTTAAAAAATGTTATTATATTTAATCTCATCCTTCAGTATACATACTTGCTGCTGTGCTTTAAAATATAACCCAAGAGAATGCTGTTACTGACATCACTGGCTTCAGGGTAGAAGTCTGAAGTTGGATTTTGTTATATTTACTAAGAGCAAAGACCTACTCCTGAACTTTAAGACTTGGAAGTGCTCAGGATCAGGCCTGAACCTCATCCCAATGAAAAGAGAAATCTATAGCACTTGTTTACTATTTTTATTTTGTATTTATGATTTCACATAAAAATAAAAACATCTAAACCAATCCCTGAATAGGGTTACTGTTTTTTGTGAAAGGCAGTGGATTGTTTGGGCTCAGGAAGATGGGGTGTGACACTGGTGCCCAAAGGGAAATCTTTACCTGGGCTACCTTTGTGGGCAGAAAGGTGGATCACCTCTGGGGAAGAAGGAAGGACTGCTTCCTTGCAGAGCAGTCATCATCTGGGCTCTCCACTGAAGCCTCAAACAAAAGAGCAAGTAGCAGCAGTTGGTCTTGTGATGTGAGCACATTAGGAAGTGGAGTGTGAGTCCCAACTATTTTGAGAACAGCTCTAAGCATGAAGCTTTTTAAGCTTTCAATTCCTACACGTTAAACTAAAAGGGAAAAAAAATAAAAATCCCACTGCAGCTTGGATCAGCCCCAACCTGACCTGATACCCTAATCCTTTCTGCCACTTTTATTTTTTTTTTTTTTTTAAAGTGGATTCAAGCTGGGGAAAAAAAAACATTTTCACAGATGCACCAGAACAGAACCTGTGAAAAAAATGGCTGTTAAAGGAAATTACAGAGGCTAATTGCTAGTGGGGAAATTTGCCCAAGTTATATGACTGCCAGGGAGGTCTTTCAATATTCTGCAGACTTATTTTTTTGCAAGATTTTCAAGCTTTTCTAACAAACTGTTGCTTTAAAAATGAAGAAAAAACATCTTCAAAGACTTCATTTTGCAGCATTCTTGCCAGCTCGGTTGAGATTAACAAAAGCTCCTTGCCACCCTCCCATTGCTATGCACATGCTGAGCTGGAAAAAGGGTGTCTGCCGGCTTGGCCTTTGTCCTGCTAAACGAACCATTTCATAGTTATGAATTTGAAAGTAACCTACAGTTCATACTCTGCAAATCTGGTTAGATCCTGTCTGTGCAAAGAAGGGAAATGGACCAGAAGCAGAGGGAAAAGGAAGCTCAATCAGTCACGTTTGCTGCAGGATGTTTAAGGAAATATTTCCTTTTCCTGCACAAAGATGTTTGCTGGGCATCTGGTTTTTGGAACATACCGAAACATTTTACCCTTGGAGTGAGAAACCAGTGTAACTCTAGATTTTTATTCATAAACCTATTCCCTGATCAAATATTATGCAAGGAATTTTTTCTTTTTCCTTGGCCATCTTTCAAGCCACAAATGCAGGTGAATAGTCTCTTAAACCTACTTTCCTCAAACTGAGACTGATCCATACATCTGTATCGCTAAATGAGAATCCTGCCTGTCAGAAGCCATGCACGCCATATAAGTGCCATATTCATGCATATATTCAGCAACATATTACTGCAGTATTCAGTATCAGATGATGCCCATAATGCATCCTTTTTTTGATTAATATACTAAAGAAGAAAATGACTGATTAAGTACACGTGTGTGAGGATCTGCTTTTCTAAATCTGCTTGGTAAGACACAGCTAATATTTCTGCTGTATTAATTTAATCGGGAGATAGCAGGTGAATTCTCTTTTCAGGTCAAATATTGCATTTGTTTTACCTGTAGACTGATTGATAGGATAAATCGTTCCAAAAGCAGAGCCTCAAGGGGGCCTCATATTTATATTTTGGAAGTAACCAAGTTCTGTCATTCTTACTTTGATCAGACCTTTATGCATGTCTCTGTGTGTGTGACTGCTCCAGACTGTTCCTTGCTGTTTCCCTGCAGGAACAGGCTCTCTGCCTAGAAACCCCCCTCTTCTTCCTACCACAACCTTCAGTTATAAGAAAAGGACAATTTCAACCACTGCGTCATTGATAAAACCTCCCATGGCAACAGCGAAGGCTTTACAGTTGCTTGGATACACAAGCCTTGCTTCACCTTTTCTTTTTCTTAAACACAGATTGAGACATTCTGCCATGAATCAATTTAACAGTATCCTTTGTCTGTGGCATTTTGGGATTTTGTTTACAACCCTGGGCTTACCCCTCCCTTCCAAAGCTCACCACGTAGCTTCAAACCAAAATCTGGCAAGGAAAGGTAGCGAGTAGTAGGACTTAACATGGGAGCACGTGTGTTATGTCAAAGGCATGTGCCCAGGGCTCGTGCTGACCTTGTCATCATGCTTGATTCCAGCTGCAGCCTGGCCATTCTTACATTGCCCTGAGGTATAGCTTTGCCTCACTGAAACTGGCACCTATTGTTTGGGTTGCTGATCACCTCCAGATACTCAGGACCCAGAAGGTGTGCCAAGCCCAGCCTGCAGAAACCGCAAAGTAATTGTCACAACTGATTACACATGTTACGGTCTTGATTACTTCAGTGTGGTCACAAACATCCTCTCTGCCTCTTACTCATACATGCACACACAGGGAGATTCATGTAGTCCTTTACAAGTTCGTAAAATAAACACAGTATTGCACATCCCTATTTTGACGGACACTTGAACGGGGTAGATCCTACAGTCACTTTCGCCAGCACCACTTAAATAAGCTCAGGATAATGCGGAAGCATATCACACAAACTTTACCACTTACAATGTGAAAATACTCATCGGTAAGAGCCTATTTTAAAAGTTATCTAGGAAAATTAATATACCAATGAGCTTGGATATTAGAGCAGCCTGAATATAACTAACTGATGTGTTTACTGAACTACTGGCTTTAGCTTTGTGTTTTGAGAGCAATGGGGACTGTACATACAACATGGATATTCTTAAAGGAAAAGAGTAGTGAGCCTTGAAACTACTATTTATAGCTGGTTTGGTTTCAGTCTACAAAAGGAAGAAAATCACACCTCAGTCCATGACCAACAGAGCTGTCAACAAGGCACACCAATCTCATGGCATTAATATAGGAGAGTAAATTAAGAGATGACCTCCAACACCCAGTACAGAACAGTACAAAAGGACTTTGACCAACTAGAAAACCAGGCAGAAAATAAAATAAGCTGCATCTTGTACTCTGATCCTCCTCAGAGCATCTTGAATGGCAAAGGCCATTCACATTCACTAAAGCCCTGGCAGCAACTGGCAGAGTATTCATTCACAGCAGGTACCAAATGTTCCTGGAGCCCAGCTGAGGTGTCATTCACACTAGTTAACATTTTTTTTGGAAAAATATGCTTAGTTTAGACAGGCTGAGGTACCTCAGTGCTATTATGTACAGCAATAGAGGTGGATCCATTCCTACTACACCTCAGCTTCAAGTCCAGGGAGGTTCCCTTCTGGTGGATCCTCCAGGCTGCACTAGCCAGGCTGAGAGTTTGCATGACACAGGGAGGTGCTCTGGTGTATGCAAACATGACAGATGAGATGATGCCAGTTCATGTTTATTTACAGTGGAGAACAAAAGTAAATGTTTAAAATAGCTGATTTTTACAAGCAAACAACAGACCACCCTCTCAAAAGTGACTCTGACCCATTGAGCAAGCTGCAAACTCTGTGCCGGTTGTAACATTGCTATGCATCGCTCATTGCGGGCTAAGTCCTGCAAGGAGGTAAGTTACATGTGTGCGAACTTTAGGTCTTGGCACCTTACAGCACTGTGTTGGCTGTGGAATTGTTTTGGGTTTGTTTTTTTTTTTCAGATGAGCAGAAGGTTTTCATGGTTAAAGAAATGCACCAAAAGCTAGGAGATGCACAATACCAGATCCTACAACAACATATTTAATCTGGTAGCAAAAAGTTTGCAATGTCAAATGCATTTTGAATTTCAGCTGTGTATGTTTCTAAAGTTTCAACCAACCAGGTTGGCTGACAGAGATCTGAGAGACATTCATCTCAATCTCATACCAGGTACTATGGCAATTGGTCTAACTATATGTGGGTACCTGTGGGCTCTATTCCCACTCTCAAACACATTCTGACCTAAATCAACTCCCCTCTGTTACACTCATACATAACTCATTAGCATTAACAGTACTTGTGATCAGAACACTTCCACAGAAGGTTAAACCTTAAGATAATTTAGGCTCAGCCACAAAAGTGATCACTCAGGAAAGAAAAATAGGCACTCCTTGACAAGAGCGTATGTGAAATCTCAAAATGGTACGATTCGATTTCAATATAGCTTCACATATTTGAAGGATCAGGAAAAAAAACCCAACAATCACAATTCTTATCAGCTCTAACAAGTGCCTAGCACAGCCGAATTCTTGCGCTATGTATATTTTTAGATTACTCTTCCAGTTATAACGTTCTGTCCTTATTGTATATCTTTTGTTAGAATTAGGATATCTGTTGTAGCAGCCTGGATAACCTTTAGCCTGAGCTACAAAACCTTTAACAGTTTCCAATTATAACAGCAATCTTTCATTCTGTAATACAAATAAACCCAAGTGTTATCTCAACACAGAAGACTCACATGAATACCCAATGACTGCAGAATGATTTCACCATTTTTTTTCCTCTATAATTTCCTGCTATTATTTCATTGGAGGTGACTGCCAAGCAACATAATACATGTCACTGTTTACATCTACTTTATTTTTGTTATACTGTTGACATTTTAAAATGTTGACATGCAAGTTTTAGAAATTTAACATCTACTCTGAATTCCATTATGTTCTTGGACCCCCAAGTTATTTTTTGACTCTAACATTTCCTCCTGATTTTATCATCTTATCAAGTTGAAAATGTCTATGTGCTCCACTACCAGCCAATTTTAGAAGTCGTAACTCCCACAGCTTGTGCCATGGAAGAGGAGTTTCTATTGTTCAAAAAGGTGTAAGACACATTAATAACAGTACCTTTGCAGATATATGGAAATAGTTTCCCCATAAATATAATCTTTGTTTACCGTAACAACATGGCTTGAGCACCATTTTAGAGAAAGTTAGTTCCATTGGGTGGTATAGCAAGGAACTAAACAAAGATGTTATTAAAACAGTTGTTCTGCAATAGATACTGGATTTTCCCAGAAGCCAATACCATACCAAGAGTGTAGGGCTAATGCTGTTGTTTGGCTAATACCGAAAAGAGACCCCTTGTCTGCTTGGGGTTATTAATGACAACTATTCAAGACATCCATATCATCATTACAGTGTCCCTCCTAAAAGGAAAGCTATTATCCATGGCATCCTGCCCAGATTCCTCCAGAGCTGATTACATTCTTTAAAACCTGCACTTTCAGTTCAGTACAGCAATCTTGACTTTATACCTGGATGGCTGCATGGGCTCATTTCACACTCTGAAGCAGTTACTGCCATCTGTCCTAAAGGCTGATCATCAGTGGTGGGAATACCAACCCCTCTGTCTCCTGCCTTTCTCACAAAATTGTAGATTTTACTTTCTTGCTGTCTGCAAAACGCATTCAAGCCTTGCAGAAATGGCCCTTTGGCAGATTGCAGTGCTAGTATTGAGCTCCACTGGTGTGTAGAAAACAAGTCCACATCAAAGGCAGGGTGGGAGGGGGTGGTAAATTGTAAGACAAATTTTTTCCCCTTAACAGAGTTACTGAAGTCTGAGCCACGTCACAATATGGAAATTGAGAATTTCAGTTTTAGTATCTGTTGCTACACAGGAATTTGCATTATGAAGAAAAGGGCAAATTGCAATCCTACTGAACCAAAATATCTTAGACCTGTCCTAACCTGATATTGCATTTTGTCCCTCCTACAAGGAAATGATGGAGATGGGCACACAAAGAATGAAATCCAATGGAACGGGTATTTTAGAGATCACTTACGGATCAGCCACATGGTTCAGTCTTCTCCCTTGTACTGGCACACGTTGGGAGTAAACTGGTTAAGAAGACTGAGCTAGCTGAGAGCAAACCCAGTAGAAAAATAAGCAATGGTTTTCTTTGTCTAGCCATCATCTTGCCACTGCACATAGTAACACGGGTAGGCAGGACACAGGAGCATTTAAACTGCTGTGAAACTTCACTTTGTGACCTTGCAAATGAGTTAGAATAAAACAGAAGGGTCTTAATTCAGATGAAAAACAAAAGAAAAAGGAAAGACATAATGAAAGTGCTTTATACTGAGCAAAGGTGGGGTAAGATACCACCTTGCTGTAGGCACCAAACTGAGTGAAACTTCCCCCTGAGCTGTCAGTGAAAATACAGACATTGTACACTGACAAATGGTTAACAGAAATGAGTCTGGAAATGGAAATGAACATATCCAGGGCAGAAACAAACACTAAAGAGCTCAATCAACTTAAAAATGTAAATGTAGGACTAAAATTAATCTGTTTCAGAAAGCCTAGAATTCACCAAGTTGAAGGTAAAATAGGAAGGTGGGTTTTTTAACACATAGACTAGAAAACAGCATAAATAACACTTCTATACATAAGGTGGTGAGTGTCCTGGACAGCTAGAGGGCTCTAAGACTGATCTCAGCAACATAAAAGTTTTTCATTCTAAAAACAAAGGGATAGAACTAATATGAGTGACTGGACACTGGATAAAAACCAGCACAAGTTACTAAATATAGATTGCATCCAATGAGACCTGATACCGCATACCTAATAACCAACTGATCTGTCACAGTAATGTCCTTTTAGTTCTCCCTGACTATTTGAATCAGAGGCGCTCTTATCTAACATCCACCCTGCTGAAGGGAGAAGGTGAGGCAAGAAGGAAATAAACAGTTTCAGGTTTAATGAAATAAAAGACCACAAAAAAATGTGCTGAATAACAAAAAAATGAGGGGTCATCACATTTTTTTCCTAGGGGCTGTAATCAGGGAGGAGGAGGAGTAATGATTCTTAAGTAGCTTCTGCCAAGTCAATGCAGTACTCTTGGAGCCGTGTACAGTATTGCTATCTTTGAAAGGCTGAGACAAGATACCCTTTCTAAAAAGGAAACATTTATTGGTTATTTGGAGATAGTGGAACAGATGAGTAAGCAGATATATACATACGTGGAGACTAGTCAGAATGGGACATTGGCCAAGAACACAAACAATATCTACGTCTACTGGCAGAAAGTCTCCATGAAGAAGGATAGAGTTGAGAGTTTATGAGATAATACGGGGGGATGGGGTGGAACAGACAACACCACACAAAAAAGACAAGTTACGAAAACAAACAATGCTGGCATCAGCTCCTAACCATTTCAAAAAGAAACATCTCTTCCAAAAAGATCTTGTTGTCTCCTATCATCCATTTGTGCAAAGAGATGAGGATTTTCAGACTGGGTAGATGGCCCCTGTGCAGCTGTGCTACATTTCATTCCCTCTTTTGTTGCAGAGACAGTTTAGTGGGACACACTCCCATATCCTATTCCCTTTCCTTCATTATTCACAGCAGAACCTTTCACTTAGCATTTCTAATAGCGCCATGTAGTGCTGTCGGTTCAGGAAATGCCTGGCTGTATTCACTGCTAAATCAAGCAGGAGTCATGCTGGCAATTCAAGGAACACCTCATCAGTGGAAAAAAAGCAATTGCTGCTGAGCTATTGTTTTCCATTTCATTTCACACACTCAAAAGAGCTCTGGTGACCACCCAGTGGGTGCCCTGAAATACAGATTCCAAGACACCTTCCTGAGCTAGAAAGGCAAACCAAATTTACTGCTTACCCTCTATTGTTACTCAGTCTCTCTTTTCCTGTTAGTTCTTATTTTCTATTTTTGTATTTCACCCTGTCATTTTCAGTCCTTTTCAGGTTCCCTTCTCAGTTTTGCATGCAACGGTTGGAAAGCTTCGCTGTGACAGAGCATACTATGCTCGAAGAGTTTGCTGAGGGGATACTTTACAATAGGAGCCAGCAAGACTGAGTCAGAATTCAGTAGCTTTAGCAAGGAAAAAAAGCCTCATATAAAGGATATGTTCATTAAGTTATTGTTCTAACTACGCTGTCCTTAACACTGGTATCAGCTAATCTATTTACACGGCTACATTGCAAGCGGAACCAGCTGAAACAACAATACTCTTCCCCTTCTTCATGTTCATGAAGTAGCTCACGCTGGATTTGCAAAGCAGGTAACCATACACCAACACCCATGCATGAGCAAATGCTGTTTTTGTGGGCGTGAGCAAACTACAGCTAAGTAACAGGATAAAGAAACCTAAACACTGAGGGGAGATTCAGACCTCTAGTAGGAAGAACGGGAGGCAGTTTAGCTTAACACTGGAGACAGGCAATGCACAGGCAGAAAAATCTCACAAGGAGAGAGAGCAGGCAGGAGAGAGGAAAACTGCAGGTTGGTTTGGCTTTTCTCTTCATCAGACTGTTTTAGGTGGACCAGGTTTCCCTCCCTAGAACAGACACATCTGGGAAACTCCACCAGTGCTTTACAATGTGTGCATACAGGTCTTTAAACGATTGTGCTTAATTTTTCAAAATGTAACTTTTACATAATCCAGAAATGGTGCTGTTCTGATAGCGTACACTAGCGGAGTGCTATTACCACTAAAGGGTAATGGATTTTACTGACAAGTATAAATAAAGAACCACCTACTGGATTGTATTTTTAAAAGTAGAAAATCTTTTCAGTCATGAAGATTTTGTCAAGTGAGAAAGTACAGCTAGAAATGACAGATACTGCCTTTAAAATCTTACACTTCCTAAGGAAGATACCACTATCAGTACTAAGTGGTGAACTGGTCTAGTACTAGATAGTTACCTGAATGTTCAACTACAGATAAAATTAAACCTGGATATTGATTTAATCTAATAAGCAATAAACATCTAATTAGTCAAACATGGACAGCGTAAATGCACTAAACTTCCAGATCTGTTTAGGAGGCAGTAACTGGAGACAGTTGAGTATGGCACATACCAAACTGCACACTGTAAAACACCACAGATCTCACCTAAAGTATCAAGTTGCAGAATTACATTACAGCACAAGTTCTGCAACTGTTAAGGTCAAGATCTTGTTTCCATTAACCTATGAATTTTTCTAAGGGCTCTAAGATTTGCAGGACACCCTGAATAGCCTCGAGAGCAGGCTTGCATCATGAGACTGTAGGGCAATGGTTTTTCAAATTTGAGATCATGTAAACAAAAACTGCCAAGATGTGGTCTGCCCCACAAAGAGTGATGAGCTAGAAGTAGCCAAATACTCTTTCGGGTTTCTTTGAAGTGGACAGTTATCACTGGAAAAACCCAGAAGAAAACAGCTTCCATATAATGTGACAAGGCCACTTCCAGTTAAAACAGACTTTCCTGAAGGAAACACAGCAGCCTCAGGTAAAAATTTATATTGGTCATTTCCTTAAAGATGATTGTTACCCTGTACAATAGGCAGAGGAAATTTTAGTCAGTGCGTGTCTAAGAGGAACACAGCAGGGGTCCGAGAAGGTCATCTCATACATCAGAGCACACTCGACCCCAGTGCATGCTGCTGTTCACAGAATCTGTTTTGTGGGCATGAACCACACGTCCTCGCACAGATCCAGAATGACATACTTTTTAAAGGAAGATTCTTCTCCATCTCTTCAGAGCTTTGTACTGCAAGCTACCCTAGCCCTAATCCTGTGACCTCTTCACAGGTGACCGATTTCTGATAACTGTAACAGCAGATATAAGACAACAGTATCTTAAAAGCACCAATGGTTTCTCACCATCATCCTTCGAAGCAGAATAATTGAAAATATCCATAAAGTAGGAAAATATTATAAGATAAATCACTGCCTCCTAACATTAAAAATACTCAGTGCTGATAAGATCTATTTAGGCAGCATTTTGAAATTACAGACCAGGTCTCTTAGAGAAATGACTAGCGCAAGATCTTTGCTTCTTTCAGTGTAAATTCCTGTTTATTCCCCACTCTCATGAAATGCTTTATTATAACAGCCTCACTCATCTAAAAGGAGATTTTCCCAAGCCACAGAAGGGAGTCATGCCCCTCCCTCCACCTCCATTTTATTTTAGTCTGTATCAATTTGAAAATGAACTTATTTGGAGCCAAAATAATTTTTCCTTCCAGTTCTGCAATGCCACATTTAACATAATATACAAATATTTAGGAATGTGACAATCCCTTAAAAAGCTACAACTTCAAACATTCAGGCAGATTGCTAACACCAAACAGTTGCCATAAAACAGCATAAGAACCTGATGTGTATTCTACACTCCTGTTATTCAAATTGTGAATTACTACACTAAACACAACAGTGTTTAAAGAAAATACCATTTTACATATCCATTCTATATAGGCTACTGATCCAGCTCGACTTTCAGATCAGACAGGAGACAATTATGAATGGCATACTTATTTCAGGAGCCCCTTGGTGACTTCTTTCAGCAAAAAGAAACATACCAAGAGCTGAATGTCCCTATGAATTCTTTCCAATTCAATGGCAGGTGCCTCCGATTTTCCACTGACATGCTGCAAATGAATGATTAAATGAAAGTAAATTCCACTGAGCTAAACAGTGGAAAGAGACACCAACACCACAGGGACTGAAAAAACAGACAAGCTGTATCAACAAGAGGTGACTCTAAGTGCTTCATCCACTTAAAAAGACAGCACCTCTTTTCGTAAGGGAGCATTACCTTTTTGCAAGGGGCATGAATCTATCACCTCATTTAGAACTGGTTTTAAAAGAAAACAAAGGACTCAGAATATCACAGTATTTATCTAACACATGTAACCTAGTTAACATCAAGGAATACCCGGAGAAGGAGGAATACCCAGAGAAGTCACCTACAGTTCTTAAATACGTGGCCAAGACTTCAGAAGGAATGTTGTTGAAGCGGGGAATACAAAAAACCCTCAGATTTCTTAATGAAATAAACCCAGATTCAGCACTAGAAGGAACTATGTTGTGATATGGCTTGTGTACATGTTTTACCTTAGTTTAGTTCATGAGGTATGATTAGGCTTGCCCACAAATTCCTATATGGAAGCTCTCTACAGAGAGCTTCATTTTAATCCTGCTTTAAGGATGTTTTCTGAGCCTTCAGCTCATTGAGAAGAGCATGCTTTATGAGATCAAATTACTAGAAAACTTTTTATCTCTTACTATTGAGATCTCAATATATTGCCCAGCTACACAACTCTGTAACAGGTAGCAAGTCAAAGCAACAAGTTCCAGGGTAGCTACCCAGCTACCCACCCTGCCTTGAGGGGGAAGAGGAAATAAAACTTGTTCTATCACACAACAGCACTGACTGAGAAACCTACATTCTCTGCTCTCTGTCAGACCCAGGACTGTCATGAAATTGCGTACAATTGAGTAAAAGATCTCTTGCCTACTTTGAATGTGTTTGACCTTTGTCTTGCTTCTGCCACCTTCTGAATGACAAAAAACAAAACTCAAATGCTTGAGGAGAGTGGGAGTCCAGTCTGAAATAAAAGTTCACATTATTTTCTTTCCCTAGGGAATGTTTTTTAATATTTCCTGCTAAGAAAATGTTTATAACCTAAATGCTGTGCATAAAGGTGGCACTGTACTTTAGAGCTCCACCCTGGGCAGCGATTTTCCTTAGTCCTTGAATCTGATCCAAAGGGAACTTTCAGTACCACCTTGAAGCCAACAATGGTACACAAGAGCCAAGAGGGACTTCAATTTTTCCATTTAAAGAAACAAACATTTCACTGCTTGCTTTGCCTCTGACAAGCCAGACTGACTCACAAAGTAACTTTCGGAGGAATGTTTTCAAGAATATGCCTTCTATGAGGGAATCAAGACCATCATGACTGACAGCCATATACATAAGATCAACAAATAAATGATGTCCTGGGAACAGTCCCGAGTGTTTTAAGTTCTGTTTCTTCCTCAGCTGTGACACTCTATTCATTACTCCACTTCCCTTTTAATAAATACTCTTTTGTACTAGTCCCATCTTTGCAAGTTAGCATACCCCGAGTGGCAAGTTCAACTCACCAAAGCCATTTTCAAAGAACTCCTGCACAAAAGAAATTGATTTTAAAACTTCCCTTTTTCAGACTTTAAAACCAGGGTACTCCAGACTAGCAATTAGAGCACTCTCTCCTAGAGAGAAGCAACATTTTGTTTCTCTTATAATTATGGGCAACTGACGACTGAAAATGCTGTGCTGAAAATGGGAGTGGAAAAAGTGAAACCGAAGCATGAAAGATGTCTTGAAACATTTCAGAGTTAGTTTTCCCTCTGTAGTCTGAGACATTGAGATTACAGATTCTAAACATGACAATTCTAAGGTACTTTTCGCACCATCCCCATTTAATTACTTCTTTCCATAGGAAACCTCATGACTGTAGAAGGAAGAAATATATACCTTTGTAATAAAATTTTTGATTGAAAAATTTCACAAAACAAGTAAGATTAAACCTTGCTGTATATTACCACCTTTCACTTTCAAAACAAATGACAGAATACAACATACAAACTCAAGCTTTCCAGCATTTATGTTCTGCTCCCCAGGACTTCTCTACCTACAGTTCTGGTCCCATTGAATTCCACTTGTCAGGAGGGCAGTTACCTACATCCTTTCTAGAGTTTCACTGGATTTTACTAAACAAATGACAGCTCTCCCACAAGCCATTCAGAATATTAAGACTGCAATGGCTCTCCCAGATCCCGTCAGGTTTAAAAATTATGATTGCTATCTACTAGCATAAACTCAAATCGATGATAGAACAGATAAAAACACCAGACTCTGAAATATCTCTGATTTATTGCTTCTGTCATAAAAGCAGTAGGCTCTAAGAGAGCAGTCAGGGTGAGCAGTGGGAAGAACTAGAGCCCATATTGTTGTAGTATCAACCATATTCCCATCTAAGTACTAAAGCATAAAAGACAGTCTGAGGATCGGCATACATGCTCCTCTAGATCAAGGCAAAACCCCCTATCATCTCCAAATATTCAACCCAGGAATATTTTCTGTCCTTTATATAACAAATTTTACAATAGCAAGTAGAAATAGTGAATATTTGCACAAGAATTTGCTTAGAAATCATTGTAGAGACTTTAACTTTCATTAACAAGAACAGAGAAAATACAAACAATAACCTTCCATTATTTCTGTAACCAAAAAAATCCTTTCTAAACTTGTAAACAGAGCTTATAAGCTCTTTTACTGTTTTTGTCATCACTTTTTTGCCATCAGTTGTCAAAAGGGCAAAGTTGAGTGTTAAGAATTATTAAATGGAGGGACAGAGAACAGTCAACACTATAATACCGCTCCATAGACTTGTGCACCCACACCTTGAATACTGCATGTAGGTTTTGTTCTCCCCTGTCTGAAAATGATTCAGAGAAGAGCAACATGGTAATCAAGATACAGAACAGCTCCTGAAAGAGGGAAAATTAGGTTGTGATTCTTCAGACTGGCAAAAGATAACTGTGGAGAATATAAAAGATTTACAAAACGATGAGTACACTGTAGGGTAGGGACTACAGAGCACCAAATAAGCTAGCAGTTGGCAAGTTGGAAAAAAAAAAAAATACTAAAAAGTTGTGCTTTTTCATGCATCTAGCTAGGTTGCTAATGTACTCACTACAGAATATTGCACAGGCTAGAATTTTACAAGGACTCAAGAGGAAGTTTATCCAGGTTCACAGATAACTACTGACAGTTACAAAATACACAGAAACTACACCTGGTTCAAGGTGTCTGAGGACTGGGAGAATACTTGTGTTTGTATCTGGAAGAAAGCAAATAGTAATTGCTTTGTTTCTATACTCTTCCCTAGCACCTGCTTTTGACATTACAGAGGTCGAGATACTGATTAAATGGCCCACTAGTCTCCCCCCATGGCTGTTATTACCATGTTTAAAGTGGCATAGACCAAATAGCCCATTTATACAATAGAGTCATAATTCTTTTTCCTTTTTTTTTTTTTTCTTAAAAGAAACAGTAAAGGAAGTAAGAATTAATTATTACCCACTATGCACCCTTGATATTGGTAAGTACAAGTCTATTAAGTCACTATGAATCTTCTGGGGAAAGGGATTCACTTTCATTCCAATCAGATGAGGTCCTTACTATGCAATTTCAATTATGGCTAAATTTATTACTCCAGAAAGAAAGTGGCCATGAATCACTGTGCAGGGATGGTATAATTAGTCAGCTTGTTCAGCTACTTCAGTACTTTGGTATTTAAGGATTTTCATTATTTTATTTTCTTAAAAAAACAAAAACATTTTAAAGGATTTGTTTCATATTTTTATTGTTCTCTAAAACCGATTAGCAGCAGCAGCAGAAATAATTGAAAATGCTCATTATGAGGCTACTATTACAGCAAGCAAACACAGTGGAAGAAAAAGAGGTATTGCAGCTCAAATATAATCCTTAGGGAATGTTTCTATTAGTATTCAGACATGGCTAGGTGAAATATCACCATACATCTAAGAGGGTAAGCCGATTTCTTAGTGCTTTGTTTTAAAATGACTCGTAGGACCACATTTTCTGTTTGGGCAAATAAATCAAAAGCATAATAATCTCTTCATGAAGACATGTCAAGAGTTCTTGGCATGGAGTCTCTGTCCAACACTTAACTGTAAAAAGTGACCATTTTAACTAAACTATACCAGAGTTTCAATGAGCCATTCACACCACCAATTTACTGCTGCTGAGCTGAGCTACTTTTATGTCAACACACTGGGGACTCCACAATTTTGGATCTTCCCATACAATGATTCTCCAAGTAATATTAACATATTAATTTACAAACTCCATAACATAGAATAAACTACATAAGGAGTGTTTGATACTATTTTACACATTGTAACACATTGACATGCAAAGGTGTTTATCTATTGGCAGAGACTTCTTCAGGTTTCCACATAGATTTAATAACTTTCTTTTTACATAGCAGTCAGCACTCCTGACTGATTTCGGGCCACATTTGGATGGCCTAGGGATTAGTTCAACAGCTGATCAATTCTAAAATTTGCAAAAGCATTCCTGTCAACTCCAGCAGACCTTGGGAAAACTAGAACCTTAAAACACCAAACCCCAAAAAACAATAAAGGAGGGAACAAAGGAAGCTTATTCTCCATGTAATGGATCCAACAGCTTGAAGCTTACACATCTGTTTGGGGGTCAAAGAACCTGCCAGTAAAGCAATTACCAACACATCATAAACAAATACAACCACTATAAAAACTAGCTCCCACTTCTCATCCTCCCAGCACGATGCAATGTGCTGAAGCTAAAGGGTGCATGCGCCTGAAAATTTGTTCGTTTTTCAAGATGGTGAGAGTCACCCACTAAAACAAACACACAAACACTCCCCCCTTCCAACTTCATCGCAACACAAGATCTGTATTTATCACAACAGCAGGAAAAAGTGGTAGCAGCAAAACCCAAGCATGCCCTGAAAGGGGAATGCAGTAAATACATAAAAGTTCCAGGAGAGGGACGGGGGATACAACAGCAATAAGAGAACTGATGAGGTGAGATGAAGGGGTTCACACAGAGCTTCTAATGAGCGGGTGGAGGAAATACAACAGGAAAACCAGAACCCCAAACAAGAAGATAAAAGCAATAGCTTGCTAAGGTACCCATCAAGACTATTTGATGTATTGAAAACATAACACTAAATGTAACTAAAAACAGAGATAGTAATTAAACTGAGATGTTAGATGTCCATGCTTTTTGATGCCTTCCTCACAACACTTTTTTTCCCCCCCTGTCTAAAGGTTTTGTACAAGGAGAAAATGGGGGATTTATTTGTTTGTTTAGGATTCCCTGATAGATGGCCACTGAACGATGAGTCAGGGATCCAGGATGTGCAAGACATTTTATGCATTTACTGAGCAAGCAGACTGTGCAAGCAGAAATTCAGTTTTACCCAGCACACATTATTAATTCCGTATACACGACGGTGGTCTTACATACTGAATCCCATTGTATTTACTGTGAAACATACCCATGTTTTTCTCTGATATTTACATCTGGAAGCATGAAAGCACTAAATATGTGATAGGGTTGAACTAAAGTTACAGTCATTGAGTGCTGTGAAAATGACAGCGATTCCTTTGTGACAGATAAGTTTAAGATAAATTTCAGAAATTCACTTAACTGACTCAGCAGTTTGCTACTGAAAGATGAAGTGAAAATATTTAGAAGCGCACTTAAGTGTCACACATACTCCTAGCTTTTACATCGTCATCATGGCTTGGCACTAGTATCAGTGTTCAAAAAAACAACATAAACTTCCATGTTTCCATTTCCAGAGACTTAAAGCACAGTAATCTACTTCAGATACGTAATAAAATTACTGTATGCTGTGTACAGGCAAAACCCAAAGTACACTGGTAAGAGGGAAATATCATTTATCATTTATTGTCAATACTACCAAGTAAACATGCAAAACAAAAAGATGGCATTATGTTTTATCTTAGGAGGTACAATTTTTTGGCCATTGCAGCTTGGCACGGGGATTTTACTCAGATAAAATGACAATATTTAAAAAATAAATAACTTCTGTTTGAATAAAAAGATATAGTTTAATTAGCTTTACGTTGGCTACATTTAAATCACATTTAATATTAAATTAACCTATATTAAAACTCTGTTCGAGTACGTTGTAATGATACATAACCTTTACACATTCGTTATAATACATGAAAACATTGAAGTCACACAGAATTCAAGCAAACATTGCAAGAAGAAAAGAATTTCAAATGTACACATATACATATCCACCCAATGCACAGCAAGTTAAGCTTAACAAACCGTACAATTTCCTATGGCAAAAGTGAAATGAAATCTCTGTTATGAAACAGGATTGAACTAGTCTGTCAACATCTATAACGCTACAGTCTACACACAATTATCATAGTATTTTAGGCTCTTTCCAGGAAAATCATTCCCAAAGCCAAGCTACAAGTGACAATACAATATCACAATGCATGACTAAAAATGCTTTATCAACACCGAAATTTCCCAGATTTTTCATTTGGTATTTGGCAGTTACTCAGTACTTGGATTTTAAAAGCCCTAAAATCTTAAAACTTGTCTCACAAAACAGCTGTTTCAGTTAAAGTACAAGACCTCAACCTGACAGTACTAAAAAAGTTTCAACATTCTAGAAATTCAAGAAGAGTTTCACCAAGTTTCTTATATTTAAAAAAAAAAGGCATTCAAGACAATTTAAAAAGAATATTTGAATGGTAATATAATATAAATATGGAACTTCTTCAAACCTATTCTTTTTGTTATTAGGCAACAACTAAACATCACAGGAACATGTCTACTAATAAAAGCAGGTTTGACAAAAAGAAGTCCAATTTGCACATACTCCTGGTTGACACCTTTTGCCATTACAAGGACGGCATATTTACAAACAAGCAGCGTTCAGTGTCTATGAGCCCTAAGGTTAAAATCCTTTTAACTTTCCAAGAGGCATAAAAACAACAGTCCAGACCTGTAACAGTACATTAAGATAAAGCAAGCCGATACATCACCATTGCAGCACCATGAACTTTGGAACATCCAAAATCATTTCAGAGCACCTGATCCTCAGCTTCCAGCACAAGAAGCCAGAAAGCACCACTGTGTAACAAGGACAGAAGACAAACTGAAACAACCAGTAGTCAGAGTGTAAAGAAAGAAACAAGCAGATGTAGAAATCTCGGAAGCCACGCATGACTATGCAATCTAACAAACAACAACTGCAGCTACTGATCCACCGTTTCAAACTTCTAAGCAAACAGAAGAAAAATTATAGTTTTGATAGCTTTTTGCAAAAAGGTAAGTCCTATGTCATTTGGCTAGGACTACCACATTCACAGACTGTTGTCGAATGCTTCACCTTATTACGTAGCGTAAAGATAATCTTGTCAGATTACTTCACATGTTAATACTAAACACCAAATCTTATCTAGACATGAAAAAGCCATAAGGTACTTTATATACTTGCAACCAGCCTTACAGGTTGTCTGAACAGACTTTACAAAACAATTTAGTTTGGCTGCCTCTTTGGGAGAAAGCAAGCTATTCCCACCCATCACTGCAGAACAAACACACACACACACCCTTCAATAAAAACAGTTCATCATCGAAAAGCAGTGATATTTCAAGACAATTCCAGCTATTTGACGGTTCCATAAGATCTACAGCAAAATCTGTCTTGCCCTAAAGTAACTGTAAAACAGACTTTGATTGAGTGGGAAGCTATAGTCACAACTACAAACAAAATCTTATATCCCCACCTTTATTCCAGATTAAAAACTACACACTAACATAGACTACAGCCTTAAGACTGTGAAACAAAAACGCAAATTCTACATTAGCATCAAAGCCAAGAATGGTATTGCTATGGCAAAATTCTGTCTTCAGCTCAAACCAGCCATCATAATTAAAAGCCAGTAACAGCGTATCAGCTACAATTAGCTAATATCCCAATTTCTCTCAAGAAACAAACTGCTGCTCCTTTTCCAGCTGACATTAAAAAGCCACAAAAAGAACAATGGAAGAAAAGCTTATGGATGATGAAACTTAAATAAATCTTTTAAGGAGGAAAAAAAACCTTAAAATTGCTTGTACATTGTCTGCCTCCTCCCAAAAAGAAAAACAATTGTCTTTGTAAGAAACTCTTCATTATATTTTCACTAGATGTTGTCACATTTTCTTAGAACATTCTACAGATACTAACAGGCTAGTAACTTACTTGTAATTAATTTTTTAATTAATTCTCCTTATGCTGTCTTACCTTTAGGACAAGAGAGAAATGAGTGCATCCAGAAATTTGCTCCGGTCTTCTGTTTTCAATTCAATTACTAAAATATGAAATATTTTATTACAAGATGCAAATAACTGAAAGATATACCAGATGTCACACTTGAATAATAATTCTGGCTATACTTATTTCTATTCGTACTCAACTTTAATAAGCAAAAAGAGACACTATTTATTTGGACAAAATGCAAAGCACTTGCTCTTAGATTTCAGTAAACTCAGCTTTCTAGGTGCTTACAACATGATATAGCAGCCACTTTTAAAATCTAGGAAGGTTTCGTTGTATGTTCAACATGCATATGTAAGCACATACTGTTAAAAACTGCCTCTTTTTTAAGCATGTACAAAGATAGGCAAATCTCAATGTACAAGTGCCTCATTTTTCAAACAGACAATAAAGAATGCATCTCATAACATGAATACCATACTTGGCTTGGTTGCTAAAAATAAAATCCCTCACAGATAACCTCATAGATTTTACACTGAAGTGCACATATGAAAATCATTACTCCACGCAAATGTAGATCATCTCAAAAAGATACACAAGCCTCTGCTTAGTAGTTTATAGTTTCTGCACAAGACAACACTTAGAAAAAAGACTGACAAATAACGTACTTTGTGTTACGCTAGGCTCAGGAATAGTGTATCACATACACACCCTTGATGTTTGCATCTAAGGCACACACCAATGACTATATTGTCTACAGTCATGCTTCATGGAGGCTGCGTAAACACTGACCCCTAAAGGATTATTTGGTGAATGAAGCGATAGGCAGCATTACTCACTTGACATGTCAAAATGGTTGTGTAAAGTCCTGGAATTGGTACTGTCTGCAGCTTTCTCAAATGCTCTTCCAAAAAAGCTAGAAGATGAAGGAAATACAAACAAGCATTACAGAAAAGGATAGATTTACTAAGCTAGAAACATGGAACATTTTCCTTGCTGAGAGTTGAAAACGTCTTCCAGATGTTTTTCCTGTGCCATGTATTCAACATGCACATCGCTTATTCAGGTGCAAGAATCTTAACATTGCAGACTCTAAGAAATGAAGTCATGGGTCATATAGTGAACTATGTCCTTCTTGCAAGATAAAGAAATAGTTAAGAGGGAGAGGAGGGAAAAAAGAACCACAACAGCAACTTGCAAGGAAACTGTGAAACATCTGTATCCTCTCTCAAAATCTCTCATGCATACCGTACGCAAAAAGTGTGTTTTTTAAGGAGGATACAATTCAAGTCAACATATTCAGGGTTAAATAGGTACAGGAAAGACATATTTGCTTCAGAGACAGGAAAACTCTATAGATAACCTTTAGCAAGAACTTTGAAACAATATGCTTACTTCTTTTTGTCAGAGCTTTCTGTCTCTGGAGGAATCCCCACCATGATCACAGTTCCCTGTTCAACATCCATTGGTGCAGCCATTATCAGTGGCAGCAATTTACAACGCTTGTTTTTTGTCTGGAAGCCAGAAAGACTCTTTGTTAGACAAAACTCAGGAAACAATTTAGTTTCAGCTCTGCATGTGAGATACTATTACAAATATTAATCTAAGGATACAGCTATAATGCAGTTCAACAGAAGATGGTTTCTTTACACAATCTCTTAATCCCTTTCTTTCTTACAGTAAAAGTCACTTTAAGGAAAAATTTTAATTCTTTTCTCCAATCTTGCATTCCATTGTAACACAGAAATTTTGTGGGTAGACAAGATATGATTTACAGTAAAGAAAAAGCTCTTAAAAAAAAATAAACAACGCCCCCCCAAAACAGAATTGCAGGTATGGATATCTAAAAACATGGACTAGGCTTATTTTTTTGCAAAAATCATTTCATATGAAATACAAAAGGTAAAACATTGACAAACACTGTCTTCACTAGAAATTATTTCCCCCCATCATATTGTCTTACAGCAGTAAGCTGAAAGTTCAACAAGTTTTGTAATTTAATTAAATAAAAAAAATCTTCATAATTACACATTTTTAGACAGCTAAGTAAACGAAATAGAACCTTGTTTAAATGTTCTCTTCTTAAGGTAAATGTTTTGCCGTGAGTTTTAAAAATGCTGTCCTGCTCCTAGTGGCAGACTAGTTATTCATCACGTTTAACTTTCAAAATGAGGACAGACAGATGCAATCTGACAAGGATGTACCACCATAAATATAATTTACAAATTTAGAAGTGCTCACTCTGAAGACAGTTCTCAACCTTAAACCTCATTTTTCTCTGAAATGTGTAACTAATAGCTCAAAAGATAAATGCAATTTAATTTCAGTTGTATTAGTTGTAAAGATCAGAGGATTTTATTTAAACAGACTCTTCAAAGTACACATTTAGTGATATGCTTCCTCAAAACTTAAAAAACTACACAAAGGTTTTAGACAGTAAGTATCTTAGTAATGAAAACTTCCTAGAAGAGTATTCACAGATGTGCTAAAACTATCCAACCAATTAACAGAAAAACATTACTAATATTTTCATGTTTTTAATAATCAACTGCAAGTATCCAACAGAACAATAACAACTACATAGGCCAGAAGTTTGTTAGCCAAAAGCTTTTGATTTACTTACAGAGCAAACAAATGACTTGAGTAAGTATTTGCTAAGCAGGCACAGAGACACTGGTTTAGAAAACAGTTTCACATCTGGTGTGCCCTAGGAAAAGCAGAATTATTTCAATTACAATCCAAGATGATTCTCCACTTAATTTTAATATCTATTGAAAAGTCTAAAAGTTTTGTGTGGCTCAAAGAACACTGAACAAGAACCATTACAATATTGGAGTTTGAGCTCACCCACTTCCCCCTTTGAGAGGGCTGAATCTTCCTTTGGGAAGTTCAGAGTAGATGTCAATACTGACGCATCAGAGGACAGCACAGTATAAATAAATAGGTTCTTCCTTACGGAGTCATTCTTATTCCGTCAAGCAGTTAGGAAAACAGTGTTATTCAAGTTTGATATAGCCAAATATAACAGTCAAATGAGACAGTCAAAAACTAGAATTCTGACCTCCATGAGAGAGCAATACAGAAAAGGCCCCTGAGAAATTACAAGGTTGGTGCAAATACAGCTGGCTACTGTCTGCTGAATGGCACATAACTGCTTTTTGGCTAGGTCCAGTCCTTGGTGCAGTTTGTCCAGGTTACCCCTGCAACAGAAAGAATGAAAATAGATACTTTGATATAGAAATAAAGCTTTTCACATAGACGTGAAATCTAAATGCTGTTCACAGGGATGCTTTGATTGTTCTTCACTGGCTTATGAAGGATCAATGCATCTTTTAGATAAGTAACCCATGTTGTTCCCTAAATAAAATTATAAAAGAATGAAGAGACATGTTCAGTACCTGGAGAGACTGTCCAAAGCTTTAATGAAATTAGTTGTTTCATGGCCCTCTTTCTCTATATTCTCCATGAGAGAAGCTGTTGCATAAACTATATCACTTGCTGAGAACTTGTTCTTAAAGCCAAAGTGAATGCTGAAGGTCTGAACTCTTAAATCTTTCATTCTGCAAAGTGAAATAAAACCAGTAAAGATTAACATTAGCAATATTATTACCAACACTGACCAGCCATCTCCTCACTATGTTAATGTTAAGAACATGAAGAAAAACCATACCTAACATTTGCATCAAGCCTGGTATTACTTTGTCATCTAAAAACCGTTTTTCAAACAAGATGCTACACCCCCTTCATACAAAAATATTAACTTCATTGAAAAGTATTTTCAGATAAAGCGTTTGTATTTAAAACAATTTACCCAAACTTGTTTGCAGATTCTTCAATCATTTCCCGAAGATTTTCTTTCAAAGACATGTCCATGGAATTAAACTTCTGTTTCACTTGCTTCAAAGGCAAACTAAAAACAGAAGGAAAAAGTACACTGATAGGTATGCCAGAAGAAACAAATATTTTGCCTTCCTTTCACAAGTCTTTCTTAATATTAGATAATTTAGCAAGTTAAGTCTGACTACACTTGTTTACATTCTTTTTTCTTTAATGATTGAAGAGCGAATGTGAGAAAGCATAGGTTATGTACTAATCCACTATTCCATAAAGGCATACAGCTGAAGTATTCTTTGTACACCAAGACACAAGCTGTGTAACTCAACTCTGACACTGCAAGCTACTCAGGGACCCAAAATCATATTTAAAAACTAATAAGCTCATTACTCATAAACTATATTCTCAATATTTTCCCATAATTCATTGAAAAAATGATCTTTTAATCGAGACCCAGATTTTTATAACTCACCCCATGTCAGCCAAAAACTCCTGGAGCCTCTTCTGCCCTTGTACGGACCAAAGCTTAAGGCTAGCAGAGGTATATGAAGTGTTACAGAGACTTTCGTATAGAGACCAGTGCTGATAAAGTGCCAGGCGCAAACTGAATAGGAGTTATGGCAAATAATTATAAATACATGTATCACTTTAAGTTACAAATAGTAACAAAACCCCACAACTAGTAGGTTAGTCTTCAGTTGCCCTTATATATTGCATCATTGCACTACATAAGGTAGAGTTAGAAGCTGCATGTGCACGTAACACAAGAAGAGCAACATTGACTTGTAACGAATTCTGAAAGGTTAAGTTGAACTGAACTACACGAGCTATTGAAGTAGGGATTCAAGTTCAACAAAACATTCACATTTCCATTTCTTTTCATTCCATTCTCAGCAGCAGAGATGGTGCTGGGATTTTTTTTTCCCTAGATAAAAACTGAACTGTGGTTCACAAAGTTCATTTTCCCCAGATCTTATGCAAGGATACTCATATTCAAATGCTATTCGCATGCAATCAATTGACAGAGAATTTTCTTCATCTTCATTGCGGTGGTTATGGCGAGACACATGACGCTGTAGGATTCCAATATCAGTCACATACTTCATTCTTAAACAGAAACAAATTGTCAGTTCACTTTCTTCCCCTGTATTTTTGTTCTTGATTATGAGAATATAAAAATGCTTCCTAAAGTTTACACATTGGTCAGTCAGCAGCATGAAAACTGTAGATACACCTTTAAAAAACCCCAAATTGTTAAATAATATTTTGTTGATATTCAGTCATACACCTAGGCAACTGAAGCTAAAATAAAACAATACAGAGAGACGGATAGATTGACCAATGAAATTAGTCAATTGCATTTATTTCCTTAAAAACATCAGTGTATACTAACAATAGAACACCAGAATTAAAGTCTACACATGTACTACTAGAATTCTGACAGTATCTAGAAGGAAATAAGAAAAAAGAAAAAAAAAATAAATATCTGAAACTTGTTAACTAGAACTGTAAAGGAAGCTGGAGGATACAGAACATATAACATTTTTTCCTTTAATAAAACTGTATCAAGCTCACATTTATGTCAACTACTATTAAATACCATTTCACAAAATTATAAACTCAAGTGACTTTAAAAAAAATAGTATAAAGCGAGTAGTATAAAAGGAAAATACAGGTTTTTCTCATATATATTTCCATTTTTGGAAGGCATCAGATCACATTCAGTCATTAAGATATTTAATATCACTGTTTATTAATTATCCTGTGCTACATTAATTCCCATACGCTTCCTGATCCCTATCAATTGCTATTAGTAACTCCTAAAAAAAATAAATTTAGAAGATATATAAATAAATAAAACATATAATAACAAAAGTGTATTTTTAAAAAAGTCTTTCTTACTGAGTGATTTTATCTTGGACCCACTGATCTGTCAGGCCAACAATAGCCCACCTAAAATTGGAGAGAAAAAAAAGAAAAAAAGTTTAAAAACAAATTCCAGTACAGTATATTATATTTCATTGTCTAAGTATGTAACAGAACAAGTCAGAAACACCATTTACCAACTATACATAGCAGTTAATTACAAAGCTATATAGTGTTATTCCCTCTTTAGCAGATATACGCATACAGTACCATCCTCCCTTTTTCCATGCAAAATCTGTTGGTTGCTTATAATCAATTTACACAGATGTGTCCTCCAATTCAAGACTCACAAAATAAACTCGAACCTAATACTGAAATCAAATGGATTTGGGAAATCTTGCCTCTTTTTGCTAAGGGTTTAAGGTTCTAGCCTCTATGAAAAATGACAATGGAAACATACCACAACATGTCGTTCAAATCTTTAGACATTATCCATGCCAGATCAAACATGACCATCGCAGACTACATGAGAGAAAAGCAAAAAGACAGGGTAAATAAACACAAAATTCTCACTTCGTTAAACAAATTTGCCAAGTACTAGCATGTTACTAAAGCTCTAGAAATCACATTGGTCTGACAATCTGCCAGTGTCTTACTTTCTAAGACACTAAGTAGAAAGAAAAATATTTTATACAGCTCTGCAAACCTGCACCATGTGTAAAGCAGCACTTAACAAAATATAAACATAATCAGACAAGAGGCCAAATGACAGAAGGAACAGTTTGATGTCTTAAGTGTTATGTTTGAAATATCCTGATACTTTGAAAACGCTGAAAGGCAAACAACCTCTGTACATGCTAAAGTCTTCTTGCGAGAGCATTTAGTGCATACATAGATACTGCTGTCAAGACCTGAAAAAATTACACTTGCATAACTTTTTTTTATACCAGCATTAAAGACATCAAATAACAAAAATGTTGATAGTTCTGGTATGTCATTTTCCCTCACTGTTGACATCACATTAGCTACTGTGGCCATTGCCTGTGAGTCTACCAGTATTGTTTCTATGAAACAAGTAATTAATCAACCGTAAAATTAGATGTACACAACCAGAAAACATTAAACTGCCAAGTCAAACTACTTTTATCTATATGATGTATCTTATACATAACAAAAAATTTTAAAAATTCCCAATATATAACTATATTATTATAATGTATAACATTGTTAGATAATTGTAACATTGTATTAGATACTTAGAACACTGGATATTGTCCAATTACCTTTACACTGGCACATTGTGTTTTTACAGCAAATGACAGTTTATACTTACTGATGTCCCATGGTATTCGTATTGCTCATAATCAAAGAGAATTTCTCGTCTGAAAAGGGGGAAAAAACCCACATTTCACTAAGTGGTGAACTGGTCATTGGATCCAATTAAAAATATAAGCCAGGAATTGCGAGATAATATTTAAATTTCATCTTTACAATTAATAAAAAAAATTAAACTTGGGCTAAAAGTTGTTTTTCTGCAAGGTAATTAGATTTTAGTAGTAACATGGAAAACATACTCGTAAAGTAAAAAAGAAACCAGGATTTGAGAAAGGATTTAATAATTTTTTCCTGTCTGATTTGCTCCTGCTCGTTGCTATTGACAATAGTGGGACTGTAAAGGAAGAAAACAGAAACCCAAATTTCACCCTACGATAGACAAGATAAGAATACCGCAGCTACTTCAAGTGAAGCAATGCACCAGTTGTTACTCAAATTTATAAATTACTGTTTACAACTATCCGCCATTTAAACATTTTATTTTTAGATAGTAAATATCTCTCTCCACTTTCTGAATAAAGTTAGAACTAAAGCATCCTGCAAATCAAGCAGTATACAGCATCATGTTTTTATATTGTCAACAAGATTTTAATCAAAGAATAAGAGAAAGGATACAAGCAACATAAAAACCCCAGTTACACACACCTGCGTGCCTCCCATTCTCGCCTTTGTCGTCTTTTCATTGTTCTCTCTATCACATCCTGTAAATTAATTTGGATATTAAAAAGCTAGAAAAAAAACACTCTAGTAGATTAGCACCTATCCAGGTACTTTAATGACTAAGTCTTAATTAAAAAGAAGAATGATTCCTGTTAATAACATCTAATGACGAAAGTATTACTATCAAATATTTTTCCAAAGAACACACTTTTATAAAGTCACGGCATCTTTCTGTGCTAGCATTTATTTAGCTCACCTTCACAAATAAGAGGCCCAGTACACAGTATTTTCAACACTAGCAACATTGCATCCTACCATTTCATAACATAAAAATGACACAGAGAAATAAAGATGAGATAATGAACTTCAGGGGGCAGGGGGGGCAGGGAAAGGCACTCACTATATATTTAAACTCCATAAATAGCATCATCAGCTTGAAAACTCAAAGAAGTTAATATTTGTGAAATATTTAACAGATTTGAAAACAGCTTGTGTGTATGCTATTTATAAATTTTCCTTTGAATTTCTGATATCTGCTTTTGCCGAGTGAGCAACCTTTGTAGATTAGTAGGAAAAAACGTACAATCTTAGAATGCCTTTGCATTTAATTGTCTTTTAATATTGCTAGCCTCAAGCCTTTGCTTCCTTGTATGGTATAAATAGAAAATACGCTACAAATAACATATGGCAAATTTAATTTTTTGTCTACCATAATATACTTCTGTTAGTTTACTGCTACAAGGACAGACAAAACATATTGCTAACTTATTTGTAAGCTTCTACCTTCTCAAACAATTATTAGGGGAAAAAAAGTTTACATCTAAACAAGTTGTATTGCTAGACTGAAAAGCCCAGAGCACATAACCAGAGATGGATCTTTTCGGTTCGCTAGTTACACAAAGGCAGCATTACACATAATCCAAGTTCAAAACCTCTTTTTATAAGGAGAAAATATTTCTACGCAGTTCAGATAAATAAACATATCGTATATGTGAAACTCTACTGATTGTAGTAATTATTTTTAAATCTTACACTCAAATTTGTGATCTAATGGAACATAATTTTTAAAATCAAATGCCATTATTATGATGATGTAAAGTGCACGTAATAAGTGTTTTATTTTCCTTCTTTTCATATAAAAGTAGCAGAAACACACCTCTTGAAAACGTCTACGTTTTTCTGAAGGTTCTGACCCATCACTTTCATCCTCTGAGTCCTCTTCTTCATCTTCTTCATCTCTGAAGATATCATCATAAGCAGGAACATCAAGATCATCATCTTGTTTAACTAATAGCTTAATCTAGCAAGAAAAAAAAAAGTATTTAAAATAAAGTATCATATTTAGTGATTAAAACACATTTCAAATGACCAAGAAGAATACTTCAGATGCTTAGTAAGAGAAACTAAAAATTCATTTTGGCTGTGATAGATTCCTGGCATAACAAAAATATTGCTTTGTAATACAAAGATCATACTTATACAAAATAAAAGTAAAAAATTGATTCCTTTGTTACAGCATTACCGAAAAAAATATGATTTTTTTTTGCTTGTTGAAGTCATGTTGTCAAATCCTTTGTGCTTAATACTCAAATTCTAGGTGTTGCTAGATGCTGAGAGATGGTACATGTTACATTCTGGAAGATGTTTATCCTCCCATTTGTAGCAGTTTGATTTATAGCAACAGGATTAACAGGTGCTTACTACTGACAACCATCAGACTGCTAACAGTATACATTTTATTACTGAAAACAAATTTTTTCTGATTACATACATTACTACTGCAAATATCCATTAATACTGCTTCCTGATCTACTAGCTAACTCTGCAAGCAGTTTTGCAAAACAAGGAAAAGCACTACACCACCCACCACACTGTGCGAAGATTTTTATTGTGAAAGAAAAGCATTTACCTGTGTGTCATTGTAAACATTCACTACATTGATAGGTCTGTGGCTGTCACATACAAAAAAAGAAGTGTCTTCTTCAGGCTGCAAGATCTCCAGAAGGTCAACATTAGCACCACAATTAATAAGAACAAAATATTTGAACTGCAAACAAAAGAGAAAAAAAAGAAGAAGAAAAAAAAGAGAATGCTTTTTACTTAAAATAGCAGGAAACATGGAAGACTGAAAACACCTTTATGAAACCTCCGAAGCAGTCATCATTGCCAAAACTTGTATTTACTTTCTGATAGTTGATGTCTCTGAAGGAGGAAAAAAAATTTCCAAGATAAAACAACAAATTCAGGAATGTTGAACACCCAATACTACCACCTTTTATATCTCAAAATGTGTGCAAACTTAATTTGACTATCAAAATCATAGCATACTAATTTGAGCTGATGTAAAAAACTTGGTAAGTTTGTTACTGGTATATTAACATTTAACGACTGTTTTGAGGTAACCAATAATAATAATTAGTTTAAGAGCTGACATTTTAAGTTGGGGAAAGGGAAGAAGTGCATATCTGTATAAGATGAGCTGCAACTTAAGAAGTTTCCAGTATTTTTTTCACCTGATCTTTATGCTCAAGAAAGGCAGTTTCAAGTTCTTGCCATCCAGATACTGGGACGAGTGTATACTGCACATGATCACATTGAAACAAAGCCTGAAATGAAGCAAATGGCTGTTAGCAGAGGTGAGGGAAAGCAATCTCTTATACAATGCTAGAACTCTATTTCATACAAATCTTTATCTTGAAGACATCTGAAATGACAAATGACAAATCTACATAAACTCCGGGAGTATGACTTGCCAACTTGCAGTGTCATAACTCATGGAAAAAATAAGTTACAAAACAGATTAAACCTTCACCCTTCCCTCAGTTCAAACCGATTAAAAGGATCCCCGAGCACTTATTCTTTTACTGTTAGCCTATAGCGATAATAAACAAAGACTTACTTGGAGTATTTTACAAGCACATAATGCATCAACATCTGAAGCAACAAGAAGAAGAACACGCTGCAAAAGTAACAGAGTAGCAGTATTACCATAGGTGCCATTTCTAATGTGTTGGTACATGAAATGTGTAGATCACTGTGAGACCGTAAAGTAAGAAATGTAGGTAGTCATTATAATAAGCATAAAACAGGATTGCTTTTGAATGGTCACTGCAACCAAAATTAACCAATTTTGGTTCCTGTAAACATAAACAATTCCACATACCCAAAATATGTCAGCTGCTTTGAGGAAATAAGTATTCAGACTCCTACGAACCACACATAGTTGTAAAGGTTCAGAGCTACTCAGCCCTACAACTGTTTTCATCATGTCTAGAAAGGCCTATGTTTTCACCATAGGATCTAGAACAGTCTTTACTGAAGAAAATGTGTAGCAAAAATAGGAGCAAGGCAACGCTTGAAATAACCCTGGTTAAGGCAAACAAATTTATCTGGTGTTTTTTTCGGTGCTGGGGGTTTTTTTTGAGATTTTGCTCACAGTTGGGGAACGTGAGGGAAATGCTTTCATTTGCACAATCCAGAAGACAGTTTCACAGGTAGAAATGCTAACAGAACGTCCAACAAAAGCTTTACCACTTCAGCGTACACATCCACTCTGAACAAAGTGAAGCAGACCGTGGGTTAAAAACGAAAGTAGCCCATCAGATCTGAGCTAAGAAACCCTGCAAAAGAAACCTCCAAGACAGAACGCAAGACTCGGTGTCGGAGGGAAAAAACACACTATTAAACCGATTAAA
>JAVJGI010000001.1:87949780-87989575 GCA_035590275.1 Ibycter americanus
CGGCGGCGCCCCCGGGGGTGGAGGGGGCCGCCTGGCAGCACGAGGAGGGGGGGTGGCCGGTGCCACCGCGGGGGCCCCGTTGCTGGGCCAAGTTCAGTGCTGAAGCCCCCCAGATGCCATGAGCCGCAGCACCGGTCATCCGTGCTGCCCCTCGCCATGGAGGGGAAAGCTGCTTCCCATAGTACTTCCACGATAACTCCCAAAATTTTACCTAGCGTCCTGCCCGCCGCTGCTCTGGCGATGCCGTAGAGGTGTGTGAGCTCAGGCGCTTCCAGAATGGAGCGTCGATATCGGCAGAAAGCTGTGGACCTTCCTAGCGTGCCCAGTGCAGGATAGCATCAGTGTTACGTACTTACAGCGCTTATGAGGAATGTCCGGAGCAGTGTTCCTGGCAAAGTGGTGAGAAGAGCTCTGACACCACGAGCTCGCTTCTCTTTATGCAAGTTTTGTCCCCAAATTCATGGGTACAGCTTTATTTCAACTGCAAACTGTACACCCTGCTATAAACGTCAATAGCTGGGACTCATCAAGCTGCCTGGTATCTAGAATAAAACCGAGCCAGAGACCAGCTTATTCAAGTGGGAAAAGTGTGCTTCGAGTTAAAGAACGCAGATGCAACTTTACAGCTGCCTTTCTGTGTGCATTGTTGTCTTTGTCATCGTGCTGCAGATTTTAAGAACCGTAACTTAAGCTTCAAGTTGCCATTTGCACGCGTCTTTACTTGAGCTACTCTCCAGGGACCGTACAGTCAGCAGATGGACATAGCCTTTTAACGAAAGGTTGTAGTGAACTGAAAAACCATGAAAGTACTGTATCGGAGATGTTTTTTACGTTTCTGCTTGGTTAATCTAAACAAATGTAGCACTTACATCTTAGTTTCTGGCAGCCTGTGGGCAGACTGTCCTGTGCCTCTCTGGATCTTCAGCGGGAGTGCACTTACGAGCAGCTGAATGAAAACTTTCAGCCTAAATCTTTGCCGGTTACAGAGAGTAGATCTGTAACCTCTTTCCTCGCTTCTTTAACGGGTGCATCTTTTGGTATGAGTGTGTATTTGAAGTCTGTGGCAATTTAAAATAGGTCTAACCGTTGCAGGGAAGAGTCTTCAGCCAAGCCGTTTGCAGCGAGGCTCCATTTATGAAGCCCTGTGATACTTTGCCTAGTGGATAATAAGTTACATAGGGCCTCGATTGTCCCAAATTTTATTCCCATTTCTGCCACTGTCCTGCTGGGATGACTTTGGACAAGTCACTTTGCCATGGTTTCTCCACCCGCAAAACAGATGTTCATCACTGGCTTCATTTGTGAAATGCTTTAAGGTCTGCTAACGTATACAGGACTATATAACGTTTATGCGTCCTTATCCTTGGGGCAAGGAGTGCAGGATGAAAACTGGTGAGTTTAGTCAGCCTCTTTTAACATACCTGGGTTCCGGATCCCGCAGGCATCGCTGCATGGAGGTAGCCTCGGTCACTCTTAATGGGCCTGCCTGTTCGCTCTGAAACCCCTCCAGAAACAGGGTAAGGGTAATTTATGCTGTGTGTACTGGAGACTCATCATGATAATTCTTACTCTTTTTGTTTTCTCCATGGGCACAAGAGGCTGCTTCACTGTTGTTGCTTTGTGAGCGAGAGTCCTTGACAGCGAGACTGGCTCTTCCACACGCCAGATCAAGGTGCTGTCATTCCAGCCTTTCCCTCTCCCCACTCAGTTTTGGGCTGAATGGACTAGAATGAGTTTAATGATGCTTACAGGCATACACTCTCCATGAGATAATAGACGTTAGAAGTTAGTGTCATAGTCGGGAAATTCAGTACACCTGGGAATCGTGTGCTGCTCAGCTGAGATGCTGTGCGTTTACGGTAAAAGCACTTTAACACATTTTGGCTCTACAGGTTTTTGTCTTGCAGTTCTTAATGTCGCTTTATCTGAGTGCTTAGTGGAAATGTTTCTTCCTCAGATGCGTTTTCCGTAAGCTTTTCGCACCTTTAATGTGAGTTTATTAGATTTTGCATGAAATTCTCATTGTTGTGTTCTTCTCTTCCATGTTTCTTCGACTTAGAGCAAGGAATAATATTGAAAAGTGCAATCTAATGGTGGGGGCGGGAACAGATGACTGTAAGATACAGATGGTGTGGTTTGCTTCTCCTTCCCAGTTTCCCATTCAGTATCTCTATAAAGATGCATCCTGCATCCGACAGTTGTATATACATATTTGGCACACAGGGTTTTGGGAGCTGGTGCTTAAAGAGGGCTAACGCAGGCAAAGGCTGAGCCCTGCAGGAAAGGAGGTCGCTTCCCGTTCTGAGAAACCCGTGCAAACCCCAAGGTGCTGTTCGTGTATAACAACTTGTAGAAGTTGGAGCCTGCTTTTGTTTAAATACGGGCACGGAGTTTATTATCTCTCCAAGCTGTAATGGTGGAATGTAAATATTTGAATTGATTTGTGAGTCATGTTGGATGTTATGTATCAGATGGGCTGGAAGCAAAATGAATAGAAAGTCATTCATCTTGTGGTAGAAGTTCACGTAATAGTGTCTGTATTTCATTGATTAGTGCCTAAAGTTAAATAACAAACAAAAATGATGCAATATTTAAAATTGCTTTTTTTCTTCAGCTGGTGTTATTTTTTTTTAAAGGTGAGACCTCTTCCTTCGGCTTGAATTATCTTACTTGGAACTTTTTGTTCCAAGCCTGTTTCATTATTGGTTTTTCTTTAAGTACATAGTGGGTATTTGGGTTCTTTAAACAAATAATCCAACAGGACATCTGGTCTATCGTAAGGTGTTCTGGTTTTAATGAACCGGGTTTGCTTCCTCATGCAGTATGATGCTGGGAGCTTCAATAATTTAAGCTTTTTTTTTTTTTTTTAGAAATTATTACAAGAGGGCAAAATGTCTTAAAACATACTATGTTATATTTGAATGTTACTGCTTAGTATCACCTAAATTTTGTTTTGTTGTATGGTTACTGTTAGGAAGTTCAACACATTTCCAGCTGGGAGCATGGGAAAGCATTCAGTCACTTTGAAACAGGGACCTTGTGCCTTTTGGCTTGTTTCGACAGGATCTAATAACGTAATCAGATAAAGACATGGACCTGGGGAAGGAAGTGGTTGCTATCAAATAATGGCTCCTTCTCTGTTATTTTGAGAAAGTGAAGGAAGTGTGGAAAAAAACCAGTATGTGTGATTAGTATATAAATTACAGGTAGTGTGGAAGAAGTCTCACAGCTTTAACCTGTGACAGTTGTCCACCACTGTAAATGGTATTCCCTTGATAATGGTACCCTGGAGGAAAAATAACCCTGGTAATGACTTTGTCTTGCTAAATTTCTGTCCTGTGATTGCTTAATCTGTTCTCTGTTGTTGTTTTGGGTTTGTTTTTAATAATTTGACATCTCTAGGCTGATAAAACTGGAAACAAATACAAGTCTTGGTTTACTTGGGCAAACAATCTAATGGTTGTTGAACTTGTTCCGTGTTTTAAGGGATAGACACAGAAGTGTAGAGAGCAAACCTATTAAAAACATAAAGAAATTCCTTCTAGATCGTGAAAGAGTTAATATACGTTCATAAGCAGGTAGCTTGACTAGTGGTTCCTTCTTTCAAATCTAAGTAATCTAATTTAATCATGGAATGGGTTGGGTTGGAAGGGACCTTGAAGACCATCTAGTTCCAACCATGGCAGGGACACCTTCCACTAGCCCAGGCTGCTCAAAGCCCCGTCCAGCCTGGCCTTGGACACTGCCAGGGATGGGGCACCCACAGCTGCTCTGGGCAGCCTGTGCCAGCGCCTCGCCACCCTCACAGTAAAGAATTTCTTCCTAATATCTAATGTACATATATCCTCTTTCAGTTTAAAACCATTCCCCCTTGTCCTACCCCTGTCGTGACAAGCCCCATGTTTCTCAATAGCCAAGAAAAGCGTGCACAGCTCTGGAGCAGGACACTGGGAAGATTTCCCTTTCCAAGTTGGTGCATTGGCTCTCAAATGCCTCATACTGCTAACATTGAAAATTTGGACGTGCCGCTGTGAACTCCACGTGTTTCACCTATATCTGTACTCCTGAATATGAGTATGTAACAAAACTGCCCTGAAACGTCATGCAATGTTTGTGCCAGATGGGAACTGACTTGCTTGTGACATTGATGTGCTGCTTTCTGATAAATAGTAAAGCTACAACTCTGAGGGTTGGCTGAAGGGTCCAGGCGAGGTGGTCTCTAGTCTGGATTATCCCACTGTGAGTCTCTATGCTTTCTGGTGCTGAAACATGTGGTGGCTCTACTACTGCCTGCAAAATGGATGCGAATGATCTTTTTAGCTGAAGTGGCAGAAGCTCAGGTTCCTATATCCAGTAGTTGCTGTTCCCTGCCGGCATCCAAATGGGGCAGCTGCTACGCTTTGCTTCACCAACAGGTCATTCAGCCAGAGCCAGGAATGAAATCCTGATGCCGTGTGGTCCTGAGCTAGTTCTTAAGTAGTTGCTTCCCTCTCTGCTTTGCTCTTGTCAGCTTAAGTTTATCCTTTCCTCCACTAATAAAATTACCTCAAATTCCAGTTGAAGTAGAAGAGCACAGTGAAAGTGTTGTGGGCTGAAAACTATGGGCTCTAAACAACCGAACAGTCCATGTTTGATTTTATTACCCCCAGATCTTGGAATAATATCCAAAGCCATTTGAAATAAAATCCAGACTGACCTTTAAATAGTATTTCATCCAGGTTGACTTGTAAGTGTTCTGCTGTGCCAGTATATGACATGGCATTTTGCAGTTGCTGTTTGGATTTTCATTAATGCAGAATGTCTGTTAAGAAGAGGGTGGGACGGGTTGAGCCTGGGTGTAGTTGGACAGATTTCCTGTCTATGGAAAATGGAAGGCTCTGTACAAACTCCTAGAAGTTTGGAATTCAATTTAGGAAACTAATGTCTCTTTAAAGGTAATCACTGGATGCATCTGGACATTGCTGGTGAGATTGAGACGTATGAAACTAGTCCAATTTATTAGGAATTATCCATCAGATGGAAACAATATTTACTTGGCTTTTATAGGAGATTAATTTGGCAGGCCTCATGTTAACAAGTCATCGTGCTTTAAACTTATTGGCAAACTCTGTGGAAAAGCCCAAGTTTATTGGGCAGATCATTGTGTGTGATTAGTTACCTGTGGAATAAGATCCCTTCCTGGATCACAGTTGTGCCACGTAGGAAACTTGGGTTGTTGTTGAGGGCTTCATTTATTACTGCTGCCTTTCCTGAGTGCAAAGTCCATACCCTTTTTAAGCTTCACACATAAAATAATGCTGTGTGGCCTGACAGCTTCCACTGAGGTCTGAGTTTTTAGGATTATAATAGTTTATGAAAATATCTGCTCAGTGCTCATTAGGTAGAAAACCAAATTTATGCTAGGAAAAGATATAAAAAGAAGACAGTATCTTACTATATACATACATGGATCATTTGTGTTTGAACACTCTTCAATGCCAGTTCCCCTCCGTGTCATAAAACACAGGAGAACTGAAAGAAGCTCATAGTGGAGTGACCAGAATGATCAAAAGTGTGAGACAGCTTCTGTACAAGGAATGACTAAGGAGAGTGGGACTCTCTGGGCTGGGAGTGGGAGGACTGAGCTGGAGATGTGATGAACGCGTGTAGGGTTGTGAGCGGCAGAAGAAGGGGTGATGCCAAGTGATTTTTGTTCACTGTTCTCCCATACAAGAATTAAGGGGTGTTGAAGTAACAGCAGGTGCAGGATATGCGGAGGAGGTGGTTCTTCACAGAGTCCATGGCTGAGTAGTGGATGCCTTGGTGTTAGGGGCTGTCAGTGTTAACTGAGGACCTGAAAAATGGCTGATTGAATTTATAGAAGAAAAGTCTGTTGAGGGCCTCTGATTCCAGAAGTCAAGAGCTGGAAATTTTCTGGAGCAGGGGGATTATCCCAGGAAGAAGCATTGTGTGCTTACCATAGTACAGATCCTGAGGGAGGTATCTAGTGCTGATTTCTGAACGCAGAGTACCGGGCTAGGTGGACATTTTCCCTGGTGTGACTGATGTTGAACTTTTATGGTGAATTTGTAGCTAAGGTACCTCTGGCTCCATAAGTCAAACAATTTGCTAAATTTCAGCAACCCCATTTGCGGACCTGTGCAAAAACTTTGCCCAGAAGGAGGAAGAGAGCTGATGTTACTGCTCTTGTAGAGTTGTGCTCTTAAGATAAGGCAGAAATTGGAGAGGCTGTGATAGCTTTAAACACCTAGTAAAGGAAGGGAAAACTATGTCCATAATTTTTGCAAAGCAACAGGTGCAATGACTGCACAATTTTTTGGAATGTATAGCATATCTGTTTTGCCTGAGTAATGAGAAGGCAGTGTGCCTGTCAGACAAACTGACCAGTGTGTGCTTGGGTCACAGCTACTTTTTAATGTAGACTTTGGGGAAGGAAGAGTGCTGGAATTGGAGCACGGAATTGGATGGCTGTGTCTATTAAACTAATTTTAAATACAGTATTATTAAACTACAAACCACCTAAACTCTGAAGCCTTGTTCATAAGTGCCGTGCTGGTTCTGGAAGCCGGAATTCCTCCTGATTGTTGATGCCCCTGTGTTAGAGGTTACTGTTCCTTCTGATCTGGTGGGGAACTGTTACCTGTTGGTGCGAATGATATGACAAACAGGCAAAATGAGCCAGGTTAGTACAATTAAAAGGTCGTTGATAACTGCCTTCCTGGAAGGAGCGTGCTCCTCTTCATGTCTCATGGCAAATTTGAAAGTACAGTAAGTCTTCTTGCTGAAGACTGTTGGTGCAGGTTGGAAAGGTAGCCTCTTCCACCTGTAAGGTCTACAGAATGACCTGTATCCCTAAGTTTCAGTGGGTGACACGATTTCAAATGATGCACTGGTTTAATTCCCACATCCTGGGAAGGGCAAAATAAATGTTTGTTTCTTGCTTGTGCTTCTCTAAATATTCAGCGTAGCCCTGTATGTTGCATTCAGGGTAACAGAATAGAAGATGGAATCAGGCACAACAAGCTGAAGAAAAGCCACAGCTAAGTCTCAGCTTATGTGTTTTATGTGGTCTAAAGTGCTTGGAAGGAATGCAAGTTGAGTGCGATCTTACTGTACTTAAGGTCTTTGCTTGGCTGCCTGTAAAAATTTTAAGGGGAATCACATGTCAGAGTTGCAGTATAAATCCAAATAAAATAAACCTTAAAACAAGTTAAACCAAAGAAAATCAAAGTTAACATGAAGCAAAATACCTCATATACCTCAAAAAGTAAGAAGTACTGGATATTTGGATGAGGGTTTTGTTAGCAGTTTAGTGTCAAAGAATTCAGACGCTACAGTTGCAACATAAAACCTATCACTGGATAAATTCTCCAGGTTTTATCATTTATGTCTTAACATGAAGTGAAGATACAGTGCAAGAATTGACATACATGGGAAATCTATCGAGTAATCTTGGTACGTGGGTAGTAGTTCTTTTGGCTGTTTGATAAATTGCCTTATTTTATACTGGCATGTGTGTGATCTTGCTTGCAGAGCATTCCAGTTTGAAAGGGTTGGTACCGCTGCCAAAAATTATTTGAATGTGGAAGTCACGTGCGTGTTCCTTCAAGTAATCCTTAGTGGTAGCTCTTTGAGCATCACTGAAAGGCAGTAAGGTTACTGCTCCCCATCTTCCTTCCCTTCCTGCAAAGGTTGAAAGAATTGTGAGCATGTAGGAGAGCGTATGTGATCCAGTGGCTGGAGCAGAATAGGCTGAGACTGAGGGCTGTCTGGTTTCCAGAGCTGTTCCCCAACTCTGTTAGTTATTTTTTACAGAGTTTACATTTTCATAAAATTATTAGTTTTCTTCTGAAAGATGTAGCATATGGAGAACTGAAGGATTTAAGGGTAATACTAGAGTTGGTTAGTCTTGCTTTGTCTATATGGAAGCCATAAAAGTAAAAGCTTGTCTTTGGGTAGAAGAGTTTCATAACAACCGAATTTAAATCTGGGACAGGTAATTGTGTGGTCAAAAGATGCAGTCTGAGATTGGGGAGTATTTTTAAAAAAAACAAAAACAGAAACCAAAACAAAACAAAACTTGCTTCAGGTCATCAGGTAATGAACTGTAGAAACCTGGAAGAAATTCCTTACTCAAATGCAGTTTTTCCATGTTGGCGCTTGCTTTGTGGTATTATTTTGCTTTGAGGCATTTGGCGTATCCTGCTGGATTAAGTGTGCTTGGTTATCACTGGTTTGTTATGGCGTGATAACTTCCATATACACTTTTAATAGGCTGTCACTTCTGTCATCAAGTTGCTTTTGACTCTGCTAGTCAGCTGTAATTCTTACAACTACAGCTTTTTAGAAGAAGGAAGTTATTTGCCGATCAGAAGAGTTACGGTTCTTTTGCATTACTGCATTCTCTTGGCTGTAAAACAGCTCAGTATGTCACTGCTTGTTCTCTAATTCCAGGGAAGCCAATATTTTCAGTGGACATTCACCCAGATGGGACCAAGTTTGCAACTGGAGGACAAGGTATGTCTGTGTACTGAGAGAAGGCAGAATTCTGGGTTACAACAATAATCTGGTGCCTTCACAACACTTTAATCGGTTTGACCCTTTTAAAAACACATCACTCATGTCTCTAAGAAACAGATAATTGTGTAAGTCATTAAAATGTATTGAAAAGTGCTGGGTTTACTGCAGAAGGCAGGGTTATGTTTTCTCATGTTCTCATCCTCTTGGACATCATTGAGATAGTAGCTGCAATAATTGAGTTGTGGCCCTACTGGCTGAATTTCTTTTTTATTTGAAGAGGAACTGGATGTGAAGTTAGGCTTTTTGATCTGCAAAATAGTAGAACTATCGGGACAAAAAAAGGCAATTATAAAAATGGAATAGCTCAAGAAATATGTGCACAAATATTATTTGGATCACAATAGTGAAGTTTTGTTGGCTAGAATAATTGCAATTTAGGATTTACATATATCTTTTCTCTTTTAAAATACAATTTTATTATAAGTAGTTCATCCCTATAGTTGGTGTCAGTTATGTGCAGTATGATTTTTTTAACAAAGCTGTATAACTTTTATTTTTAATAGCTTCAAGAAAAAAACCCCACTTCTGACTCAGTCTGGTTATATCAGAATGGCATCAGTATTCAAATGTTTCCAAAGTTCCCACTGCAGTAGTGCCTAAATTTTAGCATCTGTTCTGGAAGTGAGATTAGATTGACAAGCTTTTTTGCATGTATTTAAAAGAGGGGGGGCTTTTTATTCTCTTCCAGGTCAGGATTCTGGGAAAGTTGTGATTTGGAATATGGCTCCTGTCCTGAAAGAGGAAGATGAAAAGAATGAAAATATTCCCAAGATGCTTTGTCAGATGGACAATCACTTAGGTAACAAAGATTTTATTTATTTATGTATTTACTTTTCTTTTTTACTGGCTGTTGGTAATTTTCCAAAGCTTAAGCATAACATGTTGGTAATTACAAAAATCATGCCCTGTCCAGTGGTGAAGAATTAATAAAATACAGCAGAGTGGTCTTGTACTTTGGCTATATACTTTTTTAGGTATTCAGTAGAAAATGTTGTTAAAATGTGGAACGGTGTACAGAGATATATAGATACCTTTGGAAATTTCCCTATGAGCTTTTTCCAGCTATGGCCATAAAGTAGTTGATAATGCATACTCTGAGAAACTGGGGAGCTCTGAAGGAAAGGGCAAGAGGAGTAAGTAAGTATAAAGGAAACATCATATGAAGTATATTGGTGATAGTTCTAAATTATTCTGGATTTAATGCACACTACATTTGAAAGAAGTATGGCTAACTGAACAAGCTGCCCCTTCTTTTCTTCAAGATGCATCTTCTTTTCTTCAAGATACAGCTTTCCTCCTTTGCCCTCTTAATCCCACCTCATTTACCACAAGCAGTTTCCCTTCATTAGATGAATATTAATCTTTCTTCTTCTGAGCTATTTTTGGTGAAGCTTTTTTAAATAGGGAGTAGTTTTTTTTAAAGTAAGAAGTTCCTCAACTGCGACTGGAAGATAACTACCAATTCATTTATCTAAGGCAGACAGAGTAACTGCTTTTAGTGGGAAAAGCACACTTAAATCCTAAATGTCTCCTGTCAAGTTTTGCTTATTATAAATTCTGTCCCCAGTCCAAACCCACTTATTCTCATATTTCATCTTATAAACTTTCTTTCTACGTTTCAGCTTGTGTGAACTGTGTGCGATGGTCAAACAATGGAGTTTACTTGGCTTCAGGGGGAGATGACAAGTTGATTATGGTGTGGAAACGAGCTGCGTAAGCATGTTTCTTCCTTCTTGATTTTGTATTTTATTTCAGGCAGGTTACTCTGTCACATCTCTTAGTGTTTCTTCCCTGTGCTGGCCTTTTTTAAGCTCACTGCTTTGCCTGGTGCACAAGGAGCTCAAACCTGTGACACCACATCACTGGTATTGAAGATTTGGTCTCCTGTCTTTTGGGCTGGAGTGTGTCTCTCCCTGGGCAGCCTCTCTCCTTGGAGGAGCTAAGGCATTTTCTTCTGTTCTTGAAGAAAGCTTCCTGAAGAGATTTGAAGAGTTATCTTGAATGTTACCTTTTTTTGCTGTCAGTAGAAATTGTATATTTTATTGAACGTCCATGAATTTATGGAGTTAATTTCTCTAAAAAAATATATATTTTTGGCTTCAGTTTGCATTGCAGGAATAACTGACTATAAAATAAAGTGTACTGTGCACCTGATTTTCCTTAGAAAAAAATTAGAAGAACTTGAGGTGGTTCTGTTGATCACTGTTTCTGTTTAAATTAGGTACATTGGACCTAGCACTGTGTTTGGCTCTAGTAGCAAACTTACAAATGTTGAGCAGTGGAGGTGTGTATCGATTCTCAGAAGCCATTCAGGGGGTAAGTTAACAGGTGTTGAATGAACATAATTTGCATGTATTTGGAAAAAAATTGGATTTCAGTGTCACTTTTCTTGCTCAAAACGTATATATATAGTGGCAAGTCGGTAATTACATTTAAGAGTAACAATGAAAATCTAGAAGAAGATGTCATTTTTAATCAAATGCTGATTTTTCATACGAGTGACTTCCGACAAAGTAGAAAACTTCTGGCAACTATGTAGTAGAAAAACTAGCAACTAAGAAACTTATGTTTTGCTATTTGCTAGCTTAAACATGAATCTGAATAAAGGAAGCTAAACTGTATTTTTATTTAAATAAATGTTTACACTTGCAGTGAATAATCTCCTGGCTGGCAAAAGATAAAGTTTTTGTAAGCCAAAGAATATTAATGTTTATTTAGAAAAAATAACTAAAGAGCAATGCAAAAGATGAATAAACTAGATAATTTCAAATGCATTTTGCACCTGCTGACCTGAGCTGTAATTAAAATCAAGATGGAAATCGCTTTAATCACTCCTTGTGTGTTGGAATAAAGCAAGTGCATTGCAATAGCTGCTGTCGCTTTTTCATTCGAAAAGACAAAATACTTTATAGAGGTATTAGTACTTCTTCTAATCACTAAACATGCCATTCTCTGCCATGGGTTTTCTTTTTTGTTCCCCATCAAACATTGTAAGTTGGAGAGCCTCACTCCCAACGAGTGTTGCTATATTCTGTCTTACCTTCCACTCCAGTGAGATGATAATCGTTTCTTGGTGATGGAAAAAATGTTGCCACAGAAGTTCTTCTTAAAAAGAAAATTTTTGGATTCTCTGATTGCCATCAACGTCTTAAATGGAAACTTTTTTGTTTTTAACAGATGTCATGGACGTAGCGTGGTCTCCGCATGATGCCTGGCTGGCATCCTGTAGTGTAGATAACACTGTTGTCATCTGGAATGCTGTCAAATTTCCAGGTGAGAATTCTTATATTTCAGATATGCAAATACGTAAAGCTTTGTGACAAACTTTTCTTTCCATGGCTGTATTTACTGACTGTGAAAATCTCTATGTGGGAATGAGTTGTCTGTCTTCTGAGATGGCATGCCTGCAATCTGGTGAGTCAGTCCTTCTTCCAAGTTTGGGTGGCAATGAGCAGTGGATTCCGCTCTGCTGTAGACAACAGCTACATTCAGATTGTGCTGTTGATTTTACATGAAGGTCATTATTACATATGTTTTCTTTTTCACCTTCTCTGCAAAATTCCAAATAGATAAACTTCAGCTTGATATTACATCTATATACACATATTTTTTTTTCCCTGTTGCCTTTGTACCTTCAGGACTTTCCATTCATTTGCCTTTGGGTGAGCACTATCTTATTTACCCCATTTTGGATGCTGCTGCTTAATGAGCAGCGTGACTTTACGTGATGTAGGGTAGGAAGGAGGGACTAGGGGAGCCTCACAGTAGCAGAAGCCCTCAAGTCTTACATTTGATGGTCATTTTCATTCTTCCATTGCTGCAGTGCTGGCAATTCACATGGCCCCGTGGGCTCAGTTTCTCAGGGGCCACGCTGCCGGGTGCCGCAGGCGCACTGGACAGCTTTAGCTGACTGCGAGGGTCTCTGCCGGGTTGAGAGCATGTGCCTTGGTCTGGCTGCTTCTCACCACCTAACGATGCAGGCTAAAACTCCCATTGTGTGGCACCTAATCATTGCTACTTATTTTAGGGTTGCTTCCAATCCAGCTATCAGAGTTTTTAGACTTCCATGCTAGCTGTGTAGCCTGTGCAGTACTCTCAGCCTCTTCTCAGTCTGATAAGCAAGAGATTGACTGAAAGTAGGTTACCAGGTCTGCCAGGCTTGTCTGTCTGTTCAGTCACAACTTTGACTTAGTTCATGTTTGCTGCACAAAGCTGAATTTGTTGCGATAATCTTTAGATGTGGAGGAAAGGGTGAATGTTTAACTGAAGTTCCAGTTAAATTGCAGCTTTCTGTAGCTTGGAAGTGCTATTCTGAAGTGCCTGGGCTCTGCTGGTCTTCTTCCTCTATTTCTTTTTCTATAAAGAGTTTTTCAGGCCTTATTCTGGCCAGAGTTGTCTTTACCACTTTTTTTTTATGTCATTCTTCACTTAAGTACAGGTTCTAATTCAGTCGATATATTGTTGTTTGTACACTAAAGGAAGTTATATTTAATAAGCTGTTTCAAAAAGATCTTGTCAATTTCCTCAACAGTCTGTCCTAAAGGGGATGAGATATTGGTAACTACTCTCCGTTCTCAATTTTTGTGTGCACAGAAATTCTTGCCACTTTGAAGGGTCATTCTGGCTTGGTGAAAGGGCTGACCTGGGATCCTGTTGGAAAATATATTGCCTCTCAGGCTGATGATAGAAGTTTGAAGGTGTGGCGGACCATGGACTGGCAGTTGGAAACCAGCATCACAAAACCCTTTGATGAGGTACTTCAGGATGTGTGACTATTCAAACTGAATTCCCATAGAATGAATGAAAATTGTAGGGATAACTGATTCTGCACCAACATAAGTTAATGTAACAGTGCCAAATCAATTGAAACTATCAGATGGCAGGTTCAAAAGGGGGGAAAAAAAGAACTACTTTCTCAAATAACCTGATTGAGACTTTTATTGTCATTGGATGTTGTGAATATCAAAGGTTTACGTGGGTTATGTAAACAAGTAAATTCCTGGAAGTGGAGAGGTTATTCCAAGGAAGTATTGACACACTAATTACATTGTTCTTACAGTCCTCCCTATGCATCGCCTGTTGGCCACTATCGGAGGTGAGATAAGTACTTTGGAGGGATCTTTGGTCTGGCATCATAGGGCTGTTATGTGATGACTTTGATCAAAGAGATCAAATTTCTGGGGGCAGAACTTGGCGCTTAGTGAGCGGAGTGTTTTGCAGTGTTCCTATGGTATTGTGATTAGTGCAATTGCTCTTCATAATAGACCGTAAACACCTAAATGCGTGTGTGAGCCAGTGTTGCAAGCTGAAGTCTTTGTTATTAGCAGTTGGTATGCTGCAGCCCTGTCACTAACTAGTGTACAGTATTCAAAAAGAGTTACTTTTTGTTCCCTTTAAGAAAAGTTCTCTGGGTTCCTTTTTTCCCCACTTTTGGTGGGGCTTCATAAGTTACATTAGATATGAAGTGCTGAGAATTGTATATAATGTCATCATTGTATAGTCACAAAAAACTTACCTTGTAATTATTTTCCCTAAATCTAAAATTTAAATAGTTGTTATTAAAAATCCTTTGTTTGCCAAACACTTTTAAAGCTCTAGTATGGTTTCTTTTTTTGTCAGTGTGGAGGGACAACTCACGTGTTGCGCCTTAGCTGGTCACCTGATGGTCACTATCTTGTTTCTGCTCATGCCATGAATAATTCTGGACCTACTGCTCAGATCATTGAGAGAGATGGATGGAAAACCAACATGGATTTTGTAGGGCATCGGAAGGCAGTTACAGTAGTGGTGAGTGATAGTAATCTATCCCTGAAGTAAAACTTCTAATATGTGCTTTTTGATAATTTTATGCATAAATGGGGCAAGAGATGAAGGTAGGTGTCAAAGTAAAGCAAACGCATGGTAGTGATTAAAAAAATTTCAACTTTACATGTTGGAAATGATCAGCTTGCTCTCGTGATAAGAGAACTGGATGTAGATGAACAAGATAAGGAGGAGGAGTACAGGAGCATGTTAGGAATGCCAAATGCTAACTTTGTTAGCTGTTCAGTGACCTGATTAAAGTGGCTTGGGTTTGTTAGCTGTTCTGTGACTTGATTAAAGTGACTTGGGTTTCCAGTGGGTTCTTGATTGTTAGTAAAAATTACTATTATTTGCCATTCCTGTTCATACATTCAGAAAGCCCCTCAAGAAAGCATATGTGGCTTTTGTCAGAGCTCTTGTGGAGTCTGATTAGGGACTTTGTTTCTGTGAAATGTTTCTTTTTCACTCTTAAGTGGAAAACTTGCTTTTAAAGCAGATCTCCTACTAAAATGTAATTACTGTAGCAAAATTTTGGGCATCTTGTTTGTTCAGAAATTCAATCCAAAAATCTTCAAGAAGAAACAAAAGAATGGGAGCTCCACCAAGTCAAGTTGTCCGTACTGCTGTTGCGCTGTTGGTAGTAAGGATCGATCTCTTTCTGTCTGGGTAAGTGGTGTTTTTGCTGCCTTTGAACTAATGTGGTCATTTGGATAACTTAGGGGCTTAGCACAAAGGTCACATGTACAGCATTAGGTCTTATATTTAGATTCATGTTTAGTTTTTTTTCTCTTTGTTGTTACAGGATTAGCTGGGTGGAAGGAAGTGGATTGCTAGTAGTTCATTTCTCTAAAGCCAAGAGCAGGTAGAAGCCAGTGGCAGTGTGCTGCCCTGGTAAGGGGGAGGAACTGTGAGAAGAAATAATGTATTACATTATTCAGTTGTTAAACATAGATCAGCCCTGTTTTCTTCCTATGTCTTTTACTCATTCTCCATGTGAGTCTCTTAAGAAAAAGACTTTACTGCTTCTTCATGTTTAGCGCACCCATCCCTTAATCACTCTTAGAGTCTAGCTTTGTTAGCCTTGCTTGTATGGGTACAGGGAGAACATAGCAGGCACAGGATAGCTGTTTCTGAGCATACATGCGGCTCATCTTTCTGCTTTGTTCTGGCTTCAGTCCCTGGCTTCTGTCTCTGCTATGGAAAGGAATCTGAAAGTGAATGAAGCTTTTTAAGTATACTTTCAAGTTTTCAATATCTAGTTTGGGTTTTACTTCAAAATCTACGCTAAAATTTTTATCCTGGCTAAAAGAAGAGTGGCTTATTCTCACATTTTATAAATGCAAGACAGGTTGTTTGGCAACTGCGAAGGACAGGGAATAAATTTAACTGATTTGTAAATCTTTCTGATGAGAACCTGTGCCAGAACACACCAATTGCTAACTGCAATCTACTATTTATAGATTCCAGTGTGATATTTATCCATCAATCGCTAAATGTATAACACTAGATCTGTTTCTGGCAATGCTACCAGTGCATGCCCATATCAAAGTATCACTCTCGGTATATTTTACTTTCTATTTATACTATGATTTCATTTAGGGTGCCAGTTGAGGTTATACTAGGTGTTATAGAGATGCAAAGTTATAGGCAGTCTGCCCTGAAGAGCTCAATAGATATGTATACAACATAGACCTATGGAAACATATAAGAAATAACTACTGAAGATGACTACTATGCTACATCTGTGAACCTATGAGCATGATACATCCTAGACCACATTAACTTCTCCTGCATCATTTCAGTTGTACTATGTACTATAGATATTAAGTCCATTGGTTTGACATTAAAGAAGTTAGAATGTCTGATTTAGAACAGGTTACTGGGAATTTTCATATTCAGTTCTTTATTACTAAGATGATTTCTAAGTGTAGAAGAGTCCTCTTTAAGAGTAATTGTGAGTCAAATTCCCTTTGCTCTTGATAGGCTCCACTTACTCAGACAAGTAGTTTCCTAATCTGTTTTCAGTCTTCCTCTTGTGCTGGCAGTTTGCAACATCCTTATCTCAGTAAAGCTTAGAATAGAAGCTGTCTTTAGCATCTGCGGAATTGCTTTTTGAGTGGTAGAGAGTGTTCTATGACTGTGATGTAAAGGCAAAGTTGGTTAAGAAACTCAGTCTGTGTTTCAGAAAGGAGGGGAGGGTTGAACGTCAGCTACTCTCCAAAGCTTTTCGGTACCAGTAATGGAATGGGTAACTCGGTACTGCAGATACACCACCAGGCATGCAGCTCTCTCCTAGCCAGATCTTGTTTGGTAACTATTGTTAGTCTCTGGGAGAGTGTTAATGTGGTAATACCTGCAGCAGCTTAGACCTAAATTTCTGAGTGTTGTTTCTTCTATTTTAAGCTCACGTGTCTGAAACGACCTTTAGTTGTCATACATGAGCTGTTTGACAAGTCTATCATGGACATCTCCTGGTAAGTTGCTTTCTGCTGTTTGTTACAAAAGCCAAAGTGTTGCTGTCAACTTCACGTATGCACGCTAACTGGAAATTCCTTAAAACAGTACAGATTGTAGCTGTTGGAACACAAGTAATCAGTTCCTGAAGATTTTGGTTCTGTGGCAACATCTTTGGTAGTGATATTAGCAACTAGCATGTCATCAGTTGAGATTGTGTAACATTAAAACTGAATAAAAAGTAATGTATTTAGAACATGACGCAGTAAAATCCCTGTGGAATAAGTTCCTACTTGTTATAATTCTCTGCATTGTTTTTTATGGAATATGTATTTTATTACATGATGTGGTGGACTTGGTGAGTTTTATGTGCATGACATCTATGAAAAGTTATTGCACTGTACAGTTATGACAAATTCAGGTGAACCTTCTAGGCCAATCTTCATGCTTAAGGATACAATATACCAAAAGAGAACATCCTTTTGTTTTAATGTTTTATACATATACTCACTCATTTATATACACACACATGTACTACTTGCTCATCATTTGAATTGCCTGAAAGTTCTTCATGTATAAAAGATCTAAATCAAATAGCTTTTGTTTTTAGTAAAAATGTAGTTATACTGTGTTGTTGCAGCACCATGTGAAAGGTGTAGATTGCTCTGTGTTGAAGAGTCATAAAGGCTGATGGTGTAGCAAGTCTCAGAGAAGGTGTAATGAACTTACTACACCCAACCACCAACCACAGGGTTTAGTGGAAGGGCAAGTGCTGAGTTTTCCCAGGAGACTGCAGGACATCCCTAGGGATTTGTGTTGACTTTCTCAGCAGCCTGCTGTCCCAAATCTTTCTGCAGTTCGTGGTACTCTCTCCACTCCTGCTTTCTTCCTAAGGCCTGGTCATAAAAATGCAGAAGGTAGTAGTTCTTTATTCACTGCAACACTTTAATATTAAGGGAGAAATAATCATGAGACCATTCAGTAAATGGTATCCAAAAAATACTCTGCACCTATGCATCCAGTGATCTACAGAGCTAAGGGTTCTGTACAAGAAAAGACTAATTTTGTTTTTTTCATGATAGGCACACAGCTGATTACGTAGGTTGTCCTAATTCTAGCACTTCCTAACTTTCGAAATTCTACCTTAAGAGCTATAGCAATCTTGGTGGTTTTAAGATCTAAATTTTAAAGCTTACAATTCTATAATTTCCTGTTTTCTGTGTGCCATGTGGATTTTGCCATGAAGCTCAGTGAAGTATGATAAAAAGTCTTCAGAACCAAAGCTGTTTTCTTTCATTAATAGATTAAGGCTAGAAAGCTAGTAAGTGGAATATTTCATGAAAAGCGCTGCTATTGTTGTAGTACAATAGCTTTGAATAGTTTTGTTTTCCTGTAGTGCTTTTTATTTCTTCATCTGCAATTTGCACATTTTTCACGGCATAAAGTCATTGGGAGTAGTAGCTGGTTAACATTCTGCAATTTGTGAGGAAATGGTTTTGTGGGATATTTGAGAGACAAAGGACCATCAGGAAGCTTGTTAATTTATATCCTGTTTACAAATTGAAATGGATGACTAAAATGTCAATAGTATGGAATGTTCCCAGAAACATGCTCCATTCTGAAAACAGACTGAGTAAATTCAGAGAAATCTCATACTATTATGTTGTTACAGCACTCTTTATTTCTATTTTAGAGTTTTAGTCTCGGATCCATCATCATAATATCTGAACATGATTATGTTTTCATGGAACAATTGCTTGGATCCAGAGGTCAATAGGAACTCAGCAATTTTGTCTGCTAAGCAAGCAGAAAACTCTCAACAAGATTTTATCATTTTCTAACTTGGAGTAGTGTTGGTTAACCTAAGTGACACAGTGCTCAGGCTAACTTTTCTGGATGTGATGCTATCAGGGCACCAGCCACCATGAAAAAAGCTGTTTTCAAACAGCTATAGCCATGATGCATGTAATATATTTTAAAGTCTTGCTGGACTGATTTGTACAGGACTTCAGAGTTCTGCCTGCTTCCCTTTCCTGTTCCTTTCTTTGTACCAAGTCATCTGTAAACCACTGTCGCTGTCTCTTTGAGCTCTGTAATTGGGAATTTACTGGATTAGCAGTCAAAACTCATCAAATATTTTTTCATATTTTTCAAATGTGCAAGAATAGGTTATATATGGAAAGTTATCATTCCATTAAAACTAGAATGTATAGTTTCTCCTCTCTCTTCTACCAAGAAAACCGTTTGAGACCTCCAGAAGAGGGTTACAATATATCCCCTCATACAAGAACATGTGCAGTTTGCTTAAAAACCCAAATAATGAATGATAACAAAATCAAATGTGTTCTTACTTAATAGAGAGATGTTTTTTGACTGCTCAGATGCACAGCTTGGTTTTTGTTTATTGCTGTCACTTCAGATGATGATGATGGAGAAGAAGCATTCACCCAATATATAGAGAGAGCTTCTCTCTTAAGAGTCTTATCTCTTCTCCTTCCTATCTTGTTTATTTGGACTGTAAGCTCTTTATAGGAATGGACTATCTGTTACATGTTTTCCGTGCATGATGAAGCTTCATCTTCCATGGGCCCCAAACAGCAGTTTATAGGGCCCTAAAAAAAGTGTATCGATTGCTTATTTGCTGAAGGCCCCTTTCTTCACCAAGTTCCATTAGCACATCTATACGTCTTTTGAAGCAAATACATTTATAGTTTTCTCTCTTTGTTTATTGTGAACACTGTTTTACCCCTACAGAAAGGTTTTTGTGGTGCTGATCATGCCATGGGTAGGTGTATTGTTTTAATGCCACTCTCCTGTGTGCAGTCTCCAAAGGAATGTCGGCATGTAGACTCCTGCTGTCCATCACCCTGTCTCCTTGCTGTCCCACTTCTTTGGTTCCATCAGTAGTTGCTGTGATAATAAATCTTATGCAAAGATTTCTATTGAGCAATTTATTGCATTTCTCCTTTGCATCAATGAAAGAGATCGAAAACAAAGATGGACCTTTATTTCCTCCAGGACCCTTAATGGACTTGGTATCCTGGTGTGTTCCATGGATGGATCAGTGGCATTTTTGGACTTTTCCCAGGATGAACTTGGAGATCCACTCAGTGAGGAAGAAAAGGTACAGTAAGCACTCAGAGAATCTGTGATCATATTTAAGGGGTGCATTGATTCAATTAAAATACTGGACTATTTACAGAAATATGTAGTGACTGGTTTCCATATTACAGAAAAATGTGTTCTTGTCTACTTTATAAATCATTAAAAAGAGTAGTCAAGAATTTGTGATATTAGTTATTCTGGATAGAAAGTCTATTTGGAAAACATCCACTTGCTTACACATCATTGTACATTTGAAGTAATTATTTGGCCAAGGAAACAAGGAGTGGGTGCTTCAAAACACTTTAAAATTGCTCTTTGACTTGCATATATGCAAGTCTTTTTAAAGTGATTGCTGTTGGCTGTTTTTTCCTCTCATTGCTATTAGCAACTAAAGCTTTGAATTCCAAGTATTTTACATATTGATTTAGTGTTAGCTGAAAATATAAAGAAAGAAAAAAATCTGTTGTGTGTAAGTGATACAGAGGGCTTTTGCATTTTATGGATTCCATTAGATTTGTGTGATTCTGTTACATTGTAATTAGTGATGTCATGCTAGCAGTTGTGGTCACTCTTTTTGTGTGATACATTTTTAACGCCTACAGAGCAACATTCATCAGTCCACCTATGGTAAAAGCCTAGCTATAATGACTGAAGCTCAGTTGTCTACCACCATTATTGAGAATCCAGAGATGCTCAAGTATCAACAGAGACAGCAACAGCAGCAGGTGGAGCAGAAGAATGCGTCAATTAGGGACGCATCTGGGACTGCAGCAGCAGCTCCCAAGGTGGCAAGCATGGTTAATGGGGAGAGTTTGGAGGACATTAGAAAGGTAGGTGTTCTTAGATAATCACTTTATAGTGTCAGGTACTGAGCTGATAAATATCAAACTGCTTATGATAAAACCAATTTCTGCTTCCTTATTTGTGTGGAATGGCACCTTTCAACCCATGAATGGTCCAGGTCACGTTACTGAGACTTGTTGAAAAGTTAAAATGCTTTTAAGCAGAAGTAAGACTATGTGGAAAAAGGCTTGTGGACATTTCTGTGATGGGTGCCAAGTTCTCGATGTGCAGAAAAGAGACCAAGTAACAGTCAAAGTGTGGAACTGTGCTTCAGTTGCTCAGTGAAGGCGGTTGAAAGCATTATTTAGTTCTCTCCTAAACAGAACACATGTTTTAATGAAGGATTCAATGCGCACAAATGAGAAGGTTTCAGGCTTGACTCTCTCATGTGGAGAGCAGATTACACTCTCCATAAATGCCTTTTCTACAGGTGGATAGATCCAGAATGGGAAATGTGTGTGTTTTTAAATTAAAAAGAATGTATGTTATGGTACAGCCTGAGAGCAGTAATCAGAATCAGAAGTCTGTTGTACTTTGTGGTATATGAACTTCTTCTTAAAAACCGCCTACTATTGGTCAAAAAAAAGTTGTGGTATTAAAATACACTTCTACTAATAAAAATGTAGACTGATTCTATTTATGCAATAATAGCATGGTTCAAAGACAATATGGAAAAAATCTTTAACACATTTTTAATTGAGGAGCATCTTTCATCTAATACACCTATTCTTGTCAGTTGGGGAAAAAAAGAAAAAAAGCATTCCCTATTTATCAGAAATGACGATGAAATATATTTCCCAACAGAATCTCTTAAAAAAACAAGTTGAAACGCGAACAGCAGATGGTCGGAGAAGGATCACGCCTCTCTGCATAGCTCAGCTGGACACTGGGTATGTTTGGAAGTTGGCTTTAAAATGCTTTACCTTTTTTTATTCCCTGGTGCAAACTGAGAATTCTGACTTATTTTAATCTTACGGCATTTTAAAGCACTCGCTGGAAATACCTTGTGTATGCTTATGGAATTTAGTTTCAACCTATGTTCTCTTAGCTATAGCATCTACTTCTAATAAATAAGGCTAATTGTCATTACCTACCATTATAGGTGAGGGAACAATACTGTCATGTATTGCAGGTTTGTATCTACCTTAATTCTGGCTTTAGTGTCCTTTGTATGTGAGAATCACTGTGGAAAGTTAGGTGTTGGTCGCTTATTTAGGTTGTATATGAACATCCACATGCGGAAAAAGGAAGAATGGAATAAAGAGTTTAGTTAAAATAACTATTTTTCAATTATTTTTAAAGTGGTTTTGAGAAATATTTTTGTTGTTTGTCTTAGGGATTTTTCTACAGCATTTTTCAATAGCATCCCAATATCTGGATCTCTGTCTGGCTCAATGATGTCTTCTCAAAGTAACCAGCAGCTCATGTCATTAGATTCTAACGCAGCAAATTCCCTTAATACTTCAAAGCCTTCTGTAGAGCCAACAGCAGCCAGTATAAAACCAACAGATGATGCAGCCAATAAAGATGGGTCAGTATCTGCAGTTTTGTTTTTCACTTATATGACTGTGTTTAGTTTTTAATTCTTGTTTACAGTTCTGTAATCAAGCAACTATTAAACTGGTTTCCTTACTGCAAAACTTCAAGAATCTAACATTCCTGAAAACATCAAGATTTTATTAGTGTTTGGTTACTTTAAATAGTGATAAATCAGTAATGAATAAATCCACATGCACAGTTCTAGAAGTGAACTTCAGTGCAATGAGGTATGCAATTGATTGGTAATGCTCTAACAAATTGACTTGCTTAGAGATTATTGGGGTGCTGTTAGTAAATAATAGGTTTTCTAGCAATGGAAGTAATGAAGCCTGTTTGCCATCAAATTCTGTCCTGTGTCCTGTAGATCTCTTCAAACATGGTGATACTTCTTCCCTATATAACAACCCCATCCGAGCACAGTGACATTGACTTGTCAATTAAACTTGTCTATGAAAGACTATGTCTTTCAAATTAATTCTGGAACAACTAAATTTTACTTGCTTTTCTCTTGGTGGTGACACTGACTTGGTTTCTTCTCAGTGTGTTTTTATAGCATTTGTAAGAGCACAATGTCATTGGAACCTCTACTACTCCATTAAATTTAGTTGAAATTGGCCACAGAATAAAAAAATGAGTGGGTAGACTATGAGAAATGATTGACAGATGAAACTATTAAGTCCCTTTTCTTTGGAAATTGCACTTCTAACAGCTTTTTAGTACAAATATCAGTTATCTTGGAGCCATTGTTTCTTTCAATTCATTCTGTGAATGAATTGAAAAATCTTTAAAGTAAACAGCTATTCAAATAATGGATCCCTGGAATGCTTTAGTGTGGGGTAAACATGTTCCTTTGCCTTAGAGTTATGCTTGGAAAGGCCTAATAATTAGTTTGGATTCTTCAGCAACAAAATCAACATGAATTATTTCAGCCCATATTATTTGATTGATAAACAGTGGAATATAATCTTGTAATGGAAAGTATTTTGTAGCCTGAACAAGGGGTAAAACAGGGAAACCCATTATCATTTGAAATAGAGATTCTTTCCCTTTGGGTATGTAAGTACCAGCTGAAAGTATCATTTCATTCCTGAATTAAAAATACATGATGAGTGAATTAGGGTCTTTTAATCTAGATATATCTATGCGGCCACGTGAAGCCCTTAGCTCTGAGATGTATCATAAACAGCTTTTGAGAGTAGGCAAAGCTTGCAAGATACTGCTGCGTGAAAGGGGGAAAAGCATATCATAATTCATGTATGTACTTGAGTGGACAATTTTCAATATGGTTTCTAGCCAGTATAATGAATGCTAGCTAGTTGTTATGAGCAGTGCAGGTTGCCAATACTACATTTCTTTCAATCCTTCTTTTCCTGTCTCTTTTATTGACAGTGTAAATGCTACCTCTGCCTCAACTGCTCCTCCTGCGTCGTCTTCGTCTGTGTTGACAACTCCATCCAAGATTGAACCTATGAAAGCATTTGATTCTAGATTTACAGAACGATCCAAAGCCACCTCAGGGACTGCTGTTGTAACAAATACAAATCAGACTGTTGTGGACAGGTAGGACATAGCCAGGGGCCGGGGTGTGTGTGTGTGTGTGTAATTTAAAAAAATGATGGTAATGTAGAGGGTTAAAAAGCTGGTTCTGTGATGTACATGTCATGGTGCTGGCACTCTAGAAATTGTCTTGGGTCTCTTACACAATTGGAAGGAAGGGGACAGCTGAAAAAAAGGTGAACTGTTTGCTGGCATTATTCCTTTGTACATTTGCCTCTGGCATTTTGGATCAAGAAGACTCTTAAAAATATTCTGAGTTAAAACCATTGTTACAAGAGGCAGTGTGTGCTCGTGCCTCCACGTGTGGCTGCATGCATCTGTGCTCCTTAACAGACAAAAATAGCCAGGCTGCATCTCTGTACAAGAGTGAGATTTACTTCAAGATAAATTACCATACTTCAAGATAAATTACCATACACATCTGCAGATGGCCTATCATCATAATAGCGGCAGCTGTATTTCAGTTTTATGCCTTGAAGGCATGCAGAGAAGATGCTTTGATTTTAAGGGGTTTTGGCTCTGGATCCACATAATTTTAAAATACAGAAGAAGGCTTTTGGTTTTGTGACATAGTGTGTTATGGCATAAGTATTCCTGCTTCACCAAAACAAACAGCAGAAAAAATCTCAGTCTTGAGAAAGAAGTATGGAGTTCCCCAACTTACTGCCAATAGAATGTGTTTTTTACTGAATGCCTTGGTATTTTTATGTCAAAGGGTTTAACCATATGATGCAGAAGAAAGATGTATTAAATTACTCTCGTAATTGCTTCTAATGTGTCAGTAAAGTGTGGATAAGTGTATTGCTTGGCATAATTCAGATGCCAAAGAAAAATGGTTTGGATTATGCAAGGTGTTTCTAGGAAGCCGAGTGATTATGGAGTAAGTGGCCAAACATTGGTGTGAGTTAATAACCGGCTGTTGGAGGGAATGGGAAGAGTATGATTAAATGACCTATTTTAGGGTAGAATGGTTAACAAAAGAGTTCACAGGGATTTGTACTTTTTCTTCCTTAGTAATATGGTGATCCTGAAATGGAAAATGGAGCAGTGAGGTCATTTGTGTGGTTTGCAGATACGCACCTTTCTTACAGTAGTCAGAACTAAAAAGGACAACTTTTGGGGATAGGCAACAATGACAAATGAAGTTCTGTGTGAGTGAGCAGGAGGTGTGATGTCTGTTGTGAGGGGAAAAGACGAACTACTCTTAGACCTTGCAGAGTGCTGAATTATTAGTATCAACCCATGGAAAGAGATCTGGTTGTAATTGAAACTGAATGCTAAAATAAAGTTATTTACAGCTTTATCCAGTTGCTAACTGCTAGTTTGATTGATTGATTTTTTTTTTTTTTAAAAAGAAGATGTCTGATCAGCTTACATATATATTGCACGTTGTACTTCTGCAAAGGATTTGCCATACCTCTTCGGCTTCCTTCTCTTGCCTTCATGTGTTTTGAAATATACTCAAACAAGGCTAAGAATCTGTCTTTCCTGCAAGAATGCAGTGCGTAGGATATGTGGCAGCTTTTGGAATCAGCTTATGTAAAATGTGAATTTTTTTTTTTTTTTTACTTTCTCAGACTGAAGGATCAGAATTTAATTAAAGACAATAAGCCGAAGGATATCCTGGAGAGCAGCAGTGACAGTGAAGAGAAGATACCAGCTGCTAAACCACTCAGTGCACCTAAACGGAAACTGGAACTTGAGGGAGAAACAGTAGAAAAGAAGAAAAAAGGAAGGCCTCGAAAAGACTCCAGACTTGTACCAGTAACTTTAACTGTTCAGGTGAAATAAATAAAGATTCATTGTGGCTTTCAATGTTTCGTTTAATAAAGTCAGTCCTGTGTTGACTTCTTCCATCAAGTCAGGGAAACATGAGTAGTATCAGTCCCTCAGAATTTTAGCCAGCCCTCTTCCTTGCCTTTAAAATTACTCTTTTTAAAAATCAAGATTATAAAAAGCAGATGCACATGGTGTGGCAAATGTGTCCATGCTTTATACGAATATGCAGCTACATACTAAACAGTACCAGCATGCTAAGCAGTAATAGCCTGCCAAATGGCTGTATAAAATGAAATGCCATCAGTTTTTGGTGTTCTTTGATGGAGAGTGGCCCAAGCATAATAGAGTGATTTGGATGATGACTTAAATTATTATGAATTTCATCAGAACCATGAAGTAGTAAGTTGCATTAGTTACCATCATTTTAGGGCATACAGATCCCCCTCTGTTTTCAGTATTCAGATCTTAGCTTTTCTATGCATTGTATCAGAATATCTGTTAATTAGCTGCAGCTGAAAAGGAGGGGGCGGTATAAAAAAACCCCCACATCTAGTTTGTTTTAGTTTTTTAATTCTGAGAAGCTATATTAAATAACTTGTATTTATACAACTAATTAAAAGATTAATATTTGCAATTAATGCCAAAAAAAGGCATTATTTGCAATAAAGAAAATTCAAATCAATCTATATTACAGAATATTTGTTTGATCTTCTTATAATGGAAAAATCTAACTACTTTTGCAATTTTTTTTTTTTTTCAGTCCCCAGCTACACTGGCCTCTGAGAAGGATGCTGCTTGCATCTCTGCACCAGCATTAGCACTTAAACTGCCAACCCCAATCCCACAGAAATCATTTACTTTGCAAGTAAGTGGACTATAAGGGGAAAAAAAGCTTAATGCTAAAACCAAAAAAAATCTTGCTTTTTTTTACATTCTTAGATTATTGATATCCTTTGATAATTTAACATATGTTATGAATATGAACATATGTCCGTTTGTTCAAGCAAGCAAGATGGTATTCTTCAGCTTCCAAGTATATGTCTGTATAAGTTAATGGCAAATCAGCTAAAAATAGGGTACTTCTGAACTAGCTAAACTTCAAAGAGGAATACCTCTGGTTCATTAGTCCCTCCTCCTGGTTAACCAAAGTGTTTTGTAAAGATAAGAGTCTCTGATGGGAGTAGTTGCTGCACTGTTATTACAGTTGTGTTGGTAGTACACTGCTGAAGAGAAAAAACAACTATTTTCTGAGAGCTCTCTGGAGGTGCTCTACATCTGAAGAAACTAGCAAATAGTATCACGTTAGGTATTTATGAAGTAATTTTTCTGTGTGTTTAGGCTGTGGTAGTCTGGTTCTAATTGCAAGATTGTAGGGAGACTGGGCACATCTAGACTTGATCTGGTGCCCTTAATGAGGAAGCGCAGACTAGCGCAACCTTTCTTTATTCTTGTGCTCCTAATACAAAGAAATTATTTATGTTCTAGTCAAGACTGATTTTCAGAGGTCTACTTCTAGTATGTAAAGAGGACCTACAAGAAAGTTGGAGAGCAGATTTTTGCAATGGCAGGTAGTGATAGGAGAAGGGGGAATGGCTTTAAATTAAAAGAGGGGAGATTTAGATTAGATACTAGGAAGAAATTCTTTACTGTGAGGGTGGCAAGGCACTGGCACAGGTTGCCCAGAGCAGCTGTGGATGCCCCATCCCTGTGAGTGTTCAAGGCGCTGGATGGGGCTTTGAGCAGCCTGGTCTAGTGGAAGGTGTCCCAGCCCAGGGCAGGGGACTTGGAACTAGGTGATCTTTGAAGTCCTTTCCAAGCCAAACCATTTCTATGATTCTTTTGAAGTACCACAGTATATTTTGAAGCCACTTTAAAAAGAGCATGCTGTACTTAAATCCTTAAAGACAGCATTGTTTTGCCTCTAACACTAGTTGCTGCTTTTGAGTAGTTCTTTTTCCTCTTCCAAAAAGTATTTTATTTTTTGTATTTCAGATAAGTTCAGATCCATCAATGTACCTTGAAGTGGAAAATGAAATGACCACGGTGGGAGGTTCAAAGTTGAGCAGGTTAAAGTGTAATCGAGAAGGAAAGGAATGGGAGACAGTCCTCACTAGTCGAATTCTCACTGCAGCAGGAAGCTGGTAAGAGAGTGTATTTTGGAGGAAGAGGGTCCTGAAGGCCAGAAAACATTCTGGGTTACAAAAGTACACTTTATGAAAAGTTAATTACACATAAACCCACATATTTACAAATAAGTAGAGGCTTGAAAGGTATTTTTATCTATTTATGGATCACTTCTAGTAGGGATTTTTGTGATTCTTTGTGCTTGGCTCAAGATGTCCTATTTCTCTTTCAGCTGACCTGGTCTAATAAATTGATGCTCTTCAACTCTTACCTGGTGGAGTTTTTCTGACTTATTTCTCTTGGCTACTGCTATTTGCTGGTTTTATCACTCCTCATTATAATTTTTACACAATCTTTCATAATAAATGTTTTGTGAATAAAAATACGTACTGCTCTTAGTCTTAAGACCAGTTTCACACCAAGTATTAGTTCTAGACAGTCTTAAAGCATCACAGATTCTCATTAGCCAGTTACACCTATTTTCCTATATATTTACATTTCTCCTTTAAATTTCTTCATTAACATTGGCTAAATCATGGTAAGTGACAGTTGTTCAAGTGTTAAGTATTAAAGAATGAAAAATCTGAAACAGGATGTTTTGTGACATAGAAGTATTTTCCTGAATGTTTTGCTGGGTTTTTTCCTCTTTATTTTTCTCAACTTTGCTTAGCTCCACCTCAGAGTTTAAATTGAAAGTATATTTCTGAAGCCTGAGCTATGTCCAGGTTTGAAAAAGAAGCAATAGATTTCAAAGCTAAATACAAGTACAGGCCTGAAGAAGAGCTTGTGTATACCTAAAAGCTTTACTGATATTTCCAACTATGCCTCTTGATCTAATAAAAGATACTATCTCTGCCTGCAAACCTTCTCTTGCCTATCTCCTTAGACCGTCATAGTTTTAATCAAATTAAGGAGGCATGGAATGCACATCATATATATATATATAAGATATAGATATAAAAAAATATAAAATCTGTCTGGTTTTTGATCTTTCCTTTTGGTGCGGAGCATTTTTTTAAAAGCTGTAATAGCTACCTTTTGGAGAATTAGCCTCAGTTATATGATAAGAAATCAGTCTGGTTTTGTTACTCGTGTTTGACAAAATGTCAATGTTGGTTTGTTTGTTTTTTAGTGAGATTGTAAGTGTAGCCTGTGAGAAACGAACATTGTCGGTATTTTCAGCTTGTGGTCGTCGCCTTCTTCCTCCTATAATACTGAATACACCCATTTCCACCCTACATTGCACAGGTTCTTACATCATGGCTCTCACCACTGCTGCTACGCTCTCTGTTTGGTAAGTACTGCGTTAGGCTGCAGCAGCTGGCTGGGCTGATATTTATAGGTAACTTCAGTTGTGTCAGTGCATTCCTGTTGAAACTGAGGCTTAAACCACATCAGGTCTGAACAAAAATCCACTTTTGGATATAATATGAAGAGTTTAGTGAGCAGGACTTGAATCCTGTTTCTTCTCTGTTGTAGGACAGTTCGTAATATTGAATTTTATTCTAGAAGAAAGATAAAGGATCAGCTAGAAGTTACTAGTTTAAACAACCTCCCTAGGGTAGACTTGTCGTGCGTATCGAATGGATTGAAGCTGCAGGAAGGAGAAATACAGATACTTGCAACTTCCATCATACTTAGCCAATAAAGTACAGAGTTTCAGAGTTAGAAGTACTCTAGCCATCTTCAAGATACCAAGATAAAAACCGTCAATAACTTGTTTACAGTTGTTGCATTCAATCTAATGTCTCATGCAAGTCAGAGCTCCTAAAGGATCCTTAGTGTTTGCTTAGCTGTAATGAGGCTTTCTGATAAAGAGCCATAAAAGTTGTTCTCTGCTATTGACTTTTGTCTTGACGTCAGGGTTCTGAGTTTGCCAAAATAATTTTGTCAAAACAATGAAGAAAATGTTCAAAAAAAACCCCAAACAAACTCCAAAAATACCCCCACTTTGTCATGAATATTCAAGAAGTGCTTTGTTAAATGATTTTGGAGCTTTCAGTTGTTTGTAAACTGCAGACTTGTCTTTTTGTCTTTTTCAGGGATGTTCACAAGCAGACAGCCATTGTTAGAGATGAGTCTTTGCAAACAATATTTTCAGGTAATAAAAAAGGGTCATTTAGTTAACAACCTTTGAGCCCACCTGTACTATTTAGTGCCATTTATGAATATGCTGAAATTTTATGAAACCTGAAAAGCTGAAACTAATAATTTCCCTTTTGTTATTGTGTAATAAAGGGAAGTCATTGGTAATGTTGAAATACTGTAGAAATAACTGAGATGAGAATATCAGTGGGTAGCAGACTTGTACAAGATTCTGTAGCTTATTGTACTCTGGGTTGCTTCTGAATTCAGTGCTCTGTGTGTGCAAATTCATTGTTCTGAAGATCACAAAATAAATATTTCATGTAAATCTGCTATTACGGCAGTTTCTCTGTACTTTGCATGTTTTAATATTTTAACAGTGAACAACAACTGATTATCTTCCAATTCGTTATTTCAAAATCTGCAGTTCTGTTATTGCCAGTATCTGGCACAACACAAATTAACAAAAAAGCAGCATCTCGGGGCATACTGTAGCTTTCTTTAATCCAAACAATACGAATCAAAACTACCTGGAGAAGTAGTTGTACTAGCAGTTTACAGATACCTTCATTAGAAGTTACGTGCACAAACTCTGGGCCTGGAATATGCTGGCAAATGAGAGACTCCAGCTATCCCGCTTATACCACACTCTTAGAGAGCACACTTTTCTAAGTATGCTGGCTTTTAGGATTTTAACTTAATGGCGAGAAGAAGGATAAAGGCTTCGTAGGTTACAGAAGACATGGCAAAATTGCTGAAGGTTGCCCCTAGATAGGGAGGATGTTTCCAGTTAAGCCCATGTTCTGTGTCAATTGCAGCATCAAGATTGATAATGTATTTTGCAAAAGTGATTTTAATGCTGCTGCACTGAGCGTGGTGTTTACCATCGTTATCTTGTATCTTGACCTTCTGCCAGTGCTGGAGAATAACATTGAGCCTTTTTATGTTGCTTGCTATGCCTGATAATTTATGGTGGGTAGCATTTCTTACCATTATGGATATTATGCAGGACTCTAAAAGAAATACTCTGGTCTGATTTGACTTGCAGGAAGTGATGCAACTGTCTCTCAGATCTTGCTGACTCAGCATGGTATACCTGTAATGAGCATGTCCGATGGCAAGGCTTACTGTTTTAATCCTTCTCTTTCTACATGGTAAGTTATATATTATTTCCTGCTTTTCAGCTTAGCTGAACTGATGTGCACCTGATTTACTGTTTCACTCCAGATTTTGAAGGGTAGTCTGAGTAGGATCATGTGCCAGGCTTAGTTTTGCTTTAGTTTGTTATTGTATGTCTAGGCTTTATTATATTATGATTAGTTATGTTTAAAATAAATTTTTAAAATGAAAAAGTTAAACCTCAGCTACTTTATCACTCTTTCCTACATGATACCTACTCTTTATTAACAAACACCTATATATACTTTTGCTGATGTACGTCAGTTGAATCTGTCAAGCAGTTGGCAATGATTGAAGATAACCTAGCCTTACAATTCACTTTTTAAATGTAAAAGAATGCAGTTCTGGAAAATTTGTCAAAACAACTTGGTATTGTTGGGAATTTAGACACGTTAAAATTGTTTTGCTCAGTTTCCAGAGAAAATAAATGTAGGCACTCCAGTCCTGAGCGTGTATGTGCCTGACTTTGTCATTCCTGTTCACTCCTTAATATCTTTTTGGATCTGATGACCAGTCAAGTTTGAGGAGAGTTCTTTGTCTCCAAGATATAAAAGTGTAATGAAGATAGTAAGTCAGGTAGGGGAGGAGGGCAGAAATGATTCTACCTCAGAGAATTCCCATGGAAGAGTCATTACTGATGTCCTAAACACAAGGAAAGGCTATGTAAGAGGCTGTGCCTTAGTGGGTATCAAATATGCTTTCCCCAAGGATTCTCTTACTTCTGTCAATGCGTAAGTTCCCATAAAATATTTTCCATGGTTAAATTGTTTACAGTGTCTTTCCAAAACAGATTCTTTATTGTCTTTCAAAGGGAAAAATCCATGTTGCAGTCTTAATATAATTGTTGTACTTAGTTTAATGAGCATGCTTGATGAAAGGGCTTATTGTTTTAACCCCTCCTTAGAATAATTGTTATTAGTCAACTACTTGGTGTGAATCCTTTGGAAGAGAAAGAACACCTTATTTGTTCTCTGGATAAACTGAGAAATTATGCAGAAATTTTCCCAGTCAATAAGGAGCAGAAGAACAGGCTCGCAGCCCTAATTCTGAATTTGCTGTCATTTCTTAGTACCACAGCTTTGGAAGTGTATAAAAGAGCAATCCCTTTAGTCATCATACAAATTTAAACATGGGTTTTAAAATATTTGTGCCATTTTACCTCTGAGCAGTCTGGAGGTCCAAGCTTAGCATTGATTTGAGCCACTGATTCTCTTGGCATCTCAAACCAGTGAAAATGATATCCTTGATTAGGTGTGGAAATGGCAGCTGTGGCTGTCAACTCCCTCCATGTGAAGGAATAGCAGTAATGTATGGGAAAGATCGTCAACATGTGTGATCTGTGGTGACCTGTCTGGTGGGTGGGGGGACCTGACATGAGGTAAAATCAAGTTCTTAACAAGAAGGTCATTACCCTGTTCACTCTAGTCTTCATCCGGGGCATGACTTGTTATTACATGTAAAATGACAAGTGGGAAGTTTATTTCCTTCAAAACTAATGCTAAATTATATTACACTATTAATATTGTGAACTTTGGGAGTGGGAGGGACACTTCTGTGACAGCACAAGCAGAATTTGGACGTGGAGCGGGAACAGTTAGTATCCATGGAATTCCTGAGCGTCTTGGTGATATTTTTTTGTGTATCTCTGAAAATACAAGTCAGACTTTAAGGCAGAACAGAGCTCGATCCCCTGATATCACTGCCTACTCTCCTCAAACTTGGTTTTGTTTGCTCTTTTTCAGGAATCTTGTTTCTGACAAACAGGACTCTCTAGCACAATGTGCAGACTTCAGGAATAGTTTACCATCCCAAGAAGCCATGCTGTGTTCTGGGCCCTTAGCTGTAATACAGGGACGAACATCAAAGTACGCACTTACTTGCTTCATTTGATCAGCATGTTTGTTTGTCTTTTTTTTTTTTTTTTTTTTTTTTTAATTTCCCCTCCCCTATTATTTATTCATGTGATTGAATCAGTGGCTAATGGCTCTGAAATTATCAGTAGCTCATACAGTATGGTTTTGGGTTTTTTAAACCTTTGCACATTTATAGTCTGTACCTTAATGTTATTTTGAGATTGTTTAGGGGGCAGGAAAGCATGCCCTAAACTCAATCATTTTAAGCCACCACTTTATTGGATGGGTAAAGTATTTGACGATGCTGTACATGTAGTATTTTGATTAGCTAAACTGAATTTCTTACATTTTACATTTTAATTTTTAGTTTACCAGCTTTTTAGAGTAGGCCTACAAATTTTGAGCAGCTCAGTTGCCCTCAAGGGATCTATTTAATGAAGTCTTTGAGAAAGTTGAGTGATTAGTCATCTAATGCATATTTTTAACATCTGAAAATATCACGAGGGAATTGTGTGAGCCAGAGCAGACTCCTGTAGGTAATTTAGTAGCCTATCCTCACCTGGATTTGAATTAGATTTCACAGGCAGATTTCTGTGCTATTTCTGTCCCTCACCTCTTGAGTTCAATTTTTTTGGTGAGAGAAACTGTAGAGTTGAATGACTTTATAGCTGTTCTCTTGGTGTGGAGGGGAATGAATTGGGAAAAATATTTGAAATCCAAACAAACACTTTCTTTTTGAGAGAGAGAAAATACCAGACTGAAAAATTAGCAGTTTTTTCAAAAAGGAAATAATTGGCTACTTCTGTCAAATTAGCCTTCTGATGACAACACATTTATTTGCAAGAAATCTTTTAAATGCTACACGCTAACTTTTGTATCTTGTGTTCGTTTTGTGACTTCCACATGTGAGGGGCAAAGAAAGGTAAAGGCAGTCACCTTAATTTCCTATAAATGTTTAGGAGCACTTGGTCACTGATAAGCATGTGTTTTTAAAGAGAAGATGATTTTGAAAGATGAAAGGAAGAGAAAAAGAGCAGGAGGCAGAAAACCCTCTGTGGACCTTGATGCTTGTAAATGGTCCACTGGAGAGGGAAGGCAGTTTGCTATGAAGTGCTGCCTTTGTCATTAAAAGCTTGAACTCGGGAAGATGAGTGTAGAATAGCTTGTACTACAGAAATATATGTTCCTTAAACTAGTATCTGATTTTATGGCTGGCATGTTAATTTTTTCGTTTTGTAGTTCAGGAAGGCAAGCTGCAAGATTGTTCTCCATGCCTCATTTAGTGCAACAAGAAACAACACTTGCATACCTGGAGAACCAGATAGCAGCAGCACTTATGTTACAATCCAGTCATGAATATCGCCACTGGCTCCTTATCTATGCACGGTACCTAGTTAATGAAGGTGAGACATGCCATGCTGTGTTACTTCTTTGCAACTCTGATGGACTTTTAAGAAATTTTCTGTTCACGTCATGTATATGTATGATTGCACTTCATGTTCTCCTTCTAGCACTTGGCTTCTAGCCTCAGTGTTTACTTAAAACCAAAACAAACTGCTGAAGTCTGTCTGTTCCCTGTAGTCCTCAGTATTCAGGAATCCTATTTTGACACACTGAGGAAACAGTGCCACCTGCGGACTTCAGCAATAGCAATTGCATTGTAAAACGGTGCAGTGGTCTGTCAGGCATATCGTATGTGTTATCTGGCAGCAACTACAGATGTTTCAGAGGAACCAGCAGCACCTTTTAAAATATGTAACGTTCCTCCATCAACTGACGATCACTGCCTGATGTGAAATGGAAGAGTTGCTTGGTCTCTGACACGTACCAGACCACATAAAACTGCAGCGAATTTGCTTGTCGCTTGCACTTTTTTTTTTACATTCTAAAATTTCAACAGCCTGTACTGGTGAGCTCCACAGGTTAAATTCTGTAAGGAAAGAAACCCATGAGAAAGGTTGCTTGTGTCTGTTTTATATTTGAATACGCTATATCTCTATGCTGTTACGTTAAATAAGGTTAACCAACTGACTTTTTGCTTCTTGCATTCTAAAGAATCTCTTGTAAATCTCTGCTTGTCTGCATTCCAAATTTAGTAGTTCCCATTGTATTAATTCAGCCTTATTCCTCACCATGTATAATCATTTTACACAGAGGGAAGCAAAATGGTTCATGTTAGGCCACCTAATAGGTGTTGGCAGAATTAAAATTGAGCTCATTAATTCTTGCCTTTTGACCCTACCTTATTGAACAGGAGAGCTTGATGAACTGCCTATGATTTCTCTCTGTCCTTCCCCAGTTGAAATTAAAATGTTCATATTAGGTCATATGTTAGAGAGATGGTTATACTTTTAAAAGTCTTCACTAATTGAGAACCTCTCTATTATGTGTGCAGGGTTCATCTTGCACTACCTAAATGTCACTGCCGTGCGCGTGTGTATACACTGGATGTCACTGCAAATTCTGCTTTGCCATACGTCTATTAACTGTTTCATTACTTTTCTAGGTCTGCTAAATTTTGAAAATTGCACATCCTATTATTGACCCGTTATTCCTATGATGATTTCAACACTTAATGAATTCTAATCCATTAAAATATTCAATTTGTTATACCTTGATTGGCAAGTTACTCTTGAATTGATGACTTTGTTACTTGTAAGGGAATTCCCCCCCTCTGGTCTTTGGGTGAACAAAACTGGCCTGGAAAGTGTGTAGTTTTATTAAAGGTTTTCTTTTTTTTTTTTAAAAACTGTGCATATTAATTGGATCCATTTTATTTTTGTTAAAAGCTCTTTTGCTAAAGGGTTTGAGAGATCTCTTCTAATTTAGTAATAGTTAAATGTTTCCGAAGGATGTCTGATTTTATTTTATTTTTTTGTACTACTGTCTCATTTTTCCAAATTCATATATTGCTATTAAGTGCAACCTAACCACTTTTCCCCTTTGCTGGCTTTCATCTTGTGGCTTTCCAACTCTTGTGACATCTCTATTAGTTATTTGGCTGTTCAAGTCTGTCAGTTTTCCAATGGCTTTTGGTTTTTTAAATGCTGGTATTTTTATGTAGGAGGTGGGAGTGAAATTGAGATCAGGGCAGCTCTTAAAACAAACTGGAGTAACTACTTTAGTTTTTTTCCCTATTGTAGATCATCTTTAGTAGTGTTTTTGGGTTTGAGAACTTAAATTAAACCCTTTGGAACTCTAAAATAAACCCTTTACAAATCATCTTATCTTTCCAAAGATTTGCTGTTAGAAGAATAATACACTTTTTTTTTTCAGAAATCAATGGTTTTGGCTTTATTTTATTCTACATACTTGTAACTCCTTCCAGAATGTTGTCAGTTACATTGTGGAGTGGTTATATATATAGTGAAATGCTTACGAATGTGATTTTATTTCTGATAATATTCAGGGTTTGAATATCGTTTGCGAGAATTATGCAAGGATTTACTGGGTCCAGTCCATTACTCAGCTGGAAGTCAGTGGGAATCAACAGTTATGGTAAGTCCTGGTAATAATTTAATGAAGAATGAGGAAGAGTTTCCCATGAAAATTACAGGACATGGATAGACAGTAGAACTGAAAATATGATTAAACTTAGTGGCAAAAAAGCAATTGCACATTATTTTTGCTGACCTGGAACCCTTTCCATACTCTGCTCTAATCTCATAAGTAGGCTTCCTCCCATGGCATTTGTATTTATTTCATGTGAAACTGTAGACAAATGTTTATTGCCACAGTCTCAGCTCTGCTCCATCTGCATGGTGCTCAAGACAGCACCAGAGTTGCATGTTCAGGTCTCCATGTTCTTCAGACAGCAACTCTGAAATAGTGACACACCAATGAAATGTCTTCCCTGCTCAGAGCATGCCTGGAGTCTGTAACTGCAAAGGCTGCACCAGCATCATGAGTATGTAACTGTAAAGACGGTTTTTATTCTGGGAGTCATGTAAGCAGAGTAAGAATGTAAGACTCACAGCTCTCTCCAGGCAGGAAAAAAGGGCATGAATCTTAAACAGCTTTATGGAATATATTCGTGATATCAAGTAATACGTTCTGAGGATACTTTTGTGTTTTTTGTGCAGGGTTTACGAAAGAGAGAACTATTGAAAGAGCTTCTTCCTGTTATTGGACAGAACCTCCGCTTCCAGAGGCTTTTCACAGAATATCAAGAGCAGCTAGACATCTTGAGAGACAAGTAGCATTTCCCCAGATTTTCCCTGTGGGGCCTGGTCTGAGAGAAACTGCTGAACAGCATTAACCAGAGACAGAAGAGGAGCAAGAGCCGGTCAGTAGGGACACTCCTGAAGAGGGCAGTGCCCTAAGGGTCCCAGATGCTTCAGGAGTGACCTGCTTTAGTTTTTAAAGAAGCTCACAAGTGGATTCGTGAAAATGATGAGTGGATGAGCTAGACCGTTTCCCAAGTGAAACCTAACCATCGAAGCTGTGGCCTCTGTTTCTATGGAAAGTCGTGGATATGTACTTCAGGGGGGTCCTTTTGGATCTGGATCTCATTTTAATATCAAAACTAGCTGAGAACTGTTTGTGGGGTTTCTTGGATGTCCTGTGAAAAGCACAGTACTTCAGAGTACACTGAACAGCATATTTAACCCTGTTTAGGGTTTTTGCCTGAGGATTTATTGAGGCTCAACACTATATTAAATTAGATGAATGAGCCACGAAAAAAGAAATTTCATAAATATTAAGGTATTATGCAGCCAATAGACTCTTTCCTGTGAATATAATAATAATAATAATAAGAGGCTGTTCTAACACATGGACTATTTTTGTACTAGAATTTGCTAACTTGTAATATGGAATTTTATTTGGCCGATAATCAGGCTATCTCTACAAAGTCATCTTGTAGGAAATTTAACTCTAATTACAAAAGCTATGTTTCAAAATAATTCTACCAAATTAACATGTCATCATCCCGTTTTTAATTTTTAAATGTTTGTAAAAGGCATTTTGGGGGGAGGGGGACGGATATAATGGGGTGGCTCTTTTTGTAAGTACAAAAATAAATGAACATTGCATTGGTTTAAAAAACAAAAAGCAAAACCACAGTCTTGAATTATTACAGAGGGTACAGGCATCTCCAGAAATGGCAACGCAGGCTGAATCCTGTTAATGTGTCTAGGAATAAATAATACTGTCTGGGTGATCTTTCCTCTGAAAGCATGATCGGACAAGTACTTGTGATCTCCCTAGACCAGCTACATCATTTTCTCTTGGAGCCTCATCTCAGCTGAGGGAGCAGGAGCTGTGTGGCAGCACTCCTAAAATCAGGCAACATAAAGCAAGACGGGCTCCCCTGACCGATGCCAAAAGTGATGAGCACTGCGACAAGAAATGAGCTTCATGCAGTTACGGCAGTGTTCCTTGGGTGACATTTCATAATAAAAAAATAGGGCTGGTGGCCTGCCAGCAGTTCACTTGTGGAGTGGTTTTGGAATTCCACCGAAACCAAGTCAATCAACTTTCAACTTGTTTTCTTCCCCAAAGTATGTTTGGTGCTGGGAAAGAAGCAGGTGTATGTGTTGGTTCTTCCCAGGACCTAACTATTCAGGTGTACCTCAATTTATTGCCTTACTTTGAAATGTTTTTGAGTAAGAAAATTAGTATTGAAATGAGTAAGTGTATTTAAACGCTTGCAAAAGAGCAGTTTCTCCCCTAAACTTCTAGCAGAAACAAACACTATCCTTTGCCTTCAGGCAGGACAAGGACTAGCTGTGCTACTGTGGATTTTGGCTGAGGGGGGGCTGACCCTTTTCAGAGGCGGCTCTGCAGCTGTATGGTTGTCAGGGCCCTCGAGGGGCAGATGTGTTCTCTAAGGCAGCAAACCTCCGTACTTGGAAGGTTTTGTTGCCTCTATTCAACTGCCAGATGCGATGGACACCAGATTACTACGTTGTACAGCAATCTCGTGTGCACACAGACTGAAATGTCTTGAAGAGCAATAAAAACAACTGACTTAGCAGCTATTTTTCAGTATGGCATCAGCGAGTTCAACCAGCAGTGGGAAATATAGTGACAGCATAGCTTGATTTGGCACGTACCTGGTGGGGAACGTGAAGGCGGTAAGGAGAGACATCCCTGTTCCCCTGACTTCCAGTCCGGAAAGTTGCAATGAGCAGGGACATCTGCAACCGAGCAGCTTGTGTGCGTCTTGTGCTCCTGTATGCAGGCAAGCAGCCCATTGAAATTATTAAAATAGGAGATGAACAGTGTGTTCTGGGGAAAAGGTGTCCAAAGCCTGTTGAAGTCAGTGGGATCCAGCGGGAATCCAGCTATCTGCTTCTGTGGATTTTGACTCAGCTGTTGGGTGTAGGCAGCTGCCAGGCTGGTGGTGTATCGAGGGAAGGACAAATGAGCATGGATGGTGGATGTCGTGGGGGCCGCTGGGCAGGCCAAGGCCCTCAGGTGGCTCTTTCCTCCTGCCAAAGGTAAGGCGTGTGGATTGTGGCCATCCGCTGTTTGGCCTCGTGGCATTCGTATCTGTCTGGTAATGAATGCTATTTAATAGGATTTAAAGGTAATTAGCTAAGGGAAAATAAGTTCTTCTTTATCATTCTTTGAAGGGACGCTGAAATACTTCTCCTGAAGAGCTGTCCCCATATGGGGCACTGTAGGTTTTTCCACCCATTGTTTTCTCGGAATGTTCTGTTGCTGCTCAATGGACCAGGAATTATTATAACGTTTAAATTCCATGCAACTAAATAGATTTAAATGAAGATGAGCTTTTCTTAAGCTGGATCTGTTAGCGTTTTGTGCGCCGCCGCCTCCCTCAGGCTGGACCGGAACGCCGCCCGCCGCCCGTGTTTCCGCGGCGCGGCCTTTCGCGTCGCACCCGCACCGGAAGGGCGCCGCGGCCGCCGCCGGTGGGGCGCAGGAGGCG
>JAVJGI010000001.1:87998159-88020192 GCA_035590275.1 Ibycter americanus
TGTATTCATAGGTAATATTTTACCCTGAAACTGCCTGAAAAGAATGCAGAAATTAGAGCAAAGGTGAAACTTCCTTAAACATAGAAGTGTTTTTACCATGGACGTATTTTGAAAGCACAGATACAGACAGAGAAAGCACTAATTGTTTCTTCACCCGAGTAGTGAACATAATGACAAAGACGGCTTAGGTGGTTTGGTTTTTTCTTCCTATGCAATATTCTGAATAAAGAAACTGCAGCATGTCAGGAGTGTGGGAAATACCAAGTACTGTAGGAGCAGGTCTTAAAGTACAGGTTAAATGCCAGCCAATGCTTCATAGTTCACTGCAAATGTCTCTTCACCTCTGTCAAATGATCAGCGCAGGGCCCATGTGTATCAGGAATGGATTCCTGTTAAGTGGGTTGCATGAGCTTTGTACATTGCTGGTGTCAAGATCAAGGTCACAAAACTCATCCAACAGTGAGCTGAGTGGAATGGGTCTCCAGCCTGAAAAGGGGAGAGGACAAGATGAAGGCTCATGTAACCTGTATTGGCTAAATCAACAGTGACTATGGGCTTTTAATTCAGTTCATATGGTCTGTGTGGTAATTTACTGCAGCTTTAATTGTGTTATTCCAGGTGTGTTTCTAGATAATGAGCAGCAAATAGTGGATGTCATCAGACAAGGATCTGTGGTTTGAAGGTGACCTCTTTCATGCCAGTGTAGCAGTAGCTGCTGTTGGAATACATTGTCAGGAAAATGTAATAGCTGTAGATAATGTTCACTGTGATGCATTTTCAGAGTGCTTGTCTAGACCTTTCTGCATCATGGTGGTAATACTACCTTAGGATGTTGATGGTCTTCTAAAGATGACACACTGCAGCAGGAGTCAGATTTTCCTTGTGACTTTTCATCTTTTTCTCTTGAAAAGTTTTCTTCACTCTTACTGTTTCCAAAGAGATTATGCTTACTCTGAGCATTTTCATTTTTTGTCTAGATGCAAAATACTGAGAGGAAAATGCTGTGCAGCCCTTCATAGGTAGGCTATCTCCACATCAGTTTTCCCATATCTAGAGTGCTGGGACTATCTAATTAAAAGAAAATTAGTTTGACCAACTGAGATATTTTTTATGATGTAGAAAAATTCAGGAGTGAAAAATATCCCCCTTTCATTGTTTTTTTTTCCTCAACATCAGAGCCCAGCACCCAAGTAGTCTGCTACATTTTCTCCTTGGGGCTTTGGAAATGAGCGATCATTTAGGTGGATCAGTAACTTCAGGTCTCATTTGGCTGTAGTGTAACTGATGTATAAATGAGAAATTTAATTCTCTAGAGACGCTTTTCACATACATGTCAGAAGAAGTCGGCACATCTTCAGCTTTGAAATTCGAAGTATATTTCTTAATTTGTTTGATGCAACTCAGTCAAGTCTTCAGATATTGCATAGGTTTAAATATCAGTTGCCCCCCTTTTCCCCCTTTTGTTAAACTTACCATATTTTTTTCCTGTACATTTGAAGTGAAAGGGAGAGGTTTTTTCTTGTTGATTTGTAAGAAAAGTTTCAGTGGGGGGTGGGAATACAGTTTTGTTGTGGGTGAGTAATAGCTTATTACAGAGCAGAGAACAAAGCTTACAGAAATAAAACCAAGGGAAGCTTTGTTGTTGAAAAATGATTCAGACAAATCCAGCTTAGTTGGTTTTCATGTGTCGCAGAAAGAAGGGTGAAATGATCAGGAACAGAAAACTGGAAGACTCTCTGAGGTCTTCAGCTCTCTCAGAGTCTGCTTTGCAAACTGCGTGCTCTGTCTTGAACCACTGTTTGCTTTCTTCCTGTTATGACTGCCGAGAGGTTTTTCTGATGGTTTTTCATCTGATAGATATCTTCTGTAAATTTTGGGTTTGACCAGCTTAGTCTCGTTTGTATTTGTGCCAAAATCGCACTTCTCTGTGTTAGTGTTTACAGCTGTGTATTTGGTACAGAGGAATTTAATGCTTTCTTGACATTTTCTTGTTGAGACTTGTATTTTCCTGTCAGATGTTTTTCTTGCCTTTAAATTCTCTATACCCTAAATGGTCACAGTTGTCCTGGTTGACTTTTCTTCCTTAATTTTAATTTATCTTCTTTGAACAGAGCTAATCTTAATCATACACAGTAAATGCTGGGTGAATGTCTGGCACAGTGATGGGAATATTTTCTAATCTCTTCCTGAAATACTTTGATAGTACTTTGATATATTAGACATGATAGTGTAAGACAGAACAGTTTTAGTGTATGGTTTGAGGCACAAAGGGTGGTTTCAGAATAGTATAATTGGTTGCATTTTCTCTTGATAGCTTGGGTCATTTCAGAAGCAGGTACTTATTTATAAGTAAGAGGTAGCCAGGATGAGCAGTGGTTCTTCCTTTTCTCTCTCTCTCTTTTTTTTTCTTTTTTTTTGCTTCTGTTTTTTGTTTCCAGTTGAATGTTGCTGTCTGTGTTTCTGTGGTCTGTAGTAGTCTTTCAGGCATGAGTGGTTACAGCCATCATCATTAAGCATCTCTCTCCAGGTGCGTTTCTGTCTGGGGCAGCAGACACATGCTGCTGCTCAAGTGCCTAGAATCTACTTTGAACGAGATAAACTTTTCAATATGCAGCAACTGAACCATTTTGTCTTACCTCATTTGCCTCAGAAATTATTAGCTTTTAGTCCACGGTCTAAATGAGTTAATATTTGATTATTGACCATAAATTTTCAAGGCCTCTGGATAGAAACATGTGAGGACATGATTCCTGCCCAGAAAGTCATGTGTCATAACTGAAATGGTCATAAAACACTGCGGGGGTCAAGAGGATGGAGGCCCTGGTGAGGCCAATGACCTGAAAGATGACTCCTTTTTTGTTGGGTTTCCTGAAACTTTCCCGCTCTGCTTTCTTACTGATGAACATGTGAATAGTTGACTATTTCTCTTCCGAAGTTGTATCTGTGTGTTTTACAGTAGTACACTCAGCACCACTAGGAGTTAGCTTTCATCTGTCCTAAAAGGGGGATTTATTTTTCAATTCCCCGTATCCTTGGGAAACGGTGAGGGCGAAGAAGATGAGATTTGCCTAGACTTGCTGTTCAAGGGCTTTTATAAAAAGGAGGCGTTTAAAACCATCCAGTGTCATGAGTCACTGGCCAAGCTGCTGGGCCTCCTTCACACCTTGCTAATGGGGATTGTGGTGGTGATGGGCAGCGTTTTACTCGGTAAGCCAGCTCTGGACAGAGACAGATAAATGTGTCTAGCATTATTCCTAATGCATTATTTTCCTTACAGCAAAAAAGTGTTTACATCTGCGTTTTACAGACCGAACAGATGGTCTGTTTTTTTTCTTTTCTGTGTTTTGGTGGAAGTGTGCACATTGGATGGGGTTTTGTGATTGTGACACTTGAAAAACTAGCAGCTGTGAAATGCTCTAGCCTTAAATGAGATGCAGCATGAGATTTCCCACAGATCCTTACTTGCCTGTTTTTCACTAGAATTGGAGACTAGCTTTTTGGTGCTTCTGCAAAGCTTTGTTTTCCATGAACCATGTTGCATTTGGCTGTGGGTCTCTGGATTGATAGACTTCTGACTGCACTAAGACTGCAGGTTTAATTTTGCACATGAAACTACCCGTCTTTTTCTCATGGTAATTTCGGTTAATATGGCCTTTGATAGAGCAACATTATTGCTAGTATCTGTGAGCCATGTGTGTTATCAGGCATATCTTTATGATTCTCTGGACAGGGCTTTGGTGACCATATGGTGTCAGTTTAATTAAAATTAAAATTTAAATATGGAAATACAGTGCTCTGGATGTGAGTAATGAAGGATCTTTTGTGTCCATTTCCATACCAGTTCAGTAGTAGATGAAAGCTGCGGTTAAACAGCAGCTGCATCCAAGAATGTGAATTGAGGGTATCTTTTTAGCATTTGGTAGACGGTTGTCCACGTGATAAATATTTTTGCTGTTGAACTGAACATGGAAATGATACCTTGAATCGTGAGACTATTCTGGCCTCTTGGCTGCTCACCCCAAATTCTTCATGAAATACTGAACTACATGAAGATGGCTTATCTTGTTAAAACAGTGCTGCTGTTTCCAATCATATTCCCATAATGTGTAGACTTGGTGAGGATTTCCAATGCCTTTTATGTCATTAAATCCATTTACAAGATCTCAAATAAGTAACACTATACATGGAGTTACTCCAATACTATTAATTCCATTCATATCCCCGTATTTCTTCAAGGTTTTTTAGCAGGGAAAATTGTAAGAGGGCCTCTTAAAATGTGAACTTGTATGCAAAGAGTAACGGGTCTCATCTTTAAAGGAACCAGAGAATTTAATAGAAAATTCATTTGCTGTTGTTAAGCTAAATTTAGTACTTGGTAGGCAGCGTTGTGTTTTCATGTTAGTATTTGGTTTGACTTTCTTTTCTATTTGAGGTAACTTAGTGTTGCTTGTTTTGGTGAACCTACCAAATGGTCACAGCAGCACTGGATGATTTTGTCCTCATGTTGTCGTCCAGTTCAGATGTGACACATTAGTTTTTCCCCACAGTAGCTTCACTAGATTCTTGTGTGTTCCTGCCAGAAGGGTGTCCGATCCTGAAGTGTTGAACGTTTTAACGCTAACTCAGTTACTGTTGATAGAGCGGGAAAGTCTGTATTTACTAAATAACAACTGTTGCCACATTTCACCAACTCTACCCATGTGCGGGTAGAGAATCAAAGGAGCCCATTTTGATTGCTTTTCAGGCTGATGCGTATCCAATGGGGTCAGAGCCTCATTAACAAGAACATGCAGCCACAGACTAAAGAGATTCAGAGAGTGTAACTAATTGATGTGCGGGGATTGTAGGTCATATCTTCATGAGACACACAGCGATGACAGAGAATGATTTAATTCGAAACAATCGGCATGCTTCATCTGCGAGCTGCCACAGTGCCCCACTAACCTACGCGTCGTAATAACCTCTGCTTTGGGTATCAGTAAAGGATGCTGCCCTTTGGGATCCCGCAGGAGCGAGTGCTGGCTGTCAGCTGACAGATGAGAGCGCATGGGGCAGTGGGGCTTTTTGCTGCTGCAGGAAAGTAGGTCATGGCCAAAAGTAGCCTTGGCTGCCTTTGTGGAAGTGTGCCTGTGAGAGAGGAGTCAGCTGAGAAAAGAGCTTGCACAGTTTTTGCATTTGTTTTTTTAGCCCTTCCTTGTTGTGGAGCAGCTGGCACTATGTGCCGTGAAATGCGCCTGCTTTCCAGTATTGCATAAAATATTTTTAGAAGTGAATATGTGGCTCTTATTTCTGCATAGGGGAAGTGGCAGATGCTTGTGGCCTTTCGTTTTCTTTAAGAATTTAGAATTTTAGTTAGATAAGTGTTTTTAATAAACATTGCTTTTTCCTTGCTTTCTTCACTGGAGATTGGCTGAAGCTGGATGGTAGGTGTGTGTCATGGAAACTGAGGTGGGAAATAGTTTTGAACTTGAGCTGTGTGTGCAATATTTGAGCTCTCTTATACTTTATTAATGATAAGAAATACATGAAAACAAGTACTTTAACTCCTTTTAGGACTCATTCACTCCTGCTGTCTCTTCCTGTGAACACTGGTGCCTGTTTGTGGCATAATGGTCATTTCCATGGCAGCAAACTGTGTGATAGTGCTTGGAAAGCTTTGACTTTTGACGGAGAATAAGTAAAAGCAGATTCACCCACATGCAAGATAACCCTGTTCTCATGTGAAATTAAGAACATGAGAGGGAAAAAAATATCATACAGGTTTCCTATATCATGTTCTTTCATAGTTTTCAGTATAACATGTAGGTCTTTCTAAACTGGACCTGCTGGAAGTCCCGGCATGGGGGCTGGACTCCCTCCTCTGTGCTGCTCCATGTGCAGTTGCCCAGTCCTGCAGCCTGGTCTCGGGCACTGAGCTGCCTTTGTGGGCCATGGCAATCCTTTGTAGCAGATCATTGCCTGGTTTTGCTGTTCTGGTGCTCCAAAGATTTCCTTTGACAAAACACTAAATCCCCCGCTTGTCTTGCCGTACGTGTCAATCAACTTCTCAAAATATTTTTGAGATGTGGCCCTAATTATATTTCCCCCACATACTTTCTTATATACAACTCCTGGTCTGTTTCCATTGCTTTTCATAAATACATTGCAGAAACAACATCCTTTATCAGTAGTGGGAATTCAGTCATGATACGGCATGGGAGTGCTTGGGCACAAAGCTGTTGCTGGCTGAGCCAAAGTGCAGAGCTTCTCTGAAGGAGATGAGTTGACATGCTGAGGTCACTTCTTCAGCACAAGCTTGATAGGAGGCCAGTCTGCGGCAAGAGAGTTTATAATGTTCATACAGCACTCCAGTATAGAGTTCTCATCCTGGAAAGAGACTCCAGGCAGTGCATGTATTTAAACTCCTATATGAAAATCACTTTTTAATTTACTGTTGACATATAAGACTATAAGTGCTGGTCTTAGTAGGGAGCTGATGTACCATTTGAGTAAGCGATGCTGAAAACTAACCTTTTTCCATATTATGGAAAGCTGCGACCTGAAATACCATGCTATTTCCCTGGGTACGGAGAGGAGTCCAAGGACTTGGCAGCACTTCTAACAATACATCATACATTGACAGATGAAGCAGTCTCCTCCAGCTTTTGCTAGCTTTAAGGTCTGTACAGCAGTTTAGCCTGCTTTTTCCACTAGATTTCAGTCAAGGTGTAAATATAAATCTTCAGTCATGCTAAACTGTTTCTTAGGGAACTGTTTCCATTTTTGTTTAAAGATGATCTGCTGGTATGTTTTGGGATAGCTCAAGTCTGCCAGGAAGATAGTTTAAAGGCCTTTCTTCAAATTATCAATGTTTCCAGAAGTTGTATTTCTAAAGAAGCTTTTTCTGGAACGTAACTTTTGGGCTGTTGCACAACATGTGCACAGATGGATGCTACTTTTTGTTAACAGTTGTTTAGGTTGAGCAGATCTGTCCGGGATCATATGTTCGTTTTGGCAGCTCTGCTGTTCCCCTACTACTTCTTCGACAATTTTGTTCTTGTAAAAAGATAAATAAATGAATAAAGCTCTGCATTCACTTTGTTTCAGAAACTGCCGTTGCCTTAGCTGTCTTTCTTTGTATTCCAGCAGTGTGCAGATGTTGGGATTTTGGGGTTTTTTTTAGAGAATCCACTTAAGGAAAAACAGTGGCACTAGTCTTCCACTGCCTAACTATATATAACCTAACCTGGCCTCTTTTTTTCCCTTCCCATCTTATTCCTACTAGCCCTCATTGCTGCTCTTGCTGATAAATTAGAGAGATGGTTACATTACTGGCAGCAAATGAACCTGCCAGTTGGCTGAAAACAATTTGCAGTGCCTTCCTATAAACGAATGAGTCCAGCTGTCATAGCTTGTACCCTCTGAACCAATAATATGAATTTTGATTAGGCAGAAAAAGCCCACTGACTTAGTTTCACATGATTTTGTTATTGCTTTTTGCCATAATGATTGAACTAACAGCGTCGGCACCACAGCTGGCAGATCTCCACTTGTAGTTGTTTATAAATTGCTGTCTGGATTATAAAAACCTCCTTAATCTGTTCAGGTGCGTGTTTTGAAAAGAGAACTGATTGTTTCTTTTAAAAGGCTTGTGCTGTGTGTGCTTTTAACGATCAATTTGGTAGCGAAACTGTCTCTGACAGCTGATACAATCAAAGGGTTTGTTGGGTTTTTTTCATACATCTGAGATCCCAACCCAGCCTTGCAGCTTGCTGGGCTGGACTTTGTCTCCAGCTGGGTGCCCCAGTCGAGTGCTACCTGCCCATGCTGGTGGGGTGACCCCATTGTGGTATGCCCCGTCATGCCAGCAATGTGCCCAAATCACATGCTGACCCTATGAAATGACTGGCATACATGGGCCTGCCCTGTCACGTTACTAAAGGTTTGCTGTTATTTTGTGTGTGCTTGCAGCTTTCATGTCTTAGGGAATGCTGCGAGGAGGGAGCAGCCTGATTGTCCTGAAGTGTTTGCCAGCCCGATAGCTCTTCCCTCCCAGTGTCAGAAAACCCCTCCAGAGACAGGGCAGCAGAACAATGCCACAGACGTTCTTCTGAAGAAGCATGGGAGAGCAGGAGCCAGCTTAGTTTGCTATCTCCTCTGCGGCTGGGGAATGTTCCCTCAGCCTCGGCTGCCATCTCAGTTTCTTCTTCCATCTGATTGCTACCCGGGGATTAAGCGGGCAAAGATCCCTCCTGGGACTCCCTTCATGACCCAAGTGCCTCTCCAGAGAATTTGTGCTTCTGTTTCTCTTCATTATTGCTAGTTACCATGTGGGCTCTGCTACACGTTTCCTGAAGTAAAAGAAAAATTACAGTTATTTCAGAAAAGGTAGCAAGCTTGATTGCCAAAATGGTTCGCTGGCTTTATGCCTTTCATCAGAGGTCCCTTCTGAATTGTCACTCCTGATCAGCAGTAATCATCTTTGCCTCTCAGCTTTTCATGCAAACTCCCCTTTCAGTTTGTGCTAAGGCAGTTGTGCAACTTCTCAGGCTTATTCAGTCTGGTTAGCCCTGTACTGTGTCAAACTACAAAGCTGTAAATAAACGTTTCCCAGTTCTCAGGTTCAGTGAGCCTTGGTTTTGTGGGCTGTGACTTCAATTCACAGCGTTCTGATGATTCAGACAACTTGCAATATATTATTAATAAATTATGTACTATTAAAACCCTAACACTGATGTTGCAGTTTCATTTGATTTCCACAGTTAGATTCTGTTGTGATTAATTTTTTTAATGCTTCATTTTCTTTAGAAACTAGATGCCAAATCACTTATAAAGCTGAATTTTGCTAAAAACAGTGAAGGTAAGTGCAGTCATTTTCTGTGTTGTTTTGGTTTGTTTTTCTTAATGAGTGCTTTAATAAATTGTGGATTGTCTTACTCATGGTAAAGTAGCATGGTTTGTGTTTTCTATCGTGGTTTTTATTTTTTGAGTAGAGTAAGTGCTTCTTGTGAGGGACATGTTTACCTTTAAAGTTCCCTTTCTGTTTTTCTGTACACTGGGGAGCTATGAATTATTCAGCAATTTCACTTTACTATAGCTGCTATTGCAGTAAGGTATTGTTTACTTCAAGGAAAAATTTCAGAAAAGGCTAGATTTCTATAATATGGTGGGGGTTTTTTCTAACTTGCCTATGGCAATATTTCCTGTTCACTTGGTTTTGGGCAACTTTTTGTTTATAAAATGAATTAGACTTAAATGAACATGCGGGATTTTATGAATAGCAGCACACAAGACAGCAGCCTCAAGTTTTATTTCTGCAGGGTTTAAAGATACAAAATCTGCCATCTAAGAGGGGGTACTAGGAATAAAAGAGTGGAGATGAATTAATCTTTTACAAGGCAGATAATGATTTCTTTGAAATGAGAGCAGCAAGGATTAAGTGGGAATAAAATTCTATAGTGTCTGTCTCCTTATCTTACCAAAGTCTATGGACTACAAGGTCTTTTCTCTAGCTGATGGATTTCTTCTGCGTTTTGTGTTCCATCTGTCTCAAGTGCAGGGTGTTAAGAAATGATCAATAGTCACAGTGGTCAAGGCTTTTGAAAGATACTGTGATATTGTGCTTCCCTTAAAGAAGTCCACTTCATAATGCTGGGGTGGAGTGATGGCAGCCATGCAGTCTCAGAAGCCTTTTCCTTAAAAAGGTGCATGCTGTGTCATTAACTGATCAAGGGAAAATGCAGCAAAAGAGCAAGAGTAAAATGTTGCATTTCTGTCTATCAGCAAACTTTTCCTTAAATCTTAACATGTAGAATGGTTGCTGCATATGTAGGATCTTTCCCGTTCACACCTATATGACAAAAAAGGTCTTCAGATGTTGCAGTTGCTTCCATTTAATGATACCCCCTTAGCTGAGTACCTTCTATCCAGATCAACAAGTGTGTACCCTCAGCAGCTCTGCTTTTGCTAGAGCTGAAAACATGGTGATTTTCTTTTTGATGCAGCTGGAGTGAGGCCTCGTGTTTTGCTAAAATGTTTCTGTATCCATCGGTTGGGCCATATCCTGATGTCACTTTCAAAAATCCCTTTCTAAACTTCCTCTTGAATTCCAGTCCCTTGTGGTAGTGGCTTTCCTTCAGCGGCTCTGGTGGCATCAACAGAAACAGTCCTCAGCTTTTACTTGGATTTGCATGCTGGAGGTCAGAGCACCTTCTCTGGCTGATGAGTTAGTGGTAAATGCTCTGTAGTGGTTGCCTCACCTGGCTTTGCAGGTGCTGTGAGCAGTCTCTGTTCTGGTGTCCCTGCTGGTTTTGATTTTCACATGGTAATTAGGTAAAAAAGAACAAAACAGGCCCAACCTATTTTAAAAAATCTCACCCAAACACCCAGGTCTAGCAAACTGATCAAGTATTAATAACCTTCTTATTGCTTTCTGCTGAGATCATCCAGACATTTTTCTTTTTTCCTTGTACATTGCCTTCCGTCAGTTTGCTTGTTGTTGACATGCTTAATATTTATGCTGACCCTCCTGGGAAAATTCACAGCTTGATTAGAGCAGAAGCTGGGTTCCTTATTGAATAACGTGTTCAGATTTAATGGCATTCTGCTTGCCACATTTGAATACAAAATGCTCTCCTCTCCTAAAAGCACAACAGCTGCTGTGAACTTTTTTGTAGGATATAAGCTAAACTTTTATTCCTGGAAACAACACTGAAGATAGAGCACTGGGCATATCACAGGGTACAGGATCATGCTATCAATAGAGCTTTGATTACAACAATAACAATGAATTGTGGTACTTCACAGATATCAAGCAAGTTTGACAAAGTTCTGTGTTGGGGGATTGAAGGCAGTAGATTTCAAAACGACATTTTCATTGCCTGCTTTATAATTCTCTTAAGCATTACTTTTTCTGTTTGGCCCTGAAGAATCAAAGCGTGGTTAGAACACCATTAAATACACACTCAAGTTACATTTTATATTAAAAATTAATGTAAATATCCTTCACAGAGATAACAGAAATCAGCTATTTCAAAACAGTTGCAGGGACTTAATGCAAAATTTAAACTTTTTTCCCCTACATCAGGTAAATACCACTGTCCAGTGCTGTTTACTGTATTCACCAATAACTCCCATATTGTGGCCATCAAGACAACTGGAAATGTGTTTGCTTATGAGGTAGGTTCTCTGTTGTATTTTGTTATTATTTTTATACTTGATGCATTTCATTCAAGATCACAAAATGCTTTAGAAAGATAGGTAAGTTTTATTCTTGTTTCACAGCCAGAGAAATTAAAGTACAAGGAGATGAACCGACTTCACAAATTGTTGTCCAGCTTTTGCCCTCAAAACAAGAACAACACAAGAATGTGATTTAAAAGATATTTTTAAAACCTTTTCCTAAGTTAATCTGAGTGCACTGAGTCTTGTATAGAAAAATAAGTAACTTTTATATGCTCCTCAGTTGAATTAACAGACAAATTTTCTGTTGTCTTCTTTCTGATACAGTCAGAAAAGATACATCACTTTTCAGTGATACATGACTGAAACACAAATTGCCTCATTTATGTTCATATTAATGAATAAAAAAGAGCGTTTTAACTGAAGCTGGGGAAAGAGCAGAGAGAATGCCTTAATGGACGCTTGAACTGCATTTTTGTTTGTGTTTTGTGAACGTATTTGTGAACCCAGGTGGAATTTTACTTGTGACTTGTTTGGGTAATCATTACTGTAAAAGCAAGGTTTATTTATTGTTCAGTAGCAAATAAATCCTTCAATTAATGGATCCATATCCATGTCCTAAAATGTCTGAACACTGAAACGTCTGCTTTTTGAAATCTGTTGATGGGAAATTTCAGTAGGACTTCAGATACTGAGAGAGGAACAAGCTGAAACCATTGCAATCAAGGAAAATGCTAGATTCATCACATTTTTGAAAACTTACTCGGTTGTAGTTGAACTGTCTTCATTCCAGCTGTGAGAACAGTGAAGATTAGGTTAGAATAGAAAGTATTTTCTGTTCCTTCTGGAAGCACAATGCTTTGATTGCTGTGGTTAAAAGGCAAGAATGAGTTTAGGAGTAGTCTTTGTTAAACACTCGTTGATATTGTAAAACTATTGCTTGGTTTGCTACAATTAATAGTACTGGGCTTCCTAAACAAGCTGTGCCGAGAGGGTCTGTTTCTCATGTAGTGTACCACTTGAAGCAATAGCATTTGTCGGTTTGTTATAAGCATAGAATTAATTTACTTCTGGAGGTACTACAGAAATATTAGCACTTTCATCTGAGGAGACTAGAGGACATTTGGGTGAGTAAGACAGATCCACGTTTTTTGCAGGTAGATGTCCATAGTCATCTCTTCATATGATGTGTTTGTTCATAATGACAAAGCATTTATTCCATATTGATTCTCACTGTGAAATAACATGCTGCTGCTTTGTTGAGCATCATTTAATTTTCTCAGGTGAACAGAAGTGTTGCAGCAGGCTAGGTGCAGGAGTCAGGGTGGACAGCGTGTGAGGGGCTCTGCTGTTGTACAAGCTGGCCTGGGACACGCGTGTCTCCCTGAGGGGTGCTGACAGTGGGGGAGATACAGACCCCTTGTTAAAGCTGCCTGTCTTACACATCTGTAAAATACTTGACTCAGAAAACAGCAAGCAAGGTATTTTTTGGGGGGCAGTACTTTTATGATGAATTTGGTTAAAATGATATGCGTAACTGTGGAATGGAGACTGCAAGGTTCTTTTTTTTAGAAAAAAAAAACAAAACAAAAAAAACCCACGCACAAAACTCTCAAGTTTTGTAAGGATGAAAGACAAAAACTTCCCATCTATTAAAGCACACAATGAAAGTACTGCAGCTGCCAGTTGAGAGTGGAGGGTGAGATTGTTTACTTTATCATTTGTACTTAAGGTTTTATTGGTATCACATATTTACTTGTAATATTTACATATTAGAATCCAGCTTTTAATATCTTTGTCTTTTGCCTGGCTGTTAGGCAGTTGAGCAGCTGAACATAAAACCGAAGAGCTACAAGGATCTTTTGACAGATGAGCCCTTCACTCGGCAAGACATTGTGACACTGCAGGTAAACTTTTCTCTCCGTTACACGTCTTTCTATACAGCTTTTTTTGCAGAGGATGAAATGTTGTTATGTGCACTGTTACAGCAGGAATCTAGAATAATTGAACAGGGAAACATTGTCTGTGTGTATATCTTGGAGATGGGTAGAGGGGACCTGCCGTATTTCCTGTTATCCAGATGAGCCACAAAGATGCCATATTACAGAGCTTGACAAATGTCTACAGTGATCATTGTGTGCCTTGCAGATAGGCAGATTGTTCAACTTTGTAAATGGAAGGAGAGAAGGGAAAAAAAAGGATGCCATGTAAAAATGTGAAGATGTTACATTAAGACTGAAGCTGATTGTCCATCTTGCTCTTTTGAAGATGCCTAAAAGACTCAGAGCTTCAGAAAAGCATTTTTTATAGAATGTTTCTCTAAATGTAGAGTAAAATAAGCAGCAAACCAGGGCATTTTCTTTAAATGCTTGCTTAGAATGGTTTTCTTCTGAATAGATACTAATCTTGGTCTTTTACTAATTTTAGCAGAATTAAAACCTGAATTAAAACAGCATTGTAAATTTCAGAGTGTAAAAGATAGTTATTTACAGATGAAGTTTAGTATCAAAACATGTAAAACTTTTGTTTAAAAGTAGGTATTTTTAAGCTTTCATGATTTCAAAATAGGGGAAAAAAGATTCAAGGATCTTTATTATTGGATTCATGAGTTAGTATGCATCTCATGAACAGTTAATTGCCACTAACCAGGACTAATACAGTCTAATTCGAATAGAAAAATACTTTTCATTTATGTCTACATTTAAATGAAATATATCCCTTCCTCCCTACTCTCCAGTGCTGAACAGCATGTTTATAAATATTTTTCCGCTATTTTATTGGGCTTGTGGCTGTTCAAGCTAATGCAACAAAGTAAGATGTTTTTAATCCAGTGGAAGGAAAAAACATAGCTTTTTCAGATTGAAAGCTCCCAACAGAATGTTATTTGAATGTAACTGCATGGTTGCTAATGGATTTGAAACAGCGAAAAAGGACAACATGAGTGACTTAAAACGTTTCTGTGCATCAGTATGGAAAACCAAATTATTTTGACCAAATAATCGAAATGTGCAGTCATTTAAAATTATTTCATTATGTTTTGTAGGTTTGGAATTGAATGTATGTATAAAGAGTGGGTTCCTGGTATATGTCTGCCTAGCTTTGATTTTTCATAAAAGCAAACAGATGCTGTAGTCCCCTAAATCTCAAAATGCAATAGCTAGCAATTTAGATGTTGCCTATGTGGATTTTTATTAATATTTTTCATTTTCATTCTGTTCTTGACATGTTGGGTTTCTATCTTGCTTGGAGGAATATGTCTGTTAACAGAAACTAAATAGATTATGATAGTTGTCACTGGTGCAGTCATCCTGCCAGCTACATGGAGGTCACAGCCATACGCTGCCTGTACCTCTCACATCCATTTAGGATGACGTTCATAATGCGTGAATAGATTTGTTCCCCGTAAGTAAACAACTCATTATGGATTGGTGCTAATTTTTGTAGTGTACAGTCTTGTGGTATGCTCTTCGCAAGTTTAGAAACAGCAAAGATACCCCCATCTTAGGACTGGAGTGGGATAGATCTTGACCATTTGAATGCTGTTCACCAGCTGAAGTTTGACCCTTCACCCAATTAGTTTGTAAAGATTTTTTTTCAAAAAAGGATTTTCAACAAACAAGCTAAAATGGCTTTGGGGTATTGAATGAGAAGTAAGACCCATTTAATGCACTGCACAACACCCACTGCAAGCTCGCAAGTATGCCTTGATTTTTCCTATTCAAATGCTGCCCTACCCTGACTTGCTTTGTTGAGGGCAGAATGCAACCTGAAGTGGTATGACTAGCCTGGGTATTAAAATTGCTTGTGTATATGTGGTATAGGAATCTGTTGGTTATTTTCTCATAGTATTTTCTTCATGTAAATTGTAGAAAGTCAGACCAAAGTCTCCTCTACAAGCTCTCTTGTTGACAGCACTGCAGGCAGTGTGGTGGCTTCACACTGCCAAGCTCTACCACCTGTGGCTTTGTTTCTTAGCCAGAGTTCATAACTGCAATCTGTTGTGTTTCAATTTGTGGCTCTAGAGCCTTATCCCAAACCCTGCTTCTCTTAAAAACCTTTCAATTCTGTGTTGAAATTTATCACTTTGTTGTTTTCCCATTCCCCCGTGTAAATTGAGTACTGTGGTAACGGAGAGAGCTGGAATTGAGAATGAGTTGGTAACACCGACCCTGCTGTTTGGCAAAAAGGTAGATATAAAGGAAGTTGCTATGAAAAACATTCTTTGCTTTGCAAATAACAGCTGAATAGGACTGTCTGTAATAGCTGTGTTTATCAATAGAAAATAGCATTTCCAGAGGCTGACTCTGAATGTCCTAGGAAGCAGATGAGGTACCTGTGTTTGTTAGAGAAATAAAACAAGGTAAATGGAAAATCTGAATAATGCATGTTTACAGATTATTTGTATGATCACATTTCTCTGTATTGATACATAAAAGGCAATCATACAGCTGCAAGGGGTGTTCTTTAACCAGAATGGGAGTTGACCTTAAACTTGACCTCTCTCCTCTAATGTATATAATTAAAAACAAAACAAAAAATATTTGCTCTTTCCAGAAGAGAGAGTTGCATAAAATTCTTTGTTCTGTTCTCAGTGCTACACATTATTCAAACACTAATCATAATCCATCCCTGTTATTTTTTCTGGTGAGCACCATCTCAGCTGGTCACTTTGATTTTAGTGATAGTTATTTGTGTCCTATTGCTATTAAGTTCACTTGTTAAAAAGGACAAATTATTTTGGATCTGATCCAAAAAAAAACCCCCACAACTTTAGTTGTTAATAACACTCTTAGATCTATGATGTGCTTCTCTTTGTAAAGGCATCTACAGTGCTTCCTGCACTTACGTATACAGAAATTGGTTTTTTCCCTGTTGAAATGCAAATGTCCTGGGGTAGAGTATGGCAGTTTTTCATTGACATATGGCAATATTATCCAGCCCCTCAGGGCAGGAGGTAAAGAGTAATACCATATCAGGTGTGCAAGGTACATTACTAAAACTGGAATGTAGTTATTCAGGCAAAAGATGTCATAGGTTCTGGTTTAATATCTTGCTGATAACAACAGAAATACACACAACTTTATTCTGTATGAAACTCTTCCTAGACACCAGCAGTATTAGTATAACTGGATTTTTTTGGACTGTAGCTTTTTACCCTCAAGTTGAAATTTTCTTTTCTTAGCTGTGTGATCTTACCACAAACTCAAGTCAAGCTTTCCGTCTTCTACAGTGCAGGTGTTACTTTTTTCCAAGTTTCTCTCCTCTTACAGTTTATCATTATTTCAGATAATTTTTCTCTCAACTTTACTGGTTCATCTCTCTTCTAAATGAAATATTGCTGTTGTATTTTGTCTGTGTTTCTTATAACTTTAAACCCACTTGTATTCTTTTACCTTGAACAATGATCGACTCAACCAAACTTAGCATCCCTTGCAAGTGTCATGAATGTGCTGCCAGCTGACAGGCAGCTCAAGTACTTCAAGATTTATTAGTTATACTTAATGGGTAAGGTATGACGTAAAGCATTTAGAGATCTGTGGGGACAGGGTATCTGTAATAGAAAGTCTGGTATTGTGGAAGCTTGTTCGCAGTGTTCTTACCTCCCTTTTCTGCTTCCCATTCTGGTACATTGCTGTTCATCATTTCACTTTGCAGTTGTTTTAAAGGTAGGATTCAGTACAGCTTTGAAAGAGTTTTGATGTGGTAAGATTGCATTAGACTATAATTCAGAACTAGGTGATTCTTTCAGTCCTGTGCTTCACAGGTTTTCAGCTAGTTTGCAGTCTAAATGTTTAATCAGAAGTTACCTTCTAAGTAAAATTTTTGGGGGGTGTAATTCACTGTTAGATCTCAAGGTCTGCTGTCTACCATTTAATCTTTGTGACAAGTTCTCGTCAACAGTCTGGTAGAAATTATTATTAATTAGTGTTACTGTAAACTCTGTGTGGGTTTCAGTCATGTATTTTGCAATTTATTCTTTGTGTAATGATGTGGAACTTAATAGCAAACACATAAATAAGTGTAATCTGGATTCCCTTATAAGAGTGGGCAGGCTGAAACACGTACCTGCCCCAGCCTGAGATGCACAGAGAGGGACAGGGTCAGGCAGTGCTTTGCTGGACACGGTGGTGGGCTCTGACAGACTGGTAGACTTCTTCCCATTGCAATAGTGTGAGAGGGTCCTGAGGAAAGCAAAGTAAGAATGCTGCAGTACCTTGCTTTCACATTCTGTTTGGTAGGAAGTGTTCAGAGGAACTAGAACAATTTCCCCTTTAGCCCCCTGTCAATTCTTCATCCTCCACTGTGTCTCTGTTCACAAACCAGAAACCACAGCTCTCAGATTTGTGAAGATACAGCAGAAATTACTCCTGCTCTGGAAACTTAGAAGCTTTTGCTGGGCTGTGTGCCGGCAGGGGAGGGTAGTTAGTGAGAAGTGTGGCTGTGCTCAACAGCAGTGCTTGCAGGTAAAGCAGAGGCAGAGGTGGTCTGTTCCTCTTTGCTGGAAGAATTGTAATAAACCCTGCCAGTCCTGCTGTGCCAGTGGTAATAGGCGCAGGCAGCCTGCTGAGAGCCTTCCCTCATAGGTGCATGGGAACAAATGCATCTGCTTTGCACCACAGAAATGGAGGGGAAGGTTTCTGGGAGAAATAAATAGACCAAAAAATAAAAGTCTAGTTAGAATGCAAACAGGTTTGCTGCCGTTAAAGGAAAAAAAAAGGCTCATACTGTTATGTGCTTCCGTATGTCAATTTTATTGTTTCTATATAACCTAATCAGCCATAGACATGACATGGTTCCTGACAAGCTGTTAAACACCGTTGGCATTTGTGGCAGGAAGCATAACTAATGAGCTAGGTTGGAGGTAGCTGAGCTTCACACTGTTAATTGATATTTCACTCCTCAGCTATTTCTCGTTTGCTCTTTGTGTGACAGAAGGTCAGAGCAGATTTCCTCTCGGTTGTGGGTGAGGGCTCTTTGAGGGCAAATCCTGCACCAGTGCACGTGCAGAGTGGCTGGTAAAGAAGTGATACGCTGGGACATGGGCAGCATATGAAGGTAACAGTCCTGAAGATAATTAGGGATGCAGCATGGCTGACCAAATGGTAAGGGAAGAATCAGGCCTCAAAGAAATCACACGGTCTAAAACTGCACGGGTTTTAACCTGCTTTTTGGGAGAGTTAAGTGTGTGGTGCTTAAAATTAACGAAGTTTAAGCTCTTTCCCTAAGTAGGTGAAACTGAAAAATAATAGGAAAAAACCAAGTGGAATAAAACTTGAGATAGTTGTTTTCAGAGCGCAGCTTTCAGGAAAATATCAAATACGAGGGTTTTTTTAATAGTCATGATAGTTAGCAAGCCTTTGAAGTCTGTATCTGTGGTAATTTGCTAAACTAAAGTTTATGGTTTGTAACCTTAATAACAAAAACCCTGAGACTGCTACCTGTGGTAATTTGAATACATATTTTTAAACATGCTAAGACAAACAAAAGTAGGCCAATTTGCTCTTCATGGTTCATCTTCTTTTCTGGTTTCTATGCACTTACACTGAACTTATTTCTTTAGGCCTTTGGGCTCTAGGCCTTTGGGCTCTAGGCCTTAATCTTAACAGGATTGGGAGCATCCCTATGAGTCCAGCCTTTCTCTGACCAGGAGAGTCCATTAATTCATTAGAGCTTTGACGATGCATATACATCCTTCTGCCCGTCCCTGAGGTGTCTTGGTCAGACTGCTCCAATTCTGTGCCCAGTAACTGTCATGGATGCAATGAGAGGAACTTGGCAGGCTAATTATTAGTGTTCAGACAGTTTTCTTCCTGAAGTAATATCCCTAAAGCCATGTGCACTTTTAAAATTTACATAGACCTACCTTTAAAAAAAGTGTGTCTTGCGTTGTAGGACTCAGTACCATCAGTAAGGAAACTTCTGAATGAACTGTGGCTGTGAAACAGTTTGAACTAATCTTAGTCATGGTACCCTGAACTCAAAACACCTGGTTTGCTAAGGCACTGGCAGTTGTGATGTCCTTTTATTTATTTTTAAACAATCAATAGATCAGTAAATCAAGAAGCTTTATTTAGAGGAATATAGCGAAGGTGTTTTCTGGTTCGTCTTTACTGCTGTCTCCTGCCCTCCCTCCTGTCCATGAACAGTCGGTTTCAGGAGTCAGTCTTGTCCTTCAGCTTTGCCATGAACAGCAGACAGGTGGATTGCTATAAATCCATTTGTCTCTATTAAAATTAATACACAGATTACTTTTTTTTCCCTTTGCTGGAAGGGATAGGCAGCCTCACTTCCTTCACCTTTTGAGGTGGGTACATTTATGTGCAAGGCAATGATTTCTGTCTGGGAAAGCTGCAGCTCATGATTACTGAAGAGTATTTGGGAGGAGGCAACCTGTGTCTTCTGGAAACACACTGAGCCCTTTCTCCAGACTTTCTCAGTGCATCCTGTTGACTGTCAGAGAGCAAGGCTGAAATTATCTCTATTCATACATCCATACATATGTAAGTCAGGAAATCATAAATACACCTGAGTGCTGGTGTCAAGAGGATACAAAAATGGTTAAAAAACAGGTCCAAATTTCCTATTCCTTAGTATTTTTATTTAAAGATTATCTGTTTCTAATGCAAGGTATTAAAGTTAAAATATCTTTTGTTTTTTGGCAGTCCATGTCGTGAAGCTCTGTTGGAGGGGTATAGTGGGGCAGGAAACAATAGAAAGTGATTATATAGTGATTCGGAGAGAGGACAGCAGAAAGCCAAGAGGTCATCATTAGGTGCAGAATCACACAGCTTGATTTCATAAATGTGTTTTGGTTTTACTACAGCAGTAGAACTAAAAATGCACTCTCTGGTGGAAGCGTACCATTTCAGGGATGAATAAAATGCATAATTAGATCATTTAATAAGTGACAGAGCTACCAGCTCTGCTTGTATTAACCATTACTTTTAGCAGAAAGAGAATTGGTGGAACTTCTTACCGACAGTGGCTGTCTGAGAAGCTTTGTTAAATTTACTTTGGATAAGACTATTCATGTCAGTGTCATAGTTCTTTGCATAATATGTTGCATTATTTTTAACCTGAACTTGAAACTATTGCATATTATTAAGATACTTCGGTGTTTTAGATTTTGAATTGTTTTCTGTAAGATAGAATTTCCAGAAGTGACTGGGTGTCCTGGGCTGATGTTTTGACCTTTCTGTGCTGCAGAGGAGCTCAAGGAGAAAACCCTTGAAGTCGTTGTAACAACAGGATTAAGGACTGTTTAATAATAGTATAATGTAACCTAGATCACCAGTAGGCATTCATTGTCTCACTCTCTAACAGAAAGTCAAAGTTATGCAGAAAGTTGCCTAGAGATAGTATAAAGACTGTCTCTAGTTAATGGACTGTGTGGTTCTACCGTTTTCCTTGACTGGGCACCCAATAGAGTTTTCATTAATACCATTTTTTGTTGCTTTTTTTAATTATTAGGTTTTCTTTTTAAACGTAATTCTGTAAGCACAGATTTCACTAGTGAAAAAAAAAAGTCAAAACAGTTCTGACTGCAAAGACTTGCTCTGAGGTTTACTTCTATTTTGAAATGCATTGCAGAAGTTCACAGAGCATGTGCAAATCAGGCACACTGTTAGAAGGAGATAGCAAATGTGAATTAGACCAAACCACAGAATGAAGGAAAGAATCGGCACTGCAGCTCCTCGTTCTTTCTCATCACTAGGATAGGATAGACTCAGCTTAATTCTGTTAGTAACTTCTGTAGGCAAAATACATGTAATGTTATGTTTGGGACTAAATTCCAGATCCTTAAGGAGTCTACTGTGAACAGACTCATTGCTGATGTGGGTTGCTTTATATTTTTTTCATCTTTCTGTGGTTTGAGGAGTATGGAAGTTTTTCTGTCTCTCCCTATTCCTTTATTATGGTGGTGTCTCTTGCATGGAATGAGTGCCTACCAAGCTCTCTGATATTTGGGTTTTTAATTATTATTTTTAGGATCCAACAAACCTGGATAAGTTCAATGTCTCAAACTTCTTTCATGTTAAGAACAACATAAAAGTAATTGATCCAGGTAAGGATGAATTGAAGGTAAGCTGAGAAAACCAAACCCAAATATGCGAACTCTAAAGACGATGTTATGGAATTGACACTGTTTTCTGGAAGGACATCCCTCAGTGGCTAGTGGTGGCTTTGAAATCTTCTTGGAAACATGAATAACTTGTTGAAACTGTCCCTTTCACATCAAAAGGTGTTAACAAATTTTGAAGCAAAGACATGATTATTTGAGAAATCATTAACTGTCTCTGTTGAGTGCTGTGCAAACACAGAAAGCTTTGCATATCCTTTAGGAGTAGGTAGATGAGAGAGCGGTGAGAAGAGGAGGAAAAATAATTTGCCAGAAGGTCCATTAGCCTTGTGCCAGAACCAAGACAAGGAAACCTACATTTTTTCATACCTGTCTGCTAGGCTCTCTTTCATGTCTACCGCCAATGTATTGCCCATCCTTCTGTCTGGATAACAATGGACATCTTCCAAGTTAAAGATAGATACAGATTTTTCTAAAATAGTCCCCAAATTATTTTAATAATAAAAAATGAAATGCCTTTTTTTCTTTCTAGTTATCTAAGAAATTTGCTTCTCAGTTCTTCTGTGATTTTTGTGATAGCAAAATGCTTAGTAATATCTGCTAATATTAAATTGCTGAAGGAAAAAACATCTGTCCTTTGCCCTTGTGGTTTCCTTTAGAACTGTTTTGAATGAGGTCTAATTGCTGATTCTAAGTATGGTGTGTTTTTCTGGGTTGTCTTATGCTTCTCTCTCTCTGGGGGGGGGGGGGGGGGGGGGGGGGGGGGGGTGGGGGGGGGGGGGGGGGTGGTGG
>JAVJGI010000001.1:88020202-88048832 GCA_035590275.1 Ibycter americanus
CTCGGCCCGCCCCCCCCCCCCGCCTTGTTCTGCAAGCAAGCATCTCTTTCTATTTACCCGCTAAAAATAAGCAGTTATTATCTCAGATATGGAATAATTAATATCCAGCAAATAGTAGACACACCAAGACAGAGAACAAGTGAAACTTTTAAAAATAAAGAAATTAAATGAATTAAATGTAAAAAAAAATTAACCAGTCCAGTCCATATTAACCAGTTCAGTCCACCAGCCTCCTCCACCTGGTATCGCACTAAAGATCTGATCTTGGGATTTTTGCATCATAGGCCTGGCCATTCAGTGAGGAGACAAAGGACGGAAGTTTATATTGTACTCAGCATTATTTTGTCTTTATTGTTCTATAAATATTTTACGAGATTTGCATGAACTTAGATAATTTCTAGTTGTTTCAAAAAAATTTTTGCAGTAGTTGATTTGAAGTTATTTTTTTCTTTTGTTATACTTCATCATATCAGCATCTATTGTGCTGTATTTCAAGTTATACTGTTGTTAGTGTTATGCATTGTTATTTGTTACTGTTGCTGCAGGAATAAATATAGTTACTAGACCTTTTTAGTGAAAAAAAAGAAATAGTATTAGAAATAATACCTGGAAGATTTTTGTGTAACTAGATGTGTAATAAACTGCAGCACAAAATAAAATTATTCTTTTAATTCTGAATGTTTTAACTTTGTCTTATCTAGATGAAGAAAAAGCAAAATTAGACCCATCTTACTATTTGAAAAATACAAATACAGAGACCCGAGAGACTTTACTGGAGCTTTATAAGGAATTCAAAGGCGATGATATTCTAGCAGCTACTATGAAGGCTCCTGAAAAGAAGAAAGTGGATAAGCTGAATGCAGTAAGTTGACTTAATTTGTAGTTTGGCATTGACTTGTTCAAGAATGGTAATAGATGTTTACCATCTTGGATGCCATATTGCAGTATAAACAGACACTGCTTCTTCTGTTTTCTCTTACATGGAAATTTGTCATAAATGGGAATATGAGAATCATATTGGGATTCCTTAGAAATACATTGTATGTGTCATTGAGTTTCTCTTTGTTAAATATTGTAAATGAACCTAAACATTTTAGAAATGAAGCACAATAAGAAGGAAGAATCTTTATGATGTGGTTATGATGTATATGTTGCCAGAACCCTTTTTTCCCAGGTTGTAATTGCTCGCTTTGAATTTGTTTATCACTGCTTCCTGCAGTTATTGGCAGAGAGAGCACACCTTAAGGGCAGTGCAAGTGAATAATTTCTGGTGGGTGGGGGCAAATATATATAGCATCCACAGCTGCCTCTCCATTTTTTTTCCACTGGAATGCAAGATTTTTAGTGGAATATTTTAAAGGATGTTCTTCCAGGTGCATATTACTGTGTGTTCATGGTTGTCAAGAGGAACAATTCATCTGCATCTAGATTTCCTACATCAAAGGCTGTTTGAAATGGGAAAGACAGAGCATTCTTTCCTTTAATAATTCTGGGATGTATGTGTCTTCGTGCTTTGATTGCACTTACATGAAAACGAATAGCAATGCAGCATACAGCTTTTAATGAGGAGGCTTAATGGCAGATTAGGGAGTGTATGCGACCAAGGAGTAGGATCACATTTGCCCCTTTTTCAAGGCATCATAGTGTTACAATAAAACAAAAGATGTAGGGAGAAAAAAGAGAGGTGAGAGACAACAATGACCTCTACACATGTTGGAGAGTCAGGTTGTCAGCTAATGGTGTGGATGGGCATAACTATAAACTTGCATAGTAACCTTATGGGTGGAGCATTGGCCTGACCTGTATTCTTTACATGCATTGCCCCAGAGCCACTAAACCTATCTCTGGGTTTATTAGATCTTTGTCAACAAAATCCATGTGTGATGTTCACATTTCCCTTCTGCAGGAGAATTACAAAGCTCAAAATAGACATTGGGAACCATGGGACAGTGCCTCTACACACAGAAGGGCTGTGTGTGGGAGTGGTGGTGGTTTGCTTTCCCCCACAGTATCTCTGTGGTTCACTGGATTTTCTTTCCACTTACTCAGCAACATTGGGGAATTTTACAGATGTCTTGCCAGCCATACGCCCTTCATATCTCCACCTGTGGACATACGAATAAATTCTCATAATAGAACGTTTGCGTAACAACGTATTAAACCGTAGTGGAAGCAATAAGCCCCTTCAGCTTAGTGCATGGACAGCCTTAACTAGCGTTTCAATGGAGCAAATGTTATGGGTAACAGATGGAGAATTATCGCTGCATCATGTGTTTGTTTCTTTCTATAGGAGCTAGAGCAGAAAGTCTGCCTTCAGAAGGATGACATTTGTGTGCTTCTGGTGCTTGTATAGTAACTTTAGTAGATAAATTCTAAGATCTAATGTATTTTGCTTTTTCCTCTGCTAACAGGCTCACTATTCCACTGGAGCAGTAAGTGCTTCTTTCACTTCCACTGCAATGGTGCCTGAAACTACCCACGAAGCAGGTACCAGAGCTACCTACCTACAAGCCGTTTATTTACTTTCTAGTTTTAAAGTGTGCTCCCTAGCACACGTACATTTATGAGGATTGAAGGAATGCATTGGTAATTAATTGGTCAGTACTGATGCCATGGAAATGTATTCCCTGAGCAGATATATCCTTACTTTCCAGTGAGCTCATGCTGAGAATAATGGAGCAATTATGAATTAGGTTCAGCTTTGAATGGCAGTAACTTATGTGGAACTGAAATTGAGTTGTTTTCTATGCTCAGGGACCACAAATGGGATATCCATTTATGTAAGTTAGGAATGAAGTACAATCTCTTCTCAAATAGCATACAAAATCTTACCCACCTTTTTGGTCTAACCTATTGGTTAGAATAACACAAATTTGAAGTTGATAACTTTTGTTTTACTGCTTTTCAAGGTTACACAACAATGCATTTTAGTACAATCAAATTTTCCTTTTGTTCTCCAACTTAAACACAAATGTATAGAATTTATTTAATGTGAGTATTGATTAAATAGCTGGGCGATTAGTATTCCCAGTTGAAGAGAAAAGTCTGGCTTTTGGCACTAAAATTTAGAAGTACGTTACACACTTAGGCAAAGATTGAATACATTGCTAAAACTACATTTACCAAGGTCAATTCCTTTGCTTGGTGTATTACAGTGATTTGCAGGTGACTCTTTCAGTGTTGAAAATATCTGACTAACTGGACATTTTGACAAAACGGAAGTGGAAACATCCTAGATCAATCTTTTGGTTTGACTTTCCAGTAATGTTTCCAGTACCAGCTTAATTTGTTTTCCGAACTGGGTAGGTCCTCATATGTCAGCAATTTGTGGTTGACTGATGACTACCTGCTTGGCTTCCAAGTTTGACAAGAAACTATTTGGTTTCAAAGTAACATTTACAGTTGGTCGACATTACTTGAAAATTATAGTTTGTAATACTGAATGCTTCTGTGACTTAAAAATATAGATGATATTGTTGGCTCTCGAAGTTGGTGGCTTTCTATAATGGCAAGTGTTTTGCACAGAGATTAATGTGAGGTTATCATAGACAAATTGTGGAGTACAATCCCTGAAGACCCAGCACCCCAGGGGAAGAGGTCAAACGGTAGAATCTAGCAATTTATTTTCTGATGATTTCTAAAGATCAGTGAGTAAGCTTCCAGAGAACTAATTATTGTCTTTCGCTTTGATACAGCTGCTATTGAAGAAGATGTTGTGAGATACAAATACGTGAAGAAGAAGGGCTATGTGCGACTTCACACTAATAAAGGAGACCTTAACTTGGAGCTGCACTGTGATATGGTACTGTATACCCCATAAGATTAATGTCTCTAGATAACAAACAGAATAGGAGCTGGCAATGGAAACCAAAGAAAGGTTGTTCAAAGAAAGGAATTGTGTGTAGTTGTAATACATACAGATAAATAACTACCTTTCAGTTGTTTTGGTGTGTCTGCATACATACACAAAACTCCATTGTAAAATGTATATATATAACTTTATATATTATACTACTATAGGTATAAATGTTTTCTGTGAGTAGTCCCATACGTTTTAGTGGACTACTTAACAATGTGTCCAGGTACACGTTTAGAGCTTCAAAGGCTCAGGATTATACTGACTCAAACAATTACGAGGAAGGTAGAGAGAAAAAAGAAGGAAGAGCACAGGGAAGAAAGAATAACCCAAGGTTACACAGCAGGTTACTGGCAGAACCATGAAAAGAACCCCAGTGAAACTGAGAGCAGTATGTCAGCCTGAGTACGTGTAGTTAAGATCCCCAGAAATGGTTAATTTGTTTCTAAATCCTGAGCTTTACACAACAAACCTAAATGAAAACCCTAGGATATGTTTTTTACTTCCTGCTCTCTCAGTTTTTAAGGTTCAAGTTTTCAAACATCTTACCTTTGCCATTAAGAGGTAAACATTCATTTTGAAAAACAACAGACTAGAGTTTTTTATAGTCAGTACAGTCTGATGCTGGGGGAAATCTGTCACTCTTAAAATAATAAACATGGCAAGACTTAGGAGAGACAGATGAGTTGTGGCAACACTGGTGTCTCAGACATCACTGCTTGGTAGTGTGCTTGCTTATTTATTTGTACACCAACATCTATAAAAGGAAAGAAGTTTTCAATGCAGAAAGGCCAGACCTTCCGTTGTTTACTGGGATTTTTATCTCAGGAGATTATAGGCCTGAAGGTAGATGTTTAGGAAGTTGAAGGATGTGAATAAGGGTTGAAATGGTAGAACTTCTGCTTGTTGTGACCCTGACAGTATATAAGGACAGTGGTGCTGGCTAGGGGCTGGGGCACCTGGTGTGAAATCCAGAGATGCACTGGGAGAATGCATCCTTTTTTGCCTGGGAGAAAGAATAAGGAGAAAACAGGGCAAGCCTGCTAGCTTTCCCTTTACTTCCTTCACCTTGCACAAGTAAGAAGTAAAGTGAGTGTAAACATCTCAAGCTAATCTATGGAAACAGTATGAGAATCTCCACAGCAGCCTAGCATGCTAGTAATTCTGTAGATCCCTGTCATCCCTACAGGTGTTTTCCATGCTCTTAAATAGTAACACTGTGTAATAAGGCAAAAAGCAGAGGATGTTAGTACAGCAATATTTGGGGGAAGCAGCAGAACGAGCAGATTGTACTGAATCATTTGTTTTGCCATATGTTCTCAAACTGGCTCCTGGCTAATGCAGGCTGACTGCAGCTATTCTTACCGGCGTGGGTTTTCTGGCCATGTGTGTGTCCAGTGTCACTCAAGTCCTGAGGACACGGTCCCAGTTGCCCATTATAAACTTCCTGTATGGTATCTATTGTGTTTCCAGATGAATTGTTATTCGTCTCCCTCTCACACACACTGTTTCCTCACGTATGCATGGGAAGTGTGCACTGTTTTGCACGACTAGACCTGCTTGATCACTGGCCTCTAGCCATCTGTTTCTTTCATTTCTTTGTGTTGATTAAATCTGTGAATTAAGCAAACCTTTGGCACTGCGGAGGGGAAAAAGATACATATTTAGAATAAGTAGGAAAAACTTGCAGCTTTAAGGAGCTTTTCACAACATCCACTTTAGGTCATCATCCTAGGTCTATTAAATCAGTTCTTCTGGGAGGCACTTGTTTTTCTCCCTTTACTATATAAGGAGTTTGTGCTTCTAACTTTGGGTTTCCTGAATCACACTGAGGTTAGGCACATGAAGTAGCTGGGTGCAGACAGAGCAAACATCTTACAAACACGTAACACACAGATCACAAATGTATACATAGATGAGCTATTGAGATCTATTGAAATTGCAAAGACAGACATAGAAAATGGGGAAGTGCGAAAATCAAGCCTTTCTAAAGGCATCCAGTTCATCCTGCTTGTGAATATGCATGGTAATAGTCTTAATTAATCACATGCTGAGTTTTTTGATCAGCTCTCTTGGCTTATTCAGTGCACAAGCTGAACCAATTCTGGGAGCTCTTTGCAACTATGTAGTGAAATGGTTTATAGGCAAGATTTGGGTTTCCTGCAAAAGTGTAGAATGTGGGTAAGGTCCCTGAATGCAGTCAGGGGGACCTGAACCGTATCATACCACTTGCCCAAAATAATGTTGTGCAAGCTTTTTGGTGCCTGACTTTTCAGCCTTTGTGATCTTTTTAACGTATTTGGCACGGGTAGTACCCCAACTTTTCAGAAAGAAATGGAGCAACAAATTTCAGCCCAAAGCACTGTATTGATATGCTCTGAGATCACCAGCAGGTTTGGGACGCCTGGATTCAACACACAGATCTGTGCTACTTGAGTGAATGAGAGAGCTGATAGACAACCTGTCATTGCTGTTTGAATTCAGGCAAAATATGTGTGATTTGGGGAATTCATACATCTACTCTCTCAAGCAGTGCAACTGCAGGAGCAAGTATATGATTTATAAGCGATATTACGTGATGCTTAGCTTCTCTTTTTAAAGACTGAACACTGCCTGCCTGGCTGGTGTCTTGACCTGACCACAGGTTCCTATTTTCAATTGCTGAGTGATATCCTGTGCTCTGGTTATTATGGAAGCCACCCTAGCAGTGGTTGTATTTGCACAGTACTGCAAATATGTGATTGTGAAATGCTTTAGGAAGCTTGAGGATGAAGTTGCAATATAAATATGACAAATTAATACCTGTGTCCGGAGGTAGGACTTGCAACATTCAAATTACATTTTAAAATAGACTTATGGGTTGGATTTCAATACACACTTTGAGCTGAAGTCTTCTTGCTGAAATAGAGAATAGCAAGTGACATACTTGCTGTCCTAGACTGTACGTCTGCAGAGTGTTCAGTTGTATTTTGATGCCTATGGGCTGTATTTAAGCAAAATATTCTCACAATTGTGCTCTCAGCAGTCTGCACTGCTTCCGAAGTCTTCCCAGTATCTGTCTCCAGTAACCTCCTTAGGTTCTTACTCCCTCTCCCTTCACAGCTCTTCCGTCTCCTTTCTTTCCCCCATTTTCTCTGAGCTACCTGGCAGTATGGATTGTTTAGATTTCAGTCCATATGTATGCATGGAGACTTTTGTTTAAAAATAAATCTAGGGATCATCATATGCTAGTACTTTTAAGGTGCCAGTCAATAAGATTGATAGTGATGAGATTCTTCATAGCACCAAAAACCTAATCAAGAAATGTTGTGTATTGATCCAGGGGAGGAAATCAGTGCTGCAGTGTGATTGAAGTCATCAGTTACTTTGTGACAGGATTCAGAAAGAGAGTATGAAATACAGCTAGAATCCAGATATTTTCTATATTTGAAATCACTTGTTCAGAGCACCAGAAAACTTCACTTAGGTTCCAGAAAGATGATGTGTCGTTTAAGTCATTGACCTGAGAAAAGGCAATGAAAAGACTTTGGAAGACAAGCTGGATTTTTTTCCACCCTTTTGAATTTGTGCCTCAAATGAGCAAAGGTACACTACTGTTCTCTCTTTGCATCGTAGTGGTGTGCCTAGTGCTCTGTGTTGCCATTTGTTTTTCTCCCAGTCTTCTTATTCAGATACAGTATGTTCCTCCTGATGGGTAGTAATCAGATGGCCATTTATTAGGGACATTTTCCAGGAAGCTGGGTTCAGCTGGGCATAAGCAACATTTGTTGTATACACTAATTGGAAACAAATTTACAAAAATCTTACTTGCCAGAAGTAAATCTGGCAAGTACAGAAAATTCGGCATCATCCAACAAGTGTTATTCCTTCAGCTCTAGTCTTATGCATCGCCAAACAAATAAATTATGAAGAAATAACTGATAAAAGGCAACGAATGTCACTGGATTTCTTGTATTTTATTTACTGTGATTTTTTTTCTAGACTCCTCAAGTTATTTTAGCTGCTTCAATCAGGATGCTGCTGGGGACAACTGTCTACATCATCCCTGTGTAGTCTGATGTATTAGTCACTATAGTGATGCAGTTATACCTTCTAGGTGGTGGAGCAGCCTCCTGAGGCGGGGTGGAGGCTTCACCCTGGGCGAAAAGCCAGATTGACTTGGATGTGGAGGTAGAAAAGCAGTGTGGTGCGATGGATAGAGTGGAGAACTAGGAACTGGTAAACCCTGAATTCTGTGCCTTGGCCACGGACTTGCTGCATGATTGGCTATATCATTTAGGTATGGGTTTTTTTAAATCAGTGGTGTCCCATTTTTTTATTTCACAATGAGCAATAAATACAGGCATAATTTTGAATTCCCAGGTAATAACATGTATCATAGATGCCTGGTTGCTGGAGTGCAGCTGTGCAAATAACCTCGACTGCCTCTTGGAATCAGCAGCCCTGCACAATAATAGACAGAGTAGCAGACTCCTAGTCTCTGCACCTGTGAAAGGGAATAAAAATTCCTGCCTTTGCCTCTAGGTTGCTTTGAGGCTTTCTTGTTTGGTGCTTGTACTTTTTAGGTTTTATTGTGTCATGGAAATATGTATATGTAAAAATTTAACAGTCCAGAAGACCCTGTCAAAATGATGAACAGGTGGTTTGGTGTACTATCTCCCTTCTCTCCTGTGTGAGTTCTCCTCATACAAGTGGCCACTCTGGGGTAATGATGCAGTGGTTAAACACATGCCGATAGCAGTAATAGAATATTAATCCATAACTGCCATGGCAGTTTTTGTAAATTTGCCTGTCTCTCTCAGGTTTAATACCTTAAGGTTTAAGGACAAGTTGGCATAACAAAGAAGAATGTGAGGTGGATTTCAAAGCTCCATCCACCACTCCACAAATGCTTTTAGAGGTTTTGGGACCTGGCAAACTCTGCTTAATGATGATGTCTTGGCATAACTATCTGAAGAAGCCATTGTTCTACAAACACTGATGTTTTAATCTTTTGAGGCCCTCTGACCTGTTAAATATGTCTGTGATCTATAAATGTGTAATCCAGCCCCTGTTCTTTGAAATCATGTCTCCTTTTGTGTGAGGGACTGTTCTGAAGATCAGAAGCCTGTAAACTTCTTATCCATTTCCAGTGGGAAAGAAGTGAGTTGCTGAAAAAATCCTTTGACCTCCTGGCATGACAAGGTTCCACAGCCTTCCCAAATCTCTCATTTTCTTTCTGATTTAAACGTCCATTCTGCTCGCTGTCTGTCAGCGTCAGCATGGCACTGTCTGGCAAATAACTGGCTGATGTTTTACCAGTGTCTGTTCACTCAGTAATACGGTTTTAGAGATGAGGTGCAGTGGTCTTGGCATGGTTGTAAATGGCTTATTTCAATTTTTTTTCATCAAAATAAGTCATTGTAGGAAGAGCTGCAACTTCCAACTTTGAAAGCTCTTGTCAACAGAAACTAAAAACAAACTGTCCTTTTCCAGTAGAAGAACAGCTGGATAAAAATGTTTGTTAGAGAGGTTGTTGTTATTTCTTGGCGTATTTTTTCTTCAAAATGTTACAATGGCAGACAGATATATTGCTCTTCTTTGTGGTCAGGAGTAGAATGGTTCTGCACAGCCATATTGATTAACAGGTTGCTTCTAGGTTGTTCTTATGTGACTGGGAGCTAATATTTTAAATATTTTTAACTTTGGGGGCGTAACACCCTGTTGTTATTTAACCCCACCTGGCAACTATGCACCACATGGCCGCTTGCTCACTCCCCCATGGTGGGATGGGGGAGAGAATTAGAAGAGTAAGAGTGAGAAAACTCGTGGGTTGAGATAAAAGCATTTCAGTAGGTAAAGCAAAGGCTGTGCAGGCAAGCAAAGCAAAATAAGGAATTCATTCACCACTTCCCATCGGCAGGCAGGTGTTCAGCCATCCTCCGGAAAGCAGGGCTCCGTCACGCGTAACGGTTACTTGGAAAGACAAACACTATCACTCTGAGCGTACCCCCCTTCCTCCTCCTTCCTCCAGCTTTATACACTGAGCGTGACATCATACGGTATGGAATATGCCTTTGGTCAGCTGGCATCAGCTGTCCCGGCTGTGCCCCCTCCCAACTTCTTGTGCACCCCCAGCCTGCTCGCTGCGGGGGTGGTGTGAGAGCAGGAGAGGTCTGGGCACTGTGTAAGTGCTGCTCAGCAATAGCTAAAACATCTGTGTGTTATCAGTGCTGTTTCCAGCACAAATCCAAAATGTAGCCCCATACTAGCTGCTGTGAAGAAAATTAACTATCCTAGCCAAACCCAGCACACACCCATGCTTGAGAAAGGAGAAACGTTTTCATGTGAGATGTCAGTAGGAGATGCCTTATCTGGATGCTGCTATCGTGCACTTGTCCTCAGTGCTGTTCTGCAGCAGTGGAGGGGCAGTGGGAGTCCCTGATGACCCCACTGCCTGTGCCTGAATGGGACGTTCAGTGTGGGGCTGAGGAAGGTGCTTAGCCACCTCCCTGTGAACCTGTCCCTGCACCGTGGGGCTTGCTGCCCTTGGCTGTCTCTGCGTGGTTTCCTGGCAGCCTTTGGCGTTGGGTAATCAGTGGGAAGGCATTTTGCATGTTTGGATCTTTCTGCCTCCCCAGCCCCTCTGACAAGCTGGATCTGGGGAGGGAATCAATTGTTACTGGGTTGCATCACTTGTTTTTAGACATTTGACAGTGCAGGCATCCCATACCAGCTGTGTCTGCCACTTAGTGATCCCAAACTCGAGGATGAGGTGGGCGGTTTGGAGTTACACAGCTGCTGCTCTTCATCTTTCTCTGACATGTTTCTTGTTTGTACCTTGGCTCCTGTGATGAGAGTGGGGTGACCTTGGGAGGCTGACAGCTACCAGAGCTTTGCTGTCTAGCATGGAAGTGGTTGCAGGTTGCACCTTCTGAAAAGGTGGAATTTATGTGCAGTGAGTTGCAGACTGAGAAAATGCCAGGGAGCTGCCATGGGACCCATGATACTCCCAAGTTTTACAGCTGCTGGAGGTTGCTCAAGCAATTAGAAGTTGCATCCTCATTTAGATTGTACCTACCAGTGCTCTGCCATGCTTACTAGCCCCATCCTCATCGACACCCAGCCCTGCACCACGCTGTGACAAGCTCCTCAGCCCTTGTGTGACTGACAGATTTGAGGCAGGGGAGAGGATTGTCATCTTTTCTACCACTGCAATAAATACAAGTTAGAGGAGAAGTAATGACTGTGGCTAGGAATGATGACTGCCTCTGGAGAGCTAGTAGTTAACATTGACAAATTAGATGAGTAAATTAGATGCCTTGTTTAACTTGAGTTGTGCTCAGCTAAACTGATTGATTGTCCCTGTATTTGCAAAAAAGTGAAAAATAAAACTGGAGTATGTAATTTTTTTATTGGCATCTTGCCTAAGCTAGGTACCTTGCTTAAACTTTGCAGAAGTTTTTGGTAGCATCATTAATGTCAGTACTGTGAAAGAAATGACTTTGAAAAGTTGTATTTAGCTATCTGCTAGGATCTTTGCTAAATAGCTAATTAAATTATAGTGTGTTTCTGCGTAATGAGAATGCAATAATTCTGCTCCTTGTTCTAAGCAAACTTTGAGTCTTTGAGGTAGCAAAATAGGCAAATGTTTGCTATCAAGTCAGCAGTCCATTACCCAAGGCATAGTTTGCTTGTTCTGATTCTTTTTTGTTATCAGTAAGAATCTAGCCAAGTGCTTTACCCCACAGTGCCCTGATGCTTTCATCTCTCCCACTGCGCTCTCACTGGAACTGTGCTCTTCTGATCATAGATCACAAATTGACCCGAATGCGTTCGCTCACTGTATGACCCGATTGAGAATGGTGTCCCTCATATCAACTGTGTCTTTTCTGAACTGAACCACCATAGGCAGCTGTTGTTTGCCACCATAACCTGTCACTGGCGCAACCCCTCTCACACGTAGGGGAACTGTTAGCAGGAAAAGTGGAGCTGGCTGGTGATGTTCAGGCCTAGAGTAAATGTTTCTCCTGCAAGAAATGTCATGGGCTTCCTGCAGTGAAATTCTCCCTGTGCTTTTGCAGTGGGCTTTGTGGAGTTTTGGATTTTCTTGTCCATCTTGCTCTGAAACAAATGGAGTGAGCTTCTGGTCTGTTCATGCAAAGTGAAGCAGGGTAGCTTAAATTCCCTTCCAGTGCAGTGTTATGCGTTGAAATGCACTAGAAACATTTACGTGTCCAGTTTCTTTCCAAGACTTGGTGGAGGAAACAGACATTTGCACTTGACAGATGGTGATTCCTGAAACTGCTCCATTACGGTTGCCTCTGACTAAGCCCTAAATAAAGCCAAGCTTTTATTAGGGCGAATTCTTTCCTGTGGGATGGGTAGGCTACAAGGATTGCAGATTGAAAGGGATGGGGAGAACTGAGTTTAAACTTTACCAAATCACCTGTTTATGGGCTCACGCATTAGAAGAGTTGCTGGAATGAACAATTACAAGAGTGAAAATGCTCTATGTAAAAAAAAAAAAAAAAAAAAAGTATGTAAATTGACCAAAGCAAAACAAAATCCCTTGCATTTTAAAGGAGGTCTAAGTTAAAAAAATTGCAGGCTTTGTTTGAAGCTTTAGAAATTTCCATCATCAGTTCATGCCTCTTAGTAGGAGGATTCTGGCATTTGTGTGATAAGACGAAGGCTGTAGAATGCAATATTAATTTGTGAGAAATGAGCTTTTCGTTATTTCAGATTATTTCTGCTTTGAAACATAGGGTTAACGAGCATATATCAAAGTGCTATAGTTTAGTGCAACTACTACAGTTCATCCAATTTAGAGAGACAAAAAAATAAAAGGGAAGTGGAATTAGCACAAGCAAGTTATACAGATGTGCGAATGACAGCTTCTGAATGCTTAGTGTGAAATTTCTCTTCAAGGTTCATGCAGATCCTCAAGGGATGGAGCATTTTGAAATGATTAGCTCTTCACATAGTAAAGCCTTCTTCCTTGCAGTCATGGCAACGACTCAAAAGCCTCTCTTTTTTTCCATCTCCTGTACCTTGGCAACAGGAGTGCCGCAGGTTTTTAATCTACTTCTGGCTGGCTTTTCAGCTGCCCAATACAAAATCTGGGTTAAGGTAACTTTTACGAATGTAATGACCCATTTTAACTGATGAGAAGGGGGACTGCAAACTGAGAAATCAGATAGCGACCTGGCTTGGTTAGTCTTACCCCTCAGGTCTTGGGATGCAGCAAGAGAGATTAATTTTGCCTGGTTTGGAACCACCCTTGCTGGCAAAAAGGAAACTAAAATTAGCTCAGTTAATACTTATAAATGGAACAAGATAAAATCTGCATTTCTCCTAGGACTTTAGAATAAGGAGTCAGGGTTTTTTTCTGTTTTGCTTTGGTTTTATAAATTGTATGTTCCTTTCTTCAGTGTTCCCAGTATCCATGATTTCACAATCAGTCTCTTGTCACTGTTGTGTTTGCACGGTCATTCTTGGTCGCAAATTCTCTTTAATTCTGAAATTTGTCTGGGCCTAGTAACTGGTAGAGTGCTGGTACTTCCATGTAGAGTTACCTACTAAGTGTGTTAGCTAAATGGAGACTTAAACATAAATAGAAAACTATTGGGCTGTTGCCCCATTAAACATACATGTCTGTAAGCCAAGCAAAGCAGTTGTGTCATCTTCTAGGATAAGTATTCTTCTGGATTCCTGTCTCAAACCGTTTATTAAAATTTTACCACTTGTCTTGGGTGTGAATTTCCAACAGTTGAAAGACAGTTATCTGGCATCTACCAAAAAAGTAGGGAGCATAGTTGGAGCAGGAGACTCATTTTTTATATAAATAAGATTTTTTTTCTTACTGTCTGTCATTTGGAGAGAGAAGTGTTTTAAAGTTGAAGGACATCATACAGAGACACTGTGTTCACTTACATGGTCCCAGTTTGACCAAGGAAAAGGAGGATTTCTCGGGGCTGTCCTACCACACTCTTCGGAGAGAAAAGCCTTCCACAATTTTTGAATTTGACTTCTTAGGACTATCACTGCATCTTTCTGAGAAGATACTGCAGTAGATTTAAAAAATAACCTTTTTTCTGTCAGTGTCTTTCAGATAAACAGGTTAACAAATTAAGGTAGCATTTTTCCTGTGACTTTCTAACATGTAAGTCTAAGTCACAGCCAGAAGATTAGAATAATTTAAATAATTTCCTGTTTAATGTAAAAGGAATAAAGAGGGTAAGGTTAGCTGCTGCTGTTGAGGTCAATTTGAGACAAGAACAGCCAGAAACAAAAAGACAGACTGGAGCCCACTGTCGATAATGAGGCAACAAGAAACTGGCATTGCCTCCTGCACCTCTGCATTTCCAGGCGCCTTGACCATCCCCTCCTCCTTCAGAAATGGTGTGGGGTAAGTAGTGTGGAGGAAGTTTCTGAAGAAGTAGACAGTTTTGCATTCCAAGACTGCGAGTCTGACATCTCCCACAAGGTCTTACACTCAAATAACAAGGTCAGGTTTGTTTATATATAGTTCTCATCAGTCTTTGTAGTTGGAACAAAGACTTCAAAGACTGGCCTTGTTTGTATGGTCAATGTAGAACATAACTTCATTATTGAGGGTCTATACCTTCCCTATAAACCTCAAGCCTTTTTCTCCTGCTTTGGACAGGATGCTGCTTTAAAAAGTGCCTGAAATGTGCTTGGCAGTGTGAGATTTGGCAAGAACATTAACTGCTTTGAATATATCAGATAATCTGATCCAGATATTCTAGATCAACTGCATGACTGAAACTGGGGTTTATTACCAACTGAATGCAAACCTTTTTATTTGTGTCTACTAAAAAGCACCATAAAAGGTTATAGTAATGTTGCTAAGGAACTGTTCACCTGCCAAATGTATCTGTATGATGCATGAGGTGGCCATGGGAACCAATTTGGTAGCAATTATTTAAAGCAAGCCTTGCAGTGAAATGATTATTGCATGTATACTAAATATTTCTGCAGTTGCAGTTGAAAAGCTTGTTTCTGGGAAAAGGTATAACAACTAGAAATCCATTTAGAGAGAAGGGACCGCATAGCTTCTGCATAAAAAATACATTACTAGAGCCAGGTTTTTTGATGTATATTTTACAAATCGTGTTTTGAAAATGAATAGGAAATCTGTATTGGGTTATCAACTTTGTGCAAATTTAAAACGGTTTGGTATGTATTTCTAGGGGACTCAGTCTTTTGCCTGATTTCATTTTTCTTAAAAAATTAATTACAGGTTGCTGTATTCCCCCCAGAGAACTTATTAACTATGTCTCTCTCCAAAGAGTGCTTGGTTCTCATGAGATAAAGTGCCTTAGGCTAAAAGCTGCTGATTCCATTTCTGATTTATAAAGAAATTTTTTACACTTATTTTTATCCTTACTGACATTTTTTAGGCATGATAACTAATAGCACTACGTTAGGATCAAGGCTGTTACGATACTGTCTTATAAAGGAAGCATACGCTGCACAAATGATTCTTCAGGGGTTGAATTTTCCTTGAAAGGTTATGTACAAAGATTATTTTCAAGCATATATGTCCAATTCAAAGGAAAATTTTCAAATCTGCTATAAACATTGAAACTGTAGGAAAACCTCCTATTGCCTGAGACAATTTTTATGGGATTTACTTATGAGTTACCCTCAGGATGCTACCAAAATACATGTCCTAGTGGCATTCTAGCATAAACACATTATGGTAGCATTACTATTTTAACCCAGTAATGAATTATATAGGAAATCTGAGATAATAGCTAGTGTAAGATTGCATTAGAATTTATTTCATTTTCCAGTTACAGCCCAGCTGACAACTGTCATCTATATCTATACAGAGTAATTAAGAAGGAATCATTATAAAGAATTTATAATGGCAGGTAGAGTTTGTTTGGATAATTAAGAGACATTTCAGTGTAAATAAAGAGGGGTGAGAATGATTGTGTTTCAGATGAGAAAATATAGAAAATTGAAGTTCTCTATGGTTCTGGAAGAATACTTGTATGGATCTGCTTTTAAAAAGATAGATATGGTTTCATCCTTAAACGATTGTAATTGGGCTTGCCTTATGTTTTTTTGGTTTTGAGTCACCTCAGGTTGCCTGGCTCAGCCTTACTCTGTCTCTCTGCAGCCCTCGGACCAGGAATGATGTCATACCAATGCAAAGTGAATCAGTGTCTTGTTCTGAAAGAGGCTTCAAGTCTTGTGTGTATTCATTTACAGGCATTGCGACTCATGCTGGGGCTTTACTTGCAAGCACATACAACAATAAGGATATTTTCAAGGCCTGTAACAACTCAGATTAGTTAGATGTATTCTTTTGTACAACTGGAATATATTTATGCACATAATCCCCAGTGGGGCTGGAAAACGTGTCCAAGTATAGAAAACAGGCTGTTTCTGTACTTGTATTTGTACATCTGAAGGTATTTTAGTATGGCAGAGAAGAGAATCCATACAATTACAGTGGAAGGATGATTAGGGAGACAGTAAATTTTTTCAGAAATACCATCTGAACACCATGGCTTATAAATTCAAATAAATAGCTTTAATTTGCACTGATTTTTGAAAACAAGTCCAGTGACTTGTGGGGTAAAGTCCCATTTTTTGTTCCAAGTGGTGAAAAGGACCAAATGCTTGTCTCCCAGCTAGCTTCGATGTGCTCACTTTGAAAGTTGGGTTCTTTCTTACTCTGGGAAATTAACTTTTTTCAGTGCTAGAAGGTCCTCCTTTGGAACAGGGTTATGATACACTGCTGGATCTAAGTTACTTGAAAGTCTTTGAGCTTACCTGCTTTCACCATCATTATGTCTACTGGGAACTCATGTTATCTGAGCTAGTGTTCAACACTTCTTTGTGCTAATTGGAAGGTCTGGGTTTAATTTATTTAACAGTGTGTCTCTCTACATTGTACTTTAAGAGCATATGTTACTTTTTTTTTTTTTCTTTTCTGTAGACAGAGACTCATTTCTCTTCAAGTCCTGCATGACTGTTTGTAAGGCACAAATGAAAAGTGATTGCTGTAAACAGTGTAATGACCGATTTGTCTAAGGTATTGCTTAATTAAAACTTCCATTTGTCTTTCAGACACCCCGAACATGTGAAAACTTTATAAAATTGTGCAAGAAGAACTATTATGATGGAACAATTTTTCACAGATCAATTCGTAATTTTGTGGTGAGTATTGAACAAATCCTGTGTAATATACAATATGTGATGTCCTCAAAATATTTATTTAGCTTAAGTCAGTTTTAGTTTCTTCCATGCATGACAAGGTGCAATAGGTATATACTAAATATACCATCAGAACTAGGATTGTCCTATCTTACTAAATTTATACTTGCTGGTCTTACTAACAGCTGTCTCTAATATTGTCAGTTGGAGCATCATTGCATTTAGTAGTGCTTTTGCTGGCATTCCAGACAAAGCCTTTGAGAGTCATTGCTTTGGCAAAGCTCTTGTTATCTTCCCCTAGCTGTGGGTGGGTGGTTAATGAACAGAAGGAGAGGGAGGGAAATGCTAATTTGGATAAGTAATACTGTGGTCTGTTGAAATCCCATTCAGATGAAACTTTAGAAAGCAGCTGAATTTCTGTTTCAGGTTGTGGTACCTTGGATACTGTCAGATCATCCTTTCCTGAGTGTACTCCAAGACTAGGTGCCCAGGCTTTCTTTATGAAGGAGTTAAAGAGCACCTAGTGAACCAGAAAGTTGCCTTTGGTAGTCAGAGATCTTTGTTTACAGAGGTATGGTCTAGGCAGCTTAGGATATTGTAGCTGTCCTGTAACTTCCTTTCAGAAGAATTAACAACCTGATCCTGAAGGCAGGGCACATCTTTCAGGGGACATCAGTGAATGTTACATTCCATCCTGTCATTCTAAAAAAAACCTTTCTTTCTTTTGACAGCACTGTATATCTCAATTCATAGTTAAACTCACAATTATGCTTGTGTGCTATTACTGTGAAACTAGGCATGTCACGCTCCCTCTACTGGCATTAGAATATAGAATATTATTTGTGTAGATCCTGCAAGTATATACTGTAATTAGTTTTGTTGCTGAAAGAATGGTTTCATGAGGATTTTCCCTGCTGCACATAGTGAGAGGGGATGCTGGGAAATACAGATGCAGATATAGAAAATATTCCATATTCCCTCATTTCTTGCCTTCCCATCATGTGGAAGATTGGTAGCAAAATGTAAAGCCTTTTCGGTTCCAAAAGCAATGCATCATCAGTTAAAAGAGCAGGTTATGACTCAGCACATAATAGAAAGGATGATCTGCTTAACCCATTTGAGACTGTTTATTTTCCCTGTTTACCCACAAGGGACCTATTATTTTTATAAAACTGTCATTTTGCTCTTGGATAAATAATGTAGGAGATGACAGCCAGCTGATGAAAGAAGCTCCAAATAAGTAGTAATGGTTTCCTTGTTGCTAACTTGTCAACATGACACAATAGTGAAGGAAGAAAATTGAGCAGAATTGGCTTTTATGGCTTGTATTTAATGTCTTTCACACAGATATATATGTAACCTATTGATTTAATTTTAATTCTGCAGATCCAAGGAGGTGATCCGACTGGAACAGGAACAGGTAGGGTTGAGTTTGAATCAAGTAAACTGTTTTCACTTCATGCACTGTGATGTTACATTTATTTCCGCACACCTTGTAGAGTAAAATTCTCTAAATGATGGTATGTGGTACATTGTAGGTATTTCTATTTTAAAGCAGAGGTTTTATCGCTATATTTTTATGACCAGTTTAACTATGCTCAAAATTTCATCTGATATATTCTCTAAAACTTGGGCACTCTTCCATGCAGAATTCTTGTTGGATCTTTGCATCCTTTTTCTTCCAGAAAATAAATAAATGAAAATTATAATGATTTTACAGCTGGCCTTGCAGGGCAAAGAACAAAGGAAGGAACATATTCATGCAAAGTTGCTTTCACATTCAGCGTTAATGAAATACTTGAGACCTGCCTCGGAATTGGTGAATGGCCAGATAACCATCTGTTCTCCCAGCTAGTTGCCTTGTAAAGCCCAAGCTGCTCTTTTTCTGACTTTTAGGGATCACTGTTACTAAATTCTTCTGCCTGTTCTTTCTCCCTTAGTTAGAGGTCTGTGTAGCAGTCATATCAGAAATGGTCAGGAGATACAGCAGCTGAAGGGTACTCAGAGCATTGCCCACCACAGTAGATATGTCATGTAATATCTCTAGTTGTTGCTGTAAATTTGCTCATTTTCCACTTGCATGTTTTATGTACCCACTTGTAGATGTCACCAGCCTCCACAGCTCCTCACCTGGTCCTGTGAGGTTCTGTGCATTTTTATTGTATTTTGTACATGTGTCACTTGTATGTGCAGGCTCTATATTCTTCTGTGTGTGCTCACAGGTCATCCAAAAAAGATGTCTTTGTAGTTGTTAAATACTTTAGCTCTATTTACTATGTAAACAATGTTAGTGTGAGTTGCCCAACAGCTTTTCTTCTGTGGCATGCAGTAATCAACAGTTGCATACTGTAAGGTTTGAGGCTAGTTAAAGGTTCTGTGTTTTGCTGGCAAAAGCTCGTCAACAAGGTTTGTTACCATATATGCTTGGACTGTCAAAAGAAATGTGATTTTATTGTGTTATAAGGAAAGTTTCAGTTCAAATCCCAAAAGACATAATTAGGAACATCTTTTAAAATGAGAAATTAAAGAGGTGTCAGGAGATGGGAGAAGTTTAATGGGTTGACTCAGACACCTTTCACCCTTGTAGGGTAGAGTTCAGATCCTGCTCTAGAATGAAAATTAACTTGCTGGTGTCATTCTTGTCTCTATTTGTGCAAATGGTGGAAGTACAGTAAGACAGCCCAATTAACAGTTGGCAGAGGACTGGCAGTGCAGCTGCACTGAAGGTTGAGACTCAGCTCTACTACAAAGCAAGTAGGAAGTAAAATGCAAATAAGCCCATAGGAGAAGAAACCTCCTATGTATATTCTTTTATTTAAAAAAAAGGAGTCTAATGACCTCTAGTCTGTTTCATCTTGTTTTCCTCCTTGTCATTCTTAATTAATATGAATATATTGCAGGCAAAATGTCTTGCAAGCATCTGTCAAGACTATTAAAGTTCTAATAAAATGGCCAGTGAACACTCAAATAGACACGAGTGCTGCAGATTTTGAGACTGACTGCAATAACTGTAGAGTCCAAACAGTGCAACTATCTTCTTTGCAACTGTATGCCTTTTATATTTTGAAGACAGCTGTATTTTAGATATCCTTACTTAATCACTTATTGAATATGATAATATCACAAGAAAATGTAAATGGACGACCTGGTGGTATACTAGATCTCTCTTGAACTGTCATGCCTTTGTGTTTAATACATACTTAAATGAAGCCGCTTCATTCACAGAGTGCAAGTAGTCTGTCAGAATTTGTTCCTGACTACCTGATAGATCCTGGGCAGTTGAATGTGAGTCAGAAATTTCACTTGCATATCTCAAGTCACATGCTGTAAGAAGGTGGCCAGACCTAAGGTGCCTGTCTGGCTTTGTATGTTCTTTCCACAGCAGCGTGGCCAGAGGAAGGTATAGCTTGGCAGCAGTGTAAGAATATGGCAAATATAGCGATGCTTTCCTAGGCTCCCATGATGTAAAAATTTTGGTCCATTGGTTTAAGTGTTGCTAATGTGATCACAGGCATTCATGTTGGGAAAGCTTTGGAGTAAAGCACTGGGATATTCAGTACTTTGTACCTTTTTAACCTGAGTCTTCTACGTTATTTGCAGTATAAATTCCCTTTTTTATTTCATCTGGCAGCTGGAAGGAATTTCAGTATTTCTTTGGCTCACTGCTGCTTAGAAAAAAATTTAAAAGATTCATCTTTGAAAGCTAAAAAGTCTGTAAGATTTAATGATCTTTAGAGGTTTACTGGGGGAGTAAATAACTTGACCTCTGTAATATCAGAGAAGCATATGAGAGTAGAACAGGACTTTCTTCCCAGGTATTTCAGTTGGTAATAGGGAAGACTATGTGGAGGTTACCTTTTAAACATCAGGTTTTAAACTGCCAGAATCGTTTCTGTTAGAGCCTTTTGTAGGAAGACTTCAGAAAAAAAGAACATCCTTTGTTTCCTCTTCTGCATAGAACCTTCTGCTTTAACTGAAATTTTCTAAGAGGATTGAGATGTTGTTCTGTTTGTTTGTTTAAAAAAACCCCACCACCTTTTCCAGACTCATCTGTGGAAGGTGCATTAAGCCTGTATATATTTTTGTGTTGTGATATTTATTTAATTATTCTTGTTCATCAGCTCGGGAACTAGAACAGGCTTGTTCAAAGATCTTCCCACCATTTGGTTTCTGTCATCTGACATTCATCCCATGTTCAGCAGCAGGTGTCAGGTTTATGGTTGCAACACCCAAATGCTTAGATGATCACCCACTCCACTGCTAACTAAGCCCAGGACTGTTCAGCTTCTGGGTGGATTTGGACGCCTTCAGTACAACATGACATAAGGTTACATGTCATACGTACATAGACTGTGCTCTCGGCTCACCTAGATTAACTGTGCTTCTGTTACGGAAACATTTGCAAAATGCCAAGCTGGTTGTCACTGACTGTCCACTTCTGTGGCTACTCCAGCTAAACAGTCCTATCTGTAAGCAGCACTGATCCTTATTTCTTTGTTATTCAGCACCTCAATGTGTCCTTTTAGAGGCTCCTGTTAGGTTGTCACAAAAGTAACTGTGACCCAGCAGACATGTGAAAGACAACTGATTCCTGGTACTCAGCAGTTAACCTTGGGATGGAGGAGGGTGGAAATCAGCATTATGGCATCTAGATGTTGAGATATCGCACTGGGAAGAGTGGGGAATAGAGTTGTACCTTAGCTTAGCTGGCAGACCTGCATTGCCAGAGCAGTTAGATACACTGTCCTGTAGTGTTCTCACTGATTTAGAGGACCAAACTAATTTTCTACAGCCTTCAGCTTAACATTTTGTAAGACTACTGGGAGAAATTTTATTGTGTTGCAGCAGCTTATTTCTTTTCTAACAAAATAACCACCCATAGAGGCAGTATTCAGAGCAATAAGCTGAATCCTGGTCATTCTTTGTAATGATTAATTATTCGAAAATGAATTTTAGATTTGTGATGTATCTCTTTTCCTGCTGTTCATAACAACTAAGTGGTTGAACATTGTGAGTAATTCTGTCTAACTCATGCTAGTGCAAGTGGAGCAGCTGCTCTGTATTTTCAGTGTTCCAAATAATAGAAGAAAATTTGCATGTAGGAAAAATAGGTTTAATATTCTAACCCTTTTGTATGAAAAAAGGAAAACTATATGCAAAGCACTGTGTTTTCAAAGCGGCATAGGCGTTTTTCAGCTACTGTCACTTGTAGCTTGTTGGAAGGCCTCATGAATCAGCTTGTGTGTGCCTCTGTCCATTTATGAATCCAGGAGGGCACAAAGGAGGTATACAATAGCTGTAAAAGTCCAGGATAAAATGCCACTGGTAGATGGGAATTGCTTTTTGTTTGGCAACAAGCAGAGCTTCTCTGAAGTGTCAGTAGCAAGGACTGTGGACAAACTTGGTCAGTTCTGCAATGTGGTTTCCTAACAAGGCAAGTTCCTAAAATACAGTCAGTTTTAGAGCCTCTTTTCTTGCATGATTGAAGCTCAGTGAAAGGACAAAAGCAAGACCTTTTTATCTAGCAATATATTCCTTTTAGATTGCAGCCCCTCTGAAAATCCAGCCTCTGGTATGTGGGGTTGAAAGTACCGTGTCCTCTTATCTGAAAGGAGAGAAGCACTTACTGGCTGAGCTAAGGCTTTCATATTTGCAAAATGATTCAAGAATCTCACTTGGAAAGCTCTATGCAGTGTCAGATGTTATTGTGTACCTCGTTGTTCCAAATGACAAGAAGAAAATTACAGAAAGAAGCCATCATTTTTGTGAATCAGAGCCCTCCTACTTCCTTACCACTGCTTAGCAATTTTTATGCCAGAAAAGGAAGGATTTATTTAAAATCACAACTGTCATGAATGATGATTCCCAGCCCACACCTGGCTTTTGGAATGCTACATTTCTGAAGCTTTAGGTGCATCTCTCGGCTCTTTGCAAGAAAGTTGTACAACTTCTGTAATTTTACCCAGAAAAAGTACTTTCTGAAAAAAATGCATTTAGTAGGAACAAAGACTACCAAAGAGTAAGCTGTTTTAGTTCAAAAGACAATCTGAAAATGTGGCACTTTTTTTGTATAGTTGCTAATGTGTGATTGCTTCAGATGTTAGTTTAGATCTATTCACCTTTTCATTATCAGCACAAGATGCAGATAACAAGACTGAATAACTAACCATGCTTCAGTTACAAGCTAAATATATCTTGCCGCTGTGGAAATGATGAATTCAGTCTAAATTTTTCTGTTAGCTGTGTGGTCCTTTTGGTTTCATCTCTGTGTGAGAATTAGGTAAACACCTCTTTAAATTAAGAGACTTTTTCTCTTTTATTAAAGGTGTGGGGAAGTGGCTCCCCACTGCCTTCAGCTTTAAATTTTGGGTATCTGGGTAGGCATGTGATTTAAGTTTTACAGAGTTGTGCAAAAACTCTTTCTGGCTCCTGAAGGCTTTGATGTTGTACAGGTTAGATGTTGTTAGAAGGCCAGTGTACTTCGGTGGCTGATCCCCGGTGTGTTTCCAGTTTTGTGCAGACAGGAGACCCCCATGTGCAGGGTTGTATGTACAGCTCTGTTTCGCACTCCCAGCACGAGTCCAGTCAGTACCTGCCTGGGGCCATGTCAGCTGCCATGTGAACTCTGATTTTTAGCACAGAAGCCCCCAGAATTTTTTTCCAGCACTTTTTTTGTAATAGGATCTCAGAAACGTTTGCAAATCCAGTAGGCACACAGCTCCACTCTGACAGAAGATAATCTTATCAGGGAGTAAGCTGAGAGGAAGGTGAAGTGACAGGCAGTGCTGCCCACTGTGAATCTTAACACTCAGAGTCAATTCTTGTTTTCCACGGGCCTTGCTTGTAGGCTTGTGCATCAGCACTGGGGTGAGGTTTTTGCATCATTGTGACTCCATATATAGCCAGCAGTGGTCTGTGTGCTCTCTGAGGAAGATTTGGGGAATATAAGGAGGAGCCTCCTCTCTTTATGGTGTATATTGGGAGTGTAACATGAGAGGGCTTGAGCTAGGCAGTGCAATGGTCCCGCCTCCTCTGTCTGCAGCCATTCTGCTTTCAGAAAATGAGGAAGATGGCACAGCCACACCTCCTAACCATGTTGAGAATAAACACAGTAAAATCTGCTAGATGCTTCAGAATCCCTCGTAATTATTATTAGTAGGTTTAGAACCTGTGAGTTGTTTTCCCAAGTTTACACTGAGCTTTACTGTAGAGGGTAAAATGTAAGAATCTAAAACCCCTGCTCCAGCCCCGCCTAGCTGAGCATTAGGCACTGTGCTGCCATGGCAGTAGACTGATGAAGGATCTGTATTTAATCTTCAGAGAGAAAGTGATTCTGGGTTTCAGTAATTAAAAAAATATATACATTTAACTCACCATCTCCTGGCTTGCTCTGTCAGGTCCTGCTTCAAGCAGATACTTGAAGCTTGGAACAATTCCAGAGGTTAGTAGGAGTTTAACAAACACCACATTCAGGCTATTTTTAAATTTAAGGAGAATACTTTGGGGTTTTTCCTTTCTTCTCTTTAAATTAAAACTTTGAGGTTTTTTCTTTAAAAAGCAACAAAAACCCCCGAACCATTCCTGTACTGCTGTCTGACTGCTATTGCAGCGTCTCCACAGCCCCTTGCCAGTCCGTGCTGCCAGGCCTCTGCAGACACTTCAGCTATGTCCTTTATAGGACGTCTGGCCTTTTAGGCAAATGCTGCACAGGCCATTCTCTGTTCTTGCTGAAGCTGCCAGGCAGACGGAATTAGCCTTGGAAACAGCTGTATGGCAGACAGAGAGGGAAGCAGGGACTGGATCTCATGCTGTAACTATCTGCTAAAATATCAGCACATCTTTCCAGAGAACTGGAACAAACCAAAGTTAGCCTTCGTACATATGAGATTAATTCTGACCTGCAGTGCATGGTCTGAAATGAAATCATACAAAAATAAATATTCCAAAACCTAAAGATCATGGCTCATTGCTTCTGTCTGCAAGTTCTTGGATCTGGCTGCTTGTTGTGCCAGAAAGAGAGAGTCTCTCTGTCATTCACAGTTTTTCTCATTCCTTTTGAATTATTTTTCTGACCGGTGAAGGCTCCAGGGTCGATTCTGCTCTCTTTCAGCATCTTGACAACACTGTAATTCCAGCATCAGCTTGAAGCGTATGAAGGGTGTAACAGGCTCAGGGGTTTGGCCACTTGCTGCTGTGGACCGTCTCAGTGGGCTGTGTTCACATTTGCATATCGTTTGAAAACTTCAGACAGCAAAAACTCCTTTGGGTTGGGACTCACAGCAAGTGCATGTGCTTTACAAATAATTAGGAGTTCCTTCAAGAGATCCTTTGAAGCAGAATTAGGTATTTCTTCTAAGGGAAGTCCAAGGGAAGTTTGTTATGGAGAGCAGAAATGAATGGCCTGAAGCAGTGGCACGGCAGCAGCAAGGAGGTGCGGGCAGGGAGCCTGTCCCTGAAGCTGCCCCACCAGGCCAGACTGGAGTTGGAAGGTGAAAATTGTGAAAGTCAAAGAGGGAAGGAGCAGTAGTGCACAGAGCATTGGGCTGTGGATGAGCAGTGGGTCTGCAGGCTTTGCAGGTGTGTTTCTGGTTTTGGGCAGCGCCTGTTGGCATGGAGCCTCGCTATATTCTGAGCATAACTTATTTACTGACTTACAGGAACTTTGCTTTTCTGAACAAGGCAGGTGACTAAGACACTGCACAAGTAACCTGTCTTAGCAAACAGGAACACACAGAGAGATTAATTAACAAAGAAAATTACTGGCTTCTGATAAGACATTTTCTGATAGGTTGAGCACTTTGGATTTGGCTGGAACAGCTGGGGTTTGGATCCATCTTCAAGACAGTAGAGCTGGCTGCACCTGTACCGTATCCCTTTCACCCACTACTGGAAGAGGTTGGCATATGGGATCAAGCTGATGTAATTTAGCTGATCTTAAAATATTCAATAGCCAAAGATTGCTGAAGTAATCACTCCTCTACTCCTGATTACAGAAAATCCCTACAGGGTTTCTCCCCTTTTGCTCCCTCATGTCAAATTGCAGAGCAGGCAACACTCAACGCTATTAGTAGGCCTTTTGAACTTGATTAATTGGGTTTGTAAGTGGGTCAGTTTCTTCCAAAATTTCTCGCTTACTTAGTTCCGCTTGCACTTGCCCCTGTCCACCTGTGATGCTTTGTTTTCATGGTATCATGTGAAACTCTTTTCTCATTTGATGCACTCTTGTGATTTTATGCATAAGGTTTTCAGTAGGAGCTTGTTTTTATTCCTCAGTTTTAGTTGCTGCTTGCCTGTGCAGCCATATCATCGAATTGCTTTTCTGTATTACATGTGCAAATAGCCGTTGAGCACTACAGGTCCTTTCCTGACCTCCTGCTTCACAAGTGATACAGTTACTCTGGAGGATTCTTGAGCCAGTTTTGCAGATGGACCAGTCTTGCTGCCTGTTTGTTTTATTTTTAATACTATCCTAAGGTGAAATATTTTTGCATGGTTTGTCAAACAAGATTATGGATTTGACTGTAAAACTATGACTCATCTCAGCCTTCGTTTTTCTTATTAAGAATGATCCTGGAGGAAAGTGCAAATGAAAATGTCAAATCTGTCATAAATAATGTAAAAATGACAGCCAGGAGGAGAGGTCTCCCAGACCCTCTTCCTATCCACAGACACAGAAAAGAAATCAGTTTTGGAGGGCAGGCTGGGTCTGTGGCTTGAACAGTTTTATCATCCTTTTGACTTCATTGCATTTAAGTGTTTACATCTCCAGGTATCTAGTCCAAATAGCTAATTTTTGCCTTTTATTTTGGAGGAATATATATAAAATCATTCTTCATTGTTTAGCCAGGAATCAGGCATTTGAGCTTATAGCTCCTATTCTTAGTTGATTCTATGAATGTATTTCATCTCCCTGATACTTTATTTCCGGAAGCAATGCTATATCCAGAGTGCAATTAAACTAGTAATTCTTTGCTCTATGTTTTGTCGGGCAGCCACTTTTAAAGATGTAATGTCTCAAAAAAGAAAAATTATGGTGGAACAGCAGTAAAGAATTAAATCCTTGACAGATCTTCAGCACACAATATATAACGCTGTTGATAAACGGTCTGGTCTGTTGCAGTTGATAGTGTGGGGGCACAGAATTGTGTTGCCAGTTACAAACATCTGATTTCAAGGGCATACTCAAATACTAGCCTGGTGATAGGGATGAGGTAAGAATGTATTATACACGGAGGGATCAAAAGTGCCAGAAACCTTGATTTTAATGTCAGTGCCTGATATAAAATGTAGTGGGAAACTAATGAAAGCAAACATTTCTTCTATCATCTTTTCTCTTTTAAGGAGGAGAATCTTACTGGGGAAAACCTTTCAAAGATGAATTTAAGCCCAATTTGTCCCACACAGGACGTGGTGTTCTTAGTATGGCCAATTCGGGACCCAACACAAACAAATCGCAGTTGTAAGTAGTCACTTGCTTTTTGTATTTTATTTTGTCCCTCTAGGCATTGTGTCTTACTCTGTTAAGAAAACAAATGACATTTTATAAGCTACTCTTTAAAGTTCAGCCAAGTGAAATATTCTGTCAAGCGCTGCATATTGAAATCAGGGTAGCTACAGCTGCTGTTACCCAGTGTAAGAGCAAAGTGAAGCACAGCAAGATCTGTAGGTTTATTATGTCATCATTAAATCATTAATTTATCTTTTCTGGTTTTATGATTTGCAGGTTTTGTTCATTTTTGTCAGTGTCCCCACAGTGTTATCCCTTTAAGATCATTACACCTCTCCACTCTGTTTAAATTTAGCCCTGTATTCAACTTTTTGAAAGGGCTTAATGAAATGAAGTATATACTCTGTGGAAATGTTGCTTCTTTTTACTCGCCTCATTTTAAATAAATGGAACAGTTTTGCACTGTTGAAATGTGTAGAACCCAGACGTAGCGGAGTGCAGAATCTGGCTTGCAGAATGACTTGGGTTTTTTTCAATGTACAAAAGCAGAATGAGGGCTAAAATAAGGAAAAAATGAATGAAGAAGCAGGAAGAACAACAAATGAAATTTAAAGATAATTGAAGTTGTAGTACCATTCTTTACACATAACATTAATATGGGTGTTTGTCTGTAGTCTTTTGAAACTGTTCTATGTCACTTTGAGCTTACTATTTATTGGTTGCTCTCTAAGTACTGCAACAGAAAAAAGTTGTGCTTCTATTGGGAGCCCCAGGGAAGAGAGTGAGAGAGCGTGTCTGTGTGTGTACATTACTGTGTGTTGGGACTGGGGAGAGAGGGGGTTCTTGGTGTTGGTCTTCATGATGCTAAGTGTTATTGTGGCTTCTAAACTATGCAGTAGTGTGGTTAGCTTTAATTAAACACAAGTGCTTGTCTTGGGGCCTTTAATAGGCTTACTCACATACTTAAGGCTAAGCACATATTGGGCAGTTTGCAGGATCAAATTGCTGTAGAGCTTATTTTGGATTTGAATGTTATTGCCAGCACTCGTGCTAAATTAGGGGAGAGTAGAGGCGCTCCTCTCTTCTCTTCTCTTCTCTTCTCTTCTCTTCTCTTCTCTTCTCTTCTCTTCTCTTCTCTTCTCTTCTCTTCT
>JAVJGI010000001.1:88048932-88107553 GCA_035590275.1 Ibycter americanus
GCCGGTGCCCGCATCCCGCTTCCCCGGGGCGGCGGCCGGGCCCCGCCGCTGCGCCCGCAGGCTGGAGAGCAAGAAAGTTGGCGTGTGGCCTTGCCGCGAAAAGAAGCCTTTGTGTGGTTGCGGCTTTCCGCCTAAATCGGGCGTTTTAAAGGCTAAAAATAGCTGCCAAAGTTGCCACCTTCGGTGCTGCGCTCTCCTGCACGCTCCTCACTCTGTCTGTTGTTGATCGGTTTTGCTTTTTAGTCTGGCCCGAGGCCCCGGGCACGCAGACACGCGTGGAGCTGGCGTTGCACACGCGAGTGGCCGGTGTGCCTGCGTTTAAGCGCGGGGCTTTCATCTGCAACCTCCTGTGGGCAGGGACGGCGAGTTTTCTGGTCTGTGTTCGGGTTCGTGGGCTCAGCTGTAGGGCATCATGGCAAAGAACGTGGAACAAACTGGAGGAAATTTTGAGAAAATCACAACATAACTGAGTTCTGAACAGCTTAACTGAGCTGTTTACATGCTGCGTGTTTAAAAAGAAATACGAATGATGATTCCTTCCAACTCCCTTGAGAGGGAAGAATAAATGTAATCTTCCTCACTTATATAGGGAGGAAACTGGGACAGAAACAAGTGAGCAGTGAGTCAGAATTAGAGCTCCAGTGCCTTGGATTCTCAAGGCTACGCTTGCGCCTTCACACAAATGTTTTTCAAGCCAGAAGGGATGGTTTCCAGAGCACTCGGTGGCGGTCTGTGCAAGGCTGTAGCGGTCAGATAGCCTTCCAGTGACCTGGAGAGAGATGCACAGAGAAAAGCAACAGGTGTCTATGAATATGAGCAAGTAACCCTAGGTAAGGCTGTAAAAATGCCCTTGGCCAACATCGCTTGCTCGTCTTCCACCCATTCCTGTAGCTGCCACAGATGTGTTTGTCACGCATGTGTGTGACAGGAGATGATTGTTGCCATAGATGCAGTGCATTCAGAAAAAGCCTTGTGTGTCCACTTGGCTGTTTCCAAGACTAATCTAGAGCAAAATTCTGATTGTGCCACTTGTAGCAATCCTACAGTGGCAGAGACACCCAAGTAGTTTTTCTTCACCTGCATGTTCAATAAGTGAAACAGATCTAGTGAGCAAGGAAAACAATGTTTGCTTAAATCCAGTACCAGCATCTCTCTTTCTGAGTCTTCAGGACCCATGCATGACGGTTGCCTCTCCTAAGAGAAGTTCCTGCCAGGGTGATCAGTGAGATAATGCCGGGCGTGCAAACGGGTGATAGAAGGAGAAGTGAGAGGCAGCGTATGTGGGAGAGCGGATTGACCTGTTGTTGGCCATAAGCACCAGATGATTACAAAGGGTTCCTGCCTGGTGGAGGAAGCCAGCTTGAGGACTCTGACATGTTTGGCAGGCGTACAGGTCATACAGCATGCAGGAAGGCTCCTAACGTAAGTTACCGGCTATTTGCCTGAATGTAAAAGGTAGGCCAGCATCGCCGTGAGCAGTAATGAAGGACTAGAACTTTTGGAGTACAATTGTATGAGAGCAGCAACATTCTAAAGGAGAGTCTTTTCCTATAGACACAACCTGCTTTCCTGTCCCCAGATTGATCAACATAATTATCTGCAAAAAGATGAGGCTAAGAATCGCCTGCAAAAAAGTCATTTATCCCAAAAGCCAATTATCCCAGAAGCTCATTGTTTCTCCTGTGGGAGGTGACAGTCCCTCACGGCAGCATCACTAACAGGTTTTCATAAGAGGAAAGGGCAATGACTTTATGGCTCCATTGGCCAACTTGGTAAATTAGGCTCCGCTTGTGATTTACTATCAGTGCAGCTTCTAGATGTGGTAATGAAATAAAATTAAATCAATACCCAGTGGGTTCAGACATGGGAGAATGTGCCAAAACCAACAGACTCTATACTTTGTCTTTTACTTGTCTTTTTTATTTTGTGTTATTTGAGGGTATGGGGTTTCTTCTGCCTGGTGCACAATATTTTTTTAAAAAAATACCCAGTCCTACTTGTTTCATTACTGTGTCCCTGTTCAGAATGTGCTATAATGGGAGCCAGTGACAAATAACAGCTCTTTGCACTTTGATCTAGGCAGCATGTCACATCAGTGCTCATTAAAAATTGTATTAACCAATCCAATCATGACTTTCTGAACTTGGGCTCCTGGGGCAGGGTATATACATAATGTAGGTATAATGTAAAATAATTTACAAAGGCATCTCTCTGCCATATTCTCAAAAATATCATAGAGGTCAAAGCAATTCAAAAAGGAAGTTGTCTGCAGAAGTTTGCACAGAAAGGAGCTGTTTTGAAAAAAAAAAAAAAAAATAAAGATGGGAAATGTACTTTGTGGCTGGGGCCCTCTGCAAAATTATTAAAATAGGAAGAAAACTAACTTGTTGGACTTGTTGTGTGACACTTCAAAGATCTAGGCATATCAGCATAGCACTTGTCTGGCTTAAGTGCCGGCTGGCTGGCTGGCCGCCAATGCCAATCTGGTGGTGAAAGATATCTGAAAGAAAGAGGATGGGAAAGAATGGAGGCAGTGAGCATGTGGGACACTATACTGTGGAGAAGAATGGGATGGGGCAGCACCCTTTGACTTGGTAATGCTTTGGCAGTGCCACAGCTATGATTTGCTAATGGCTATATTATGCTTTTAAAAAGACAGTATGTTCCTTTGAATAAGTCAAAAGAGCGGGACTTACTGGAAAGGAGTGGAGTGACTAATTCACAAAGAATCAAACGTCTGTCAGATTTGTATTTGTGAATTGTCCATGACAAATTCATCAAAATAAATGAAGATTTGGAGAGAAGTTTTCCTACATGTCCAGCTTGAGTTAGAATCCACAAGATGAGCCTGGAGCCTGTCTGATACTTAGAAATATGCACTATGTGACTTCTTATTTTGGCTTCAGCTGTTTGAGGGAGAAGTTGAACTGTTTTATGATGTAAAACAAATGGGAATCTGTTTCTCCTTTCAATTTGGACTGAAAATGCCATAGTTTATGGGGTATAGCAGGGTTTATCAGTTACTGCATCCATCATTTTTATATTTTTAGAATAAGTGTTTAAGCTGCTGATTTTTCCCTTATTCTTTGTTACAAAAACTAACAAAGAACCTTTTTCTAGATATTTGATTCCCAAATATTGCAGAATATTTCACCTTCCCCTACCAGAGACCTGATCTTCAATGCAGCCACTGAAGCCAGTGGAATTTTATGATTATTTTAAGGGATGGTGAATCTGGGTTTGGTTTTCTCAAGCATGTAACTGTGGTAATGTTCACCTGCAATCTGTGCCTCTGAGATCGTACAGGTTACCGCAGAGGTCTGTCCTTTATTGCTTTTCCTTGTTTAGGTAGATAACTGGTCTGAGAAGTATGTTTTGGAAATGCATTTGTTTTAGTCATCTAAGACACAATGCGTATGTTGAAACTCTGCTACCTGGTAATAGGTATAGAAAATATAGACCAAACATAGTAAAAATGAAGGTCCTATGGCCGTTGTCAGGATAGGCTCTTTTCCCTCTTATTTTTTTCAGATACATGCAGAGACATGCATGTACACACACACAGAGCCCATCTGCTACAATAGACTTGCTGGTTTCACAAAAATGTAGTTATCTGAAGCAGGTTTTTTTAGATTTCCTAGAACAGTTTAAAAAGTAGGTGGGAATAAAGGTATAAAACGACATGAAGAGTAGACCCTGCGCAGCTCGGGCCATCCCAGACAAAGAAATCAAAGAAAGATGTGAAGAACTCAAACAAAGCAAATGGCTTTCCATAAAATAAGCTCTCTCCTCCTTGTTTCTCCACTTGTTTCTGGCATTTAAAATGTGCTTATGATTTGATTGTTCAGAGCCAAAGAGGAACCTCTCTGTGTAGAATTACTTTAATACGAGCATGGACAATTTCATGGCGCTCTTGTTGCAACCAAAGCTTTAGGGCTGGGTCCAGCTCCCAGTGTGCTTGGCGGGGGTCTTGCCTTTGACTATAGCAAGGGCTGGAGCAAGGCCCTGGATGAGGCTGTTGGAAATGCCAGCTGGAACAGCTAGTGCTTGTTGTATGCTGACAGCATTCATCTGGAAGCATGGCAAACAAGGGCCAAAGGTATTTCTTCATCCAGTGTATGTACAAGCAGCCATCCCAACTCTCTCCAGCGCTGCCAATTTCATTCATTCGTGGCACTCAAATACCATGAAAATGAATGTGGTAAAAATACCTTCATAAATGTTGTTTATGCCTTTTATTGTTTGCACGGTGGCTTTCTGATGTTGTGACTTAAAAAACCCAAACCACCTAACACAGTCAAACCAGCAGATTGAAAAACTGTTGCAGTCTGGGCAAAAATGCCCTCTGTATATCTTCTTGCTCTGCAGCACTGTGCAACTGGTCAGAGTGATGATGGTTTCCATCGCTGAAGACAAAAGAAAACTTCTGGAAAAAATTAAGCACATGTACAGTGTTGTTCGTTATTGCTTATATTTTCTCAGAGTGAAATTGAACTTTGATTTTGATTAATTTCTCAGAGAAAATGGAAGTTTTGGCAATTTTTTATAAACTATCCGAAGAAGCAGTTTTCATTTCCAAACTGAAAAATGGATTAACATGCCCTGCCAAGCTTGTGTAAGAGTCTCAAGTAGCAGCTAATGCACCTGGGAGCTACTTTCTTAGTTTATATTCTTCTTGTAGTCCCTTTGGGGCCAATGCTTCCTCAGGTTAATAACATCCTTGGGGAAATGGGATTTTCATCCCTCACAGAGCACTGCCCTTGGTGTTCCTTCCACTTGGCGATCTTCTGCAGCAGGGGAGAGACAAAGAGTGGGCAACTGAACCTATTCCAGGCAGCCCTGGTAAAGATAGAGCTGTTCCTCAGCAAGGGGCAAGGGAAGCCCTCCTCCCTTCTGCCCACAGCTGACCCGAGTAGTGGTCAGTTGGACTGGGTGGACCCTGAGTGTTGCCTTGAGGGAGCAGGTGCGAAATTTTCTTTCATGGTTTTGGTCAGTGTTTGGTTTTGCTGACCAATCTCTTGTAACGTGCCTTAGATACACAAATGGCTGAACGCAAGTTGAAAGTATGACCCTGTCTCACAGCGCTCCTGGGTTTTTGTAGTGGCCCTTTGGCCAGCTTGTATCTGGTCTCATTCTTGTGCTAAGGTTATTTCTCAGTGTGATATTATAACAGCCACTTTCAGTCTTGATCTTGAAATGCAAATACGACAGTCTTGGAGTTCTGCAGATATCTCAAGCATACCCGCATGCAGGCATTTTTTCTCCATTAGTTACAAAGCTGACTCTTGTTCAAAACATTCACTGAATTGTAGAATCAGGATCTGGGTTCTCAAATCCACTTGTACATTCAAGCACAGGTGCATTTTATCAAAGCTTCTTCCCAAAGGGGCTAACCAGCATCTTTCAGCAAAAGAATACCACTGCCATGCAGTTTCAAGCAATGACACAATCGGGGTGTCAGCATGGCCACTGAGGGCACAGTTGGCTCCAAAAAAATGTATGTTTTCCCAAGTAGTTTGAAAATAAGGAGGAGGAAAAACATAAGCAATGAAGTCTTGGAGACTTACCATTTCTAGTCTTGGCAGCGGGATGGAACAGAAGCCAGGGACAAGCCTCTGCTCTGGCCTGATGTGCAAGGCCAGTGCAAATCACTTGGTTTCTCAGGGCCTCAGCTTCCTCAACAGTAAGGGGAAAAAGTACAAGTCTGTGGGTAACTTAATGGTCTAACAGCAATGCACATACAGTATGAACTGTAACTTAGGGTGGGAGTTCACCCACAGATAGAATGGCATTAATAGGGCTGTAAATAAGAAATATGACAGGATCACATAATCATAGAAAGGCTGAGGTTAGAAGGGACCTCTGGAGGTCACCTGGTCCAACTCCTCTGCTCAAGCAAGGCCACCTAGAGCCAGTTGCCCAAGACCATGTCCAGATGGCTTTTCAACATCTCCAGGGTGGGAGATTCCACAGCCTCTACAGGGCAGCCTGTATATACATGGTCTCAGGGTATTCCCAATCAGCTGCAGTAAGTTTTGAATCCCTTCCATAATTTTCATCTATTTGCCAATGTAGAACGTATGTTATATACGTATATTTGTATAGGTGATGTATGTACATATGCAGTATGTATATATGTGTAAAATATGTCTATTTTCTATATGCATAAAGTCTTTGAAACATCTGGAGAGTGCATTATCCTAGTACATGCTTTTCAAGTCCATACGCAGCCAGCTTGCTGACTGCCTGAATTAAACTGCAATCTTCCCAGACAGTTCTGTCTGCAGCTGTAAGGTGTTCTCTAGGCTACTTAAAAGCTGCCAGGTTCTGTAGGAAAACTGCTTATGTGCTGAGAAAATATTACCAGCAGCTTCTTGGGGAGAAGCTCCAAGTTTCTCGGAGCAGTGGTTAAATTACAACTGTAGGTGATAAAAAGAGCAGAGAAGAAGGAAAGGAAAAACACCAACCAGCTGAATTCTGGCACGTTTATTTCCTCTCCTGTTTCTGTGATTGGTATAAGAAGTAGGAGTATGACAGCCAGGGTGGCATAAGACATCTCTGTATTTCCTGGGGCTGATGCTATTTAGGCTGTAGAAAATAGCTAGTGAGTAACCGCCTGGAGTAACAGAGGGCAGCTCTGTCCCCTTTTGCGCCTTTGCCTATTACAGATAACTGCCCCAAGCAGTCGCATGGTCTCTGTGTCCAGAGGATCCCTTGTGCCTCCCTTCCTGCCTTTTATGTTTGCTCTGGACAAAGTTGCAATTAGCTTGTGTCAAACAGCACATAGCAGTACCCTCTCTTCCTGCTGTGGGAGGAATTAACAGCAGTGCAGATGCCCTTTATCCCTATGCCATCCACCGCCTGTGGCCCCTGCAGCTCCAGCAGCCCCTTCCCCAGCTCTCCTCTTAGCCCCTTCCCTTCACACTGCTGCTAGCCTGGCACCAGCAAGGAACATGTACCTGTGGAGGGTTATAAAAAACACCTGGCTAAAGGGACATACTCGCACCTGTGTTGCCTTGCGTGGTAAGGGGTTGAGCATGTGGGATGCTCCAGGACCAGAACAGAGAGCAGAGGCGTGGACCGTGGAGAAGGCAGCCAAGGTGTGGTGGCCCTCACACCGCTCTGCCTCTGTTGCATACACGCACACACACAAATGAACACCCCACACACAGGCGACCTGTGGAACTGTTTTTCCCATTGGAATAATCACAGCTACTCTAATTATAACCACACGTGTGTGCAACTTACTCCTGGCAGATAATTCAGTGATCAAATGTCCTCTTCAGCCTGCTCTTTAATTACTGAGCTGTTCCCCATCACGTTACAGAAAGAAAAATTACATTTGGTAGTAATTGTCTGACGTGAAGGAGTCTGCTCACAGAGCGCTCTGCTCATCATGCAAGTGTGGTAAACTCCCCGAGATATTTTTAAAGGAGCATTTTGCAGAGGTTGCCTCCGTTGTGAATCAAGGGGCAAACAGCTGCTGCTACTTTCACTTTGGTCTCTACTTTCCCAGACCTGGAGGAAGCTAACACGGTCAGAGCGAGCGGCCGGTCGGTGACTCTGCATTGACGCACGTGTGGGGAGCAGAATTTTCTTCTGGGCATCACGGTGTGTGAAATAGGAGCAAGCTGCCTGCATGAGTGGAGCTGTTTGGAAGGAAAAGGGAAGAGTGAAGTTCATATGGATTCCTCAGGTCATACCAGATCTGCCTTGTGGATTTTCATTTTTCCATGGGGGGCACAGAGAGACCCAAGCACTGGATAGGAGCTAACATTTCACTCACAGAGAGTAAACAATAGTGCCTTTCTGTAGCTACTATCTGTTTTTATCATTGTGTATTATGAATATGGTCAGTAGCATGGCTGCTGTTTTCTGACAATACCGCCACAGCAGGGTTGAGATTCCTATGGGCTAACACCTCCGAGGAATATAGGGGAAGGGGAAGAGGAGTACAGATGGCTGTATGTAAAGGGCCCTCTGCAACACGCTCCACCACTCACAGACCCTCTCCTCCCTTCCTCCCTTGAACATCAAGGCTGGGAAATCAAGAACTTGAGAGAAGCGCAATTTAATTGCTCACATGCTTTAATGGTCAGCCATTACCAAACTGTTATTACTCATCTCCTTCCCGTCTGACATGAGTCTGTAGCTGTTTATGAGCTCCCCAAACTTTCTTTTGCTTGCTTATACTTGGCTTTGGGCATCTTGACAGTACAGAAGTTTGCTCTGAAGAGCTGGGTATTCCTTATTCACTGGGGAAATGTCCTAGATGTAAGCACTGGGAATGCTTTATGGCATGATAGGCTGGAGAACTTGTATCCCAGGAGCAGAGACATGCACAGCGGTCCTCAAATAAAGGATGGCAATTAGCCTACTTTCTGCCAACTCTTGTGATGAAAATATTTACCCCTTTACTTGCTTTTTCAATTTTCAAGCCCACCTCTACCACCAAGTATGTTGTTTGAGGTTTTGTCCAGGTTTATACAGTTCAGAAGTTTCCTACTGCAGTCAGTGGAAGTTTTACCTTTGGTTTTAACAGAAGTGGGGTAGGTTGCAGGGCTAGTGACAAATCCTTTATAGTTCGCTCTGAAAGCAAGTGCAAACAACTGAAAGAAATGTCTTAATAAAGATAATTTGCATGTTGAAACTTACATTGCGTAAATGTGCCATTAATATCATTAATATCTTCCTGGAGATAAGATGCAATACACTTCTTTGAAGACGAATTGCTCAACTCACCCATGGCATGACTTCAGTGGAATCTCACCCACTTCTGACAGTGATCTATTTCGTCTGGAGCACTTTCCTCTGGGAGTCCAAGATGTCTATCTCTTCAAATCCATACAATCTAACATCAGAGAACTCAGAAGCAGGACTCTCAAGTTCCAGTACTAGCTCAGCCATGAACTAGCATTATGCTGGTTATCTCATTTAATTTCTGTGGGCCTTGGCTTAATCATAAATCTCACAGGCATACTTATTTCTTGCAAAACTTTTCAGAATCTCACTTTGAAAGGTGTACTCATGAAAAATTTAAATTACCACAAATTAAATGCTTCTAAAATAATTTGCAAGTAGAGAAGGAGATTCATTCCCACTAAAAGGAAAGGAGGAGATGTTTCCTGAGGCTGTTGGAGAAATTTTTGACTGTGCCTAATACAATGGAATAGCAAAGAAATATTCTTGGGGTGTTTGATTGCAACAGAAAGGAGGCCCTGTCCTCAGCTTTCTCTGTTGTTGTATTGGTGTTTGTCCATGTATTCAAAAGTGATAAGTGTTCACTTCTACTGTAGGAGAAGTGGCAGTGGTTAAGGCTTGAGCATGAGTTGTGATGGGCTGCATTTTAAATGTCACCTTTGACATGGACCAAAAAATTGTCTGTATAAATGTTAGTTTAAAAAAACAATGCCAACATTTTAAACCTTTATGTTAAGCAAACAATTGGGTTTCTTTAACCCACTTTTATGCCTCCTTGATGTTGGCTGGGAGCTGTTTTAGGTCTGAAAGGGCTTTAAACGTTCATGTCAAAGTCCTAAGTTTTAATGCATGTTACGCACCTTGTCTTCAAGAAGTTACGAACGATAGGAGTGGGAATGGAGGCACATTTCCACAGTCTAAGTTTCAAGGAAATTTGCCTGTATTGCAGTGATACAACATGGACTTCAAGAGTAGATGGAGCCCTTATTGGTACCTCCACTCTTTTTCCATGCCTTGACTTTATAAGAGCTCAGGGTCCTTTTTCTCTCTGTGATGATCACACCAAGGGAGCCTTGGTCTAGCCTGACCTCTTGCTTAACAGAAGGCTTTTAATAGTGCAGTCACTTGTTGCTGAAGTCAAAGAAACCATGATTTAGCTAAACAGTCTCAGACACTTGGACAGAGCAGAGGCAATTCAAAACACTCTTAGGCAAAAAATATTTTAATATAATGGTGTAGGGAAGTAACACCCTCAGAGATATGGTGGCAGTTAACACTTAGAGAGATGTGCTAACAAGAGACGTTTTATAAGCTTTTTGTAAAGAAATATTTATCTGCCAATGAAAGACACTTGGTAAATAGTTGCAGCTGAAGAAACACTAAGCAGAATGGGGGACAGTTTATCATCCCAACTACATTATATTCTCCTGTTACTATTTCTCTATTGCATATGAATATTAGTGTTAAAATACTCAAGCTATATCTTAAGTATGTGTCTGTTCACATATGTGTTTGTGTATATATATACACAGAGACATACACACACACATATATATATATATGTGTATCTATGCCAAATCCTTTTATGTCTAAACTGTAGATTGTGTCACAAGATTAAGCAGCTTGGTTTTGTAAAACTAAAGTAAAACATCTGTTTGGAAAGGCCCTGGCATTATAAGAATTTTTTGCAGGCTGTATCTGCATTCAATGAACATTAACCCACATAAGTTTTTATAATTATTTCAACTCAAATAATCTCATCACATACATTCAGAAACTGAAGCTACAGTGTCTGTTGAACTTAAGCAAATGCTTCGCCTGAATTACAGTCGTTAAGTTTGCATGATGTTCTCAATGGTTATCTGTTGTTTTCACTGGCTCGTAATTTTCTGAGCTGTCTTAGCTGGGTCCCTACTTTAAGGTGAAATGTGGTTTTCAGGACTTCATCAAGAAATGATCAATTTTTCACCACTTCTGTGAAAGGCAAGAGGAAAATTTCACCTTACTTATCAGAAAATGCCCTCTGAATCTAGCAAAGAGGCTTGGGGCCAAAACAGGAGATCTGGGATCAGAGTCCTTCTTGTACAAGGGAACCATCCATCTTTATAAACATTTATTAAACATACAGAACAACATGAATCCATTTGAGGTGTCCAAAATTAATGAGCATTTAATGCTCGTTAATGATTCATCCCAGGCCTTACAGTCAGATCTTGGTACCCAGATTTCCGAGATGCATGGCACTGTTTTGTCAACAAGACACTGTTGCTTCTCAGAGGGAAACCATTCCAGATTCTGTTCAGTTCTGTTTCCTGGTGAGCAGAGGATATATTTACCCATCTGGGACAATCACTTTACGATCTACCAAGGAAAAACACTTTGTAATTGCCATACTTTCTTACTGCTGCTGGTACAGATTGGCTGCCTGATGTACAGATCAGCAGTAAGTGAATAGCCCAGCGGATGGAGGTCTGCTCCTCCTCTGGAAATCGGATCACTTCATGTTACACCATAATTTCTCAGTCCTTTCTGGATTCCCTTTGGATAAGATAGCTCAGATTTGAATGCTTGTTCTGAGAGCCAGGCAAGGACAGAGAAAACCTCTGTCTTTTCATCAACATACCAAAATCTGTGTCAGAGTAAAGAAATGCGGGCTCTGAAACAGAAAGTTTTTTCACTCTATCTGCCTGAGTAGAAATGAAAGCAGGATAACAGCAAATTACAGTTGTGAAAAATTTCACGTTTTTTCCAGACATAATTGGCCCTTAGTAAAACGCACATGCTGGAAAGCATGAGGGATCCGGTTCTGTGGGTATTGCAGAGTGGAGTGGGCTGGGTGGCAATGCAGCAGGCCTTTTGCCTTTTGCAAATAGGCTCAGACAGGCTGAGGGACCCTTGCAGCCATTCCTGCTCCGTGCGACTCATTTTGCAGATCATTTGCTGCACCCTACCTTTGGGCCTTGAAAAGATGATAATTTATAAGCAGCTCCAAGCTCTTAGGGAAGTCTCTAGGAGTAAGGCTGTTCAGTCTTCTACACAAGGCTCTGGATGCAATGACACTGGACCAGGTCCTGGACCTTTTAGATGTACAGGTATAGAGGAAACAACAATGAATAGAAGCTGCTGGAAGAGTAGAGACCTAAATGTTTACCATATTGGTTTACACGTGCAGGTGGAGGTCCTTTAACATCATTATGCATCCAAATAATTGCACTAGGCTTCCAATGCTTGCCCTCCTATCCCTGAACTCATGTCCCCTCAACCATGCAGACTAAACAATCAAAGTACAGAATTGCTGTTTTTCAATTTTAGGCCCCTTTCTTTCCCATATGCTTTGTGTTTTGGTTCAGCAACTGGCTAAGACTTTAGAGACTGCTTATTAGTATCCATGTGGATGCAATTTAAGTGTCTTTTATTCCAGTCATGCTTTTATTTGAAATTTGAAAAGATAGTGGTACAATACAAAAAAAAAAAACCAGCCCAACAAAAAAATTTAACATGTGATTCATTTCAGAAAAGACACATTATTCTATGAAATTGTGGACCACTGTGCAAAATAAATCAGGCTATTAAAGAATAGGAATTAAAATGAGAGCCAATAAAAAATAGCAAGTATCAGTGTCCAACAAAAACTAATGTACTGCCCAGGTACCACAGGCCAAGTTTAGGCTCCAGTCTTGCACTGTGCTTATGTTCTTGAATAATCTTACATACAGGGGGTGTGTCTATACCTGTGTCTGGAGGACATGGCTCTGTGTGAACAGCCCTGCTATATGGAATGAACTGATGCATTCATTTCACTGTTAGAGCTGTAGGTAAGTGGTACTAAAGCACTGAATTAAATTACATCAGATTAAAACATTCTCGTAATAACCTGAAGGAGTAGGTAAGCATTATCACGTACATACAGGAGAAGATGAGGCACACTGTATATTTTCATGTGTGTACTCTGTAGGTCAGGCAACTAAATTAATTTTGACTGAGGTCTATTTCCTGTCTTTGTTAAGTGTATTGGATCCAACAGCGTAATGTACGTGCTTTTTATGTGGAGTGAAGCAAGATCCCATATCCACATAGTTTATTTCTGATGAAATCTCATCTTATATATTTGTAAACATTACTATTTCCTTTCTGGAAGCTCCTAACATTGTGCATAATTTCATCAGTTTCTAGTATAACCGTTTCTGACATAGCACGTACTCGGGCGTGCAGCACAGGCACACAGAGCATTTAGAGAGGCCAGCATCAGCTGTGCTCTCGTAGGATGAAGTTGCCTTTGCTTACAGGGCTTCTGGGCTACGGGGAGGCCAGCACGCTATGCGATGGTGGAAGGGGCAGAGCTGTGCCTGTCTGCAGGGGGCAGGCGGTTCCTCCAGGGCATCCTCCCGGGAAGCTCCCAGGAGCTGCCTGTCCCCTGTGCACGGCTGCTGGCATCCCTGGGGCCAGGGCCAACCTGCCTTCGTGGTGGCAGCCGGGAAGTTCAGCCCAGCCTTCCCAGAGACGGGGTCTGTAATTTGACAAACAGGCACTAAAAGAACTGAGCTGGATTTTTTGCTTTTCGATGCTTGTTCCCATCTGGGAGAGCAGCCACTTCTTCTGGCCAGCATGAGTGGATCTCTGGTTACCCGGCGACTCTGAGCAGGGAAATGATCTGCCCAAAAAATGACCACTGCTCAGCCCAGTCACTTTTTCGCATGAGGAGATTGTGCCTACGCCGGTATCAGGAGTGTTAGGAAAGACTGGCCCAGGGTTAGGTGGTATCCCAAGGAGCATACCCCTTGGGAAGAGATGTGAGGGATGCAGAGCACCATCAGTCTGGGATTGCAGGGACTTCCAGGTGAAATGGACTTACAGCCAAGGCTAGGGCTGTTGTCGGACTGTTTCTGCTCTAGGACATTGTATGTGTGGTGGGTGAGGTGAGACTGATTTAGTTGCAGTACTTTGCCTATTTAAATGGAAAAAAATTGCATCATTTAAGATGCATTTTAAACAGTTTTTGGTTGACATCTTTGTTCTCTCATCAGTTTTCCAGAGTTGAGTATAGAAAGATAAAAATATTGATTTATTTGTTATCTCTTTTTATGACCTTTTTCTTTCTAGTGCAAAGAAAAACTTAAACAAAGATAACAGAGAGAGGATGGGGAGTTTTCTTGTGCTTTTAAAAGTAGCAACTGTCAAAGATTTTAAAAGAAAATAAAAATAGAAATCAGTCGGGATTGTTTAAGAAACACAAACATTAAAACTCTGTGTTTACAAAAATTGCATTTTTTGATAGAAGAAAACCCTCTTTAACTGAAAAAATGCCTGCCATCTGGCTGACTGAATTATACAATGGTTTGGTGACAGTTCCACAAATGAAACCCAGAAAATTTAGTTCTTTATGTCAAGCAGGCTACATTGCCCCATTCTTTCACAAGCAGAGCCAGTTCTTAGTGCAGGATGTATCACTAGTGTGGAAGGCCTGTTTTGAGAGTCTTCTGAAAAGCTGAATTTTGGGATGAGTCCAGGGTAAGTGTTACTGACCCTTTTTAGACTGAATATTTGTTAAGCAAACCCAGAGGATTTGTAGCTTGACCCTGTCAAATTTAGCAGCCAGGATTGTTGTTGGATGTTCTGTTGTTGTTGCATTGATGTTTATGCTTTCAGTGTGTATAAATAAATTAAAAAGTATTTTTTTTGAACAAATGGGGGAATGTTTGTGTGTAAACTAGACAAAAAGTTCACAGGCCCTGGATTTTTAATTATGGTTAGACAAGCTTGAAAATAGAGTTCATTTTGACAATCAAATACATGTACCCATTTGCTCCATAACATCTGAAGTTTTCTCTGCAATAATTTTTTTTTTTTAAATTACTTCTTTACCCTGGAGGATAAGATAATCCAATGTAGCTCTTGAAATATACAGGCACTTATACAGGACATCAGTAAAACAGGATTATTTTCTGGTGGTTTTTTTTTGTTTTTTTGTTTGTTTTTTTTTTTTTTTAGTTTAATTATTTATCATTAGCTTTAAACTTACAGATCAGGTTCAGCCTAGCCTATCCTTTGCTCATTCTGCTCTGACATGTCAGGCCAATGAAGTGCCCAAAACATGGGGAATCAGTTATTCTGTGGATTAATTTATCCATTTTTTACATGCCTTCTGTACATTGCAGTGTAAATACCAAAGACTGTTGTTAAACATGTGCAGTTCCCCTTGACTTTGGTATGGGTGCAGTTCTTTATCAATGGCTGGGATGTTCCTCAGATGACTCCACAGAAGACCTATCACTAGAAAGGACCTCTTTTCTGGGAAAGATGAAGGACAGAAATGTTGGAAGAAGCGTGTTTAAAGCAAGCTGTTGTTCTTACAAGAAGATGGTTGACAGGTAACTTGGTGTTGTGGTTTGACCTGTATTGGGTCTGGATGAACCCTGCAGCAGCCCTCATAGTGCTGTGCTTTGTGTTGGCAGCTAGAAAGGTGGTAACAACACACCAGTGTTTTGACCGCTGCTGAGCAGTGCTCGCACAGCATCAAAGCTGTCTTTCCAACATTCCTCCCACCTCTCACCAGTAGGCTGGCGGTGGGCAAGACCTTGGGAGGGGACATAGCCAGGGCAGCTGACCCAAAGTGACCAAAGGGATATTCCATGCCATATGATGTCTGCTTAGATATAAAAGCCAAGAGAAAGGAGGAGGAAGGGGGGACGTTCGTTATTTACGACATTTGTCTTTTGGAGCAACCACTACACGTACTGAAGCCCTGCTTCCCGGGAAGTGGCTGAACATTGCCTGCCGATGGGAAGTAGAGAATAACGTCTTTTGTTTTCCTTCACTTCCATGTGTACACTTTTTGCTATTGCTTCATTAAACTGACTTTATTTTGACCCACAAGGGGTTTTTTTCATCCTATTTTCTCCCCCCTGTTCTGCTGAGGAGGGGAGTGATAGAAAAGCTTGGTGAGCACCTGATGTCCAGCCAAGGTCAACCCACCACAACCCCATCCAGCAGCTAATTCCAACACAGCTGCTCACTCCCTCCCTCCTGGTGGGATGGGGGAGAGAGTCAGAAGGGGAAAAGTGAGGAAACTTGAGGGTTGAGATAAAGACAGTTTAATAGGTAAAGCAAAAGCCACGCATGCAAGCAAAGCAAAACAAGGAATTCATTCACCACTTCCCATCAGCAGGCAGGTGATCAGCCACCACCAGGAAAATAGGGTTCCATCACATGTAATGGTTACTTGGAAAGACAAATGCCATCACTCTGAATGTTCCCCTTTTCCTTCTTCTTCCCCCAGCTTTATATACTGAGCATGCTGTCATATGGTATGGGATATCCCTTTGGTCAGTTGGGGTCAGCTGTCCCAGCTGTGCCCCCTCCCAGCTTCCTGTGACACCCCCCCCCACCCCCACCTGCTCGCTGGTGGGGTGGGATGAGGAGCAGAAAAGGCCTTGGCTCTGTGTAAGCACTGCTCAGCAACAACTAAACATCAGTGTGTTATCGACACTGTTTTCAGCACAAATCCAAAACATAGCCCCATACTAACCACTATGAAGAAAATGAACTCTTCCTTATCCAAAGCCAGTACACTTGGATGTGAGATGACTGAAATGCTAGCAAGTATCTTTCACTAAAAGTAGTTTTCAGCATCAGAGATAGAAAATAACAATGTAGGAATGGCAGTGCTGGTCAGACCAGGCACCCATTGAAACCAGGGTCCTTTCTCTAATGGTGGTGGGCCATGGGTGTCTAGATAAAATAAGAACAGGGCTTAGTGCTTAGTGAGTAGTACTTGCTTGGTATGCTCTCCTGCCAGCCAGCAGTTTGGGGCTCAACACCCCCCTAAGCTGGAAGTTGCATCTGTGAAACGCAGTAGTTCCCTGCAAACTTTTGTTTTGTGAATTTGTCTGGCTGCTTTTTGAAACTGCTGGTATCCACAGCATCCTGAGGTGAAGTACTCCAGAGCTTAATAACACATTGTGTGAAGAGCCTCTGACTTTCATTTGTTTTCCACCTGGCACCGTCTCACTTCATGCTCTGTCCCTGGTTCCTGCCCCGAGGGGACAGTGCTCCCATTGTGCCCAGCTTGCTCCCCTCGTGACACACGTGTGTGATTTATGGACCTCTGTCGTACCCCCCGTACCCCGGCTCGGTCATTTTGTTTCCAGCCTATTCTGTTTAGTGATTCCTGGTGTGGAAGCTGTTCCACACGTTTGATCATCCTTGTGACCTTTCCCTGAACCTTCCCCAGTTCAAATATATCCTTTTTGGGGTCGGAGGAGCAAAACTGCACAGGGTGTTCAAGGTGCAGGCACATGAGAAATACGTGCAGTGGCATAATAATAACAACAACTCTTTTTGGTCTTTTCTTTAAAAGCCCCAGTGTTTGGTTTTCCTTACTGATGGTTTCTTGGTGCCAAACCTGTATTTATGTGAAAATATCGGCATAAAGGATTGTACTCTAGAGGGGTAATCATCTTAGAGGCCATCATTTTATATCTGTCTGGAGAGCTAGACTAGACCAGCCTAGGTGAACAGTAGTAATAAGAAAAAGAACAAGAAAAAAAGAAGTTTGTTTTAAGAAAAACAGGATGATTAAAAAAAAAAAATCCAGAATGAAAATAAACACTTTTAGGGCAATGCACTCAAATTTTCTTTTCACACACTTGTTTGAAAAAGTTTTGTGTGAAAGTTTGCTTTATTTTTTAAAGAAATATATTGGTTTTGAGACAATTCAGGAAGTTTCAGGTCATGAACCTTACATTCAGACCTTGCAAAAGGCTTTGAACTAATGAAATAAAATGAATCTGGAAGATCGTAATGCATATTCGCAGTGAGAGATTGTGCTGGGCTTGGATTTCTTTGAGTATGTCAATGAAGTGGTCAGTGGATAACGTAAAAGGAGTTGGTAAAATTTATTTAGGCTTTGAAGACCTTTGGCAGCAGCTAGTAAAAAATTAAGTAGTCACTGGCTCCAAGTCAAACAGTCATTATTACTGAAAAAGTGGGAAGGAATCAATTTCCATCAGTGACCAGTTTTCATTATTGCAAAATCCTAAGAGCAAGGTCTGACACGTTTCCATATTAGGGCCAATGTTTAGTGTATACAGTAATAACCTGGACGTGACGGTGAGCCCAGAGGCAGTAAGTCAGCAGATGGCCCCCAAATAGTTTAGGTTAGTCAAGGTGAAAGAAGTAGATGGGAAGACAAAGACTGGGAAAAATTTCGTGAACCTTAAGAAATCTAGATAAATGAACTACTCATAGCAAATGAAGTTCAGTGTTGCTAAATGCAATTTATAAATGCAGTAATAGTTATAAAAACAATGGATAAATGCACTGCAAATGTACAGAATGTGTTCTGTACACTGTAGACAGTCTTATGTTACAGGAACTCAAGAAAAAAAGTGAAAAATCTCTTCCCAGCATGTAGCTACTAAGCTGCTACAAGTAGCATATGAAGTAGGGAAAGTCCTACCCACACAAGAAATAGAAACTATTCAGGTAGGCAAATCGCTCCTTTTAAGTTTAATAAGTCCCTGAGCCACACAGGTTTGAAAGACAAAACATTCATAAAGAACGTAATTTTGAAGATGTTGCTTCCCTTTGCAAAATTATAGTCTTGGTAACTGCTAGAAAAGTGTTCTGACTGGCCAAAACCCCGACTTTGACTAAATTAGGTTAATTATCATTGTAAGTTGTTTGAAGATTATAAAGATAACTAGCTTTTGGTGTACCGATACTACCAGTAAGTTTGAGAAAGTTCTCATGTCACAGGCTTAATTTACTTAAGATCTATGCAATTGTTTCGATTTTGTTACTGACCAGTGTAGTAATATAATCCTGCTTCTTGTCAAGTTAGGGGATAATGCACATTTAAAATTTGTTTTTCCTCAATATGCAACCTTGTGTATTTCTGCCTTCTAGAAACATTTGAGCTAGTAAAACTCGCTATCATAAACATCCAGAAAAAGCAAACATAAAAGAGCAAAAAACAGCTGGGAAGCATTTGTTTAGAAAGTTGATCAAATATTTGCAGACGTTTTTTTCCCCCCTCAGTATTCACTTTCCTATGTAGGCATGGAGGTAGCTTTACTTCTTTATGTAGGCAATACTTTTCACCTAGAGAATTCCAATCCCTTTTACAAACAATGAGCAATACATAAACTTCAATTACAGCGTTGTGGTCTGAACTGCACTTTGCCTGTGGTGTGAAGTAAGCATGGCGCACCAATTCAACGTCCCTTAGTTGTGATAGCATGCCAATATTGTATCGAAGGGGCAAAATAAATGGCAGAAATGGACTTTGACCAGCAGACTTGAATCAGCACTTCCACTGCAACGAACAACGTCCTCGGTTTTTCTGTGACTGCAAATGGCAAGGAGCAGCACTTCAGCCAGACCTTCTGAGTGATTGACTGGGTCAGGGAGGGGATGGGGAGGAGGTGCAGAGGGCTGCAGCACTTGGATCAGAAGTTTGTCAGAAGTCCTGCAGTATCGTACAGAGCCCTTCCAGCTTTTTTTAATGTGAAAGGAGGTATTTAAGGCATCAGAGAGCAGTCACCGTGAATCATGCACAGGGCACTCAGTGAACTGTTGTCTGTGTCTCCTTTCTTTCTTCTGCTCAGGTAGATTTGCCGCAGCTTGAATCAAATGGATTCCATTTGTCAGTTTTCAGGGTTGATGCAGTATCTTGCCTTACATCTTGATTGACTTTTCACTCTGTGCTTTTCGCTCTGCAGCTGCTTACGATTCTTTACTGTAAGTTGTCACAGATGTAGACTTTGACTCACATGCTTGCAAAGTGAATCAGTGGCAACATCTGTTCCCCCAGAGGGATGGGTGCACCAGCCTCAAACCACCCACAGCGGCAGTGCCTATGGAAGTTGGTATTTCCTGGCTTGCCTTCTGGCAGGCATGTTCATTAAGGGGGAAAAAAAAGATCTATCCGTGCTTCTGTGCTTTTGTGCATGGGTGTGAAGATCTCCCCTGTATTCAGAAAGACAGGGTCAGAGAGAGGGAGTCATATGGCATGACTACTAACATGCATCTGAAAGTTCCACTTCAGTCCAAGGTTCCCTATATCATTACTGCAGCCAGAGATGGCATTTTTCATGTGTGTCAGATTTTCCAGCACCCTGTAAGGAATTATTTGTTGTTAAAACAAAAAATATTTTGTAGTATACATTTTCCCCTCTGTTGCTGTAGTGGATGTGCATGCATGTACCTGAAGCTGAGCTGTATATGGATGTTCCATGCAGAACTGAATGTGAATCCTTGTGGGGTTCTACCAATCTGCAGTGGCATCTGAAACATAGTGGGATTTTGAGCAGTTCAGAAGAGGCGATACCAAGAAGAAGAGAGCATGTGCAAGGCTGATTAGGCATCAGTTTCAGTCCTAAATCATGACCCAAGTCTGTAGTCCTGCAATTAGCTGTGTATAGTCCTTTAAAGACTGCCTTGGAGAAAAATCGTATGTTTGAAAACTCTCCAACTTCAATGGTAAAATGGAGGAAAGCCAGAGATGAACGGTCTCAGAGTCAGGAGCAGAGGAACTGATTTATGAGGAAGGATTAAATGAAGGGAGGTTTACCAGGGTGGCTTAGTTTCCCCTTCCCTGTATTAGTGACACAGGAGAATTGCGAACTGTGGGTGAAGTGGTCGTGAAAGAGTCATGACAAGGTGGGGTTTCACATCCTCTTTATGCCACACTCATCCCTGCAGCATCCTACGTGAAGGTCTGGGTGGTCAGTGGAAATGTTCCTTTGATCCTGAGGAATCGCAGGCCAGGGGTGCAGACTGGCCAGGGAGGGGACTCTGTGGGCATCTTGGCCTACATGTATTTTGAGGGTTTAAATGTCTTATTTCTATAGTTTTAGGGCAGGGGTGCATAATGTCAGTACCATTTTTCTCCAGGATGAAATCTTGGGTGGAAATGTCTTTGCCTCTGGTGTGAGGAAATACAGTACATGGGCAGGCAGCCTGAGATCTGCGCAGTTTGCTGGCAGCAGCTGTGCTGGGGGAATCGCAAAAGAGTTACCTCTTTACCAGACCCTTAGGACACGGGTTTACAAACAAGAGGTCATGGTACTTAAGAGGTGGCTTGATGGGAACTTGTTTGCAAGAGTAGGGCTTGCAATCAGAAGTGGGGTCATGAGCCTGGAAGTGCACAGGGAAGTGAGGTCATGGGTGGAAAAATTTGAGAAACTGCCCAAAGAGCTGTGTTTAGTGCACAGTTGCCCTTGGCCTCTCTTACATGCTCCCATTGCTGTGTCCTTAACGCTTCTACAGAGGATTAAAAAACCCCTTCCTGATCCATGAGAATATTCTCTTGATCCTCATTTCGTTGGTACAGTTCAAAACACTTGCCAGCAGGCTAACAACAATCTTCTTTGTCAATGTGAGGAAAAACCTGGGAACTTTGTGATCAAGGACTAGGTCTCATTTTCATGAAAGCAACAGGAAAGGGTTGAGCCACAGGGGAGACATTTGGAGTCAAAGAATAGAACTTGCCTCAGCAAAGCTGTAATGCATATACACACACACACCAACCAGGGGAGCTTAGAAATCATGAAGCCTTGTAGCACCGGACCAGCTTCTCTGTAAGAATGATCATGCATAAGAAATGAGACTTAATAGCTATTTGTAATTTAAAAAAGCTATTTGTTTATATGTGCTGTTCTTATGAATCCAGAAGAAGACTAGTTTTTCTCAGTCTACATAAAAAGAAAGTGGAATAATTTCTCATATTTTCCTTTGGAACTGTGTTAATAGAGAAAGTAACCTGAAGCATGTAAAAAAAAAGTGGTGAGATGTTTAATTAATATTAAAGCATTAGAAAGGGAGATGGTGCATTGTTCTATGCAAGCAATATAAGAATTTTATATGATAGTCAGTCCTTTTACAGTACGATATTTATAGCCATACAGCTTATATTTTATTAGGAACATTTTCCTGAATGTGCAACAAGATCCTTATCTGTATGTATTAACAATGTCCTCTTATAAGGAGGCCTTAGAGAGGGCTTGGCGATCTGCAGGAGAGGCAAGCGAGTTGCAGGATTTCCTTAGAACTACATTTGATCTATAAACAAAGTTTGTCTCCATATCTCTGAAAGTTTAAATGCCACCTCTTGAGCAAGAAACAATAGAAGTATCTCAGAGTTTGCCAATTTTGAATAATTATTTTAACTGAAAGTGTTGAGTTGTGTTCCCATTCCTGCACCAAAATGTCTTGCAGGCACAGAGAAGAGAAATTATTTGTGGAATGCAGCATCAGCCAAGTCTCAACACACATGCTGGGAGAAATTGGCATAGGCTCACCTGGTTTTGCATGCAGGGGAGTGTTGAAGTGTAGGAGTTTGGACTAGTTTCTCCTTTTAATTCTTTTCATTAATGTAACAGAACAGCAGATCCAAATTGCCCATTACCTGCTTGCTTTTCACATTTCTCGAAGTCAGAATAACTGTGGCTGTCAATGGGACTTACCTTGTTGCAGACAGCATAAGATAATTTCTTCTTCTCTCTTCTCTTCTCTTCTCTTCTCTTCTCTCTTCTCTTCTCTCTTCTCTTCTCTCTTCTCTTCTTTTTTAAAAAAGGGATTATAGAAACAGAAGTTATAGAGACAGTTCATGAGTGATGTGCTGTATTGAGTGACATCATCTGCTGCTGTAAATGTGATCATGTTTCCCTGAAATCTGCAAATGAAATGTGAAATTCCTTTATATATGAAGTCCTTGAGAGACTCCAGCTGCCCATATTTATAAAGCTTCCTAGGCAGTGTTCAGACACTTCTGGCAACTACTGTGACTTTAGGAACTGGGTGAATAGCTCTCCCCATAGGTGATAGGCACTGCAGTGCAGCATGAGCTGGGTTCCCCTGTGTAAGGTGATGCTCGAATAATGCTCAGGACTTCTCTGGGATCATCCTGAGTTACGTTAATTCCATTGTCCTTAATTTTCTTTTGACTGCGGTGATGGATGAGAAGCTTTCTCTGTGTATTTGCTGCTGCTCATATTTTTTTATTACGATGCTCCATAACTGACCACTTAATAATCTTAAGAATTGGATACCTGGGAATAAAGTGGTGCAAAGAACCCATGCACAAGGCTAAGTTGTAATGTTTGCCCTGTGTAAGAGTTTGCGTTCTGCACAGCATCTCAAAGCTTTCCTAGGGCAAACTATGTCTTAATAGATTGTCTGGCAGATTGCAGGCCCTCCTATTCACAATCATATAACTTCCTGAGGCAGTTGCTTATATGGAAAAGTGCTTTTGGAATGCTTATATATTTTTAGCTGTCTCTAGTGTAGTGTAACAGATGGAGACAGGGAGGAGAGCCAGCACTGAATGTCCAGCCAAGATGAGCCATCATGGTTTGCAGACCACAGTGTGGAAACCTCTGTCTCATACACTTGTAGTCCAAGTCTTCCAAAGAAGCATTAAGCTTTAGAGAACAGTTTTAGTAGTAAAGCTGGCTTTGGATTTGGTATTTCAGTTCCCACGTTCACTTTAAAGATACAACCCCCAAAGTTAAAAGTCCAATTAATTAAAAATTAAAAATCCAAGTTTCACAGATTTTCATTACTTTTGACACTTGGAAGTATTCTTCAGCTATGTTTGCATCCAAAGCACAAATGTACTCTGTCCAGAGGAGAAATGGATCACCGACAGGCCACTTTAATGGAAGAGAAATGCAAAAAGTAAATATCCTCAAAGATAGGAGTTTACACTGGCACAGACTGTTGAGTTATATAACGGTATTTGCTGCATGCAAGCTCCCAATCATGCACAAGAAATGTACTTCTCAAGTAGGATGCACGTCTCTCTGTCCTGCGTGAGTTTCCCAGGGCCTGCATGGCCAAGGAGGCAGATGCTCAGATTGATTTTGGACTTTGTGCAAGTCACTGTGCTTGGAGTACTGTGTAGGGGTGTTAGTAAGGTGGAGAAATGAGAAGTCAAAACTCCAGAAATCCAGGACAAAACCCACGAAACAGAGGCATTAAAGGATGTTTGGCCAGCCGGCCTCCCAGAGGGGAGACAGAGAGGGAGGGGGGCTTGTCTTCTCTCGGAGAGCTTTTGCGTACACTTTCTGTTTTTAAACAGTACTGGCTGTTGTTGAGTGTCAATAAGATAATATGCTACATGTTATGTCTTTCTTCCTTCCAGTTTCATCACATTCCGCTCTTGTGCATATCTGGACAAGAAGCATACAGTTTTTGGAAGGTAAGTGAAGGATATTATAAGCAGAGTGTAGCAAATGTGCTCTCCTGTATGTCTGAAGCCTAAAGAGAAGAATCTAGTGACTTGCAATTGAACTGGTGCAAAATCCTAGCTCACAATCCAGTTCTCCTGGTCATGAGTAGGTGGCCAGCATCGCATCAGTGCCAGTCATCAGACTCTGCCTTTTTTTCCTCCTTCCATCATTGTAAGTTGCCTTACTTCCCTTCTGTGGGTGGCCCTCCAGGGAGTCATGAACAAAGTGATCATTGTCCTGTAACCAACCATGTTAATATTTGTGCATGCTAATTGCTGGGACACAGGAGATTACCTCTTCAGCGCTGCTTTCATCCTATTATGAGCTGTCAACCAGGAAATTAGTCACGACAGGACTGCTCTTCATCATGGCATAGACCATGGAGCTTCTGCATAGGTTAGGTCTTTTGGCCCCTTTTATCCTTTTTTATTCTATTCTTCTTTTCTTTTGTTCCTGACAGTTATCATCAGTATAAAATCTGTGTGTTTATGTGCGTGCGGGTGTGTACATACATACATGTTTATGTGTGTATATATAAAGATATTACTGATGCCAAGACAGCAAGGGTACTTCATTCTTTCTAAAGAAGTCTCTTCCAAAAGTCTTTTCCAGTCAAGCCCTCATATGATAAAGATCAAGGTATTTATTACAGAAGATATTACAAAATCTTTATGTTATGGTTTGTTCTTCGCTTCCTCTGCTGCAGGTACATGGTATTTACCAAGTCAGGCATAGCTGTTCTAACAAGTGCCTCGGTGCAAATGGGAGGAAGGGGAATTTTACTAGCCTGCTTCATTGATAGTTCCTGAGGATTTTACAATCTTTTTTAAATGAAGATTGGTTTTTTTTATTCTTCTCAGAGTTTTATCCATTTGAGGGGCAGCAACTGAAAAGAAATGCATGTGCTGTTTACTGTGATTGGATGTCATACAATTGTGCTGTATAATGAAAGTGATATATTTAATCCATGTTTTCTGCCTGTGAGTTCTTGAGGCAGAAACTGGCTGCATTTTAAACAATTATTTTAGTGCTGTTAGTTCCAATACTGATTCTGCAATAATTGCACCCTTTGAAATATGTTTCTTTTTCCTTTCTCAGGTCTGTCCTACCAAAATTTAAAATTCCCTTGTCATTTGGTGAAAGCAGATCAATAAAGCAAATTCTAGAGACCAAGTATATTATTGGAGGAGTAACATTACCCGTATCTTAAGACTATTTCACTGAAGCTACAATTTGAGTCCTCCTTGCAAAAATCCCATTAAATCCTATACGGTAATGCTGTTAACCTGAGCTTGCCACTTCATCAAACAGTATTTGGGTTAGGACAGCTCAGCTGAAAATGTGACTGTTCCTCTGTTCTGGATGCAACCTGACTTCAGTGAGCATTCTGTATAGTCTTCCAATGTCTTTGCTGTGTTTCCCCATGTGCTCCAGTTTTACCGTAATTCACCAGGAAAGAATTTAGAGAGTAGCTGAGCTTACTGCAGTGCAGGGAGCGTGCTCCCGAAAGCCTTTGCAGCATGTGTAACATCTCAAGTACCTTATGAACGAAATAGCTCAAATTATGTTTCAAGCTGTATGTTGCCCTTTAGAGAGGAATTATTCAGTCCAAGTAAATCTAGTTAAGTGTATATTGCAGAGATTTATGCAGTTTTAGCAAAGACTCTAATTTTTTGATTGTCCTTGCTACTACAGAAATCTGAACTTAGTTGCCTCAGTAAAGAAGTGGTACTGCTTTCTCAGCACTGCAAATATTCTTAGCTGAAATACAAAGGAAAAACTTTATTTAAAATGTTGGTTTAGAATCATGTTTGGCTCCCTGTGTGAAAACTGGGTGACATCTTCACGGAGCAGGTGAATTTCACTCTGGACTCTCTTGCATGTAAATGAAGATTAATTCAAAGAATGTAAAAAATGAAGGTGCTGGGATAGATGCATTCCAATCACTCTGTATTAATCTACAAGTTGAATAATTGAATTTATCTACAGATTTAATATAAAAGGCTGTTAAGCCTTTAATACAGCTCTTAAGATATGTATTCTGTCATCAAAATCCTTCAACTGTTTTTACCTGCATTGGTTTTTAAAAGCCAAAAGGTTCCAGAGATTGTATCTCCAGAGAAACTCCAGCTTCAGTTTGCTGTTTTAGATCCTGGGTGTTTCCGGGATTTAGTGACTCTTATCAGATCTTAGACTGTATAGCCCAATAATACCTGGGAAGCATATCTAGGAATAATATCTAGGTTTAAGAATAGAATGAACCGATGAAATCAGAATTCTTTGTTTCCATGAATGTAATATTGGATTGTCTTAACTGGATGCTTACTGGCCTGTTGTGACTTTCATACAGATTTGAGGATTACTTATTTCAGTTAACATGAAAACCTAAATACTCTGATCTCAGCTGTACCCTCAGCTATTTCTCTGTGGCTCTGGTTCATGTTAGTGAGTGTCACATATGTATCTTTGAGAGCAGAATTTGACCTTTTTGTAATTTATATAGAACTTTTCAGCAGGCTTTCTGTACTTCGGAGAACAAAAAAGAGTGAAAGAGCAACAATTCCCCACCCCTTTGGGTTTTTTTGGTCCTGTGTGGGATGGAATGTTGAAAAGTTGCTTCTCTGGAGCTGCATCTTATTCATGTCCCCACTGGTTTGAAACACTATAGTAGCTATTAATGTTGGATGTTTGGCTGTTAAGTATGTTTGGAAAACACACCAGCTGCAGGCAGTGGGACTGTGAAGAGGTGGCACGTGTCTGGCTTGGTGCACTGGAATTTTCAAGTCTCAGGAGAAGGTTGCAGCTGGAGGACAGGGAGGGCATCTTGTCATGGTTGTGCTGCCCACCATGGTAATAATGAGGATGGATGTTACTGAAAATAAAGGAGATAAATTGGCATGGATAGAGAGCAAAAACAAGGACAGTGAGAGAAGAATACCTTCCCTTGGAAGTGTGTTGCAGGCTGCGTGGATTTCATGCTCCAGCAGAGCTGCCTAGATTAAATTAGTAATTACCATTTCTAGTAATTACTGTTTCTCCTGACTTAGGCAGTGCTGTAATTAACATGAAAACTAACTGGTGGCTTTTGTTGGGTTCTAGCTTGCTGATAAGAGGTTTAATTCAAAAACTCAAATAATGTAAACCAACCAACATGCATTTGCTCTGCATAAGGTGGATGAGAAGCATTTGCAGGGGACTTCTGCGTGGGGCAAGTCCTGCCTGCTGCCATCATGGGCTGTGTGCGTGGGGGGTCCCTCTTACCCATGCTGTCACTGGGAGCCCAACTGTTGCGTGAGCTGCATGAGCTACAGAGATGTTACAGCCAAAACACTAGTACAGGCTCACATTCCTGTCTGGTGTACTTTGTGAAATTTAGAGGCAAGCACATCCCATCTGTGGTGGTGTTAGATTTTCTATCACTCCAATGGTTTGCAGCTCCTGTGGATCAGAGACCTGGTACATTTGCCCTTTATAAGCAGAAATAGAAACATAATCTCTGTCCCAAAGAGCTGTGTAAGTAGAAAAGAAACTGCATATAGATACAGGGAAGTTGCAGCAGTGACCCCTTTCAGCCTACCTTCCACTGACAATTTGCGCTTTCTTCAGAACCAAGGAAAAAGAAAGCCCCAGGAAAAAATTAAATTGCTTTGTGGGTGTTTTGGGGGAGGCTGTTCAAAAGCTAAAGGGACACATGAAAAAGTGCATGTTTAAAATGATAGTGCAAGGTGATTGAGTTGTGCTGATCAACAGGAGGAGAGAAATTCTGTCTCTGAATTTTGGGTGAGATTTAGGACAAGCAGAGCATGGTGGGCTTGAAAGTGAGGGCAGGTTGCAGGTATGTGACGTGATAAAAAGGGAAATGGAGTAGAGAGAAAAGTGTTGTGGTCAGTGGCAAAGCTGGAAATGATCTGTGCAGCAGTTATGTGTGTTTATTAGAGCATCACTTCTGTTTGTCAAAAACTGAGAAAAGGATGTGGCAACTGCGACAGGAGATGAGTATAGGGAGGTCAGTTTTCCCCTTTGTACATGGCTGCACGTATCTGCTTACACAGATGAATTTTAACTGTCTCTCAAGGTTTCTGCTACTCATTCTTCAATTCTGTTGTTCCTGGAAGTAACGAACAAAGTGGTTTGGGAAACCTCAGGCTTGGTCAAATTGGAGACACTGACATGCACTCAGCTTAGTCTTTTCTTCCCACCTCCCCTTGCCAGATGCTTTTGTGGGAGAGAGTTTTCTTTCCTTGGATACATACCACTCCGTATTAAGTATTCCTTAACCTGTGTAATGCTTTCTACTACGGTTCTGTAGAATGTGGTAATGAAAGTAACTCTTGTCCTCTAAGGTCATTACCTACATGAAGCAACTACCAGGCATTATTCAGTTACCAAGGTACAGTTAAGTAACACACAGTTTCTGTTTCTGCTTGTAACATTCCCTGTATGATTTGAATCAGTGAACCCCAATGGCTTCTAAGCTGGGAAACTCATGTTATTGTTGCTCTTCTGCTCTGAAGAATGGAGAAATTGTGTGACAGCAGACAAGCTGATCCTGTTGTTGGATCTGTGTAGGGAGCCTCACCTAATTTTGCACTGCAGTCTGCTCCCGAGACACCAGGATAGGAGTGAAGAGCAAGGTGGGAAAAAAAACCTTGCTGAAAATTAACCTAGGCCTGCCTATGGAAGCTGTGGCTGTGGTGTCCTGTAGCACAGGATGACTGGGCTGTGGGAGCTGCATGAGGGCTGCTATCATTTCCAAAACAGTTGTATGATCTCTGAAGAGGTACCTGTGCCAAAGCAGAGAAGTCCTTATGTGCCAGGTTCATCTGTTGAGTCTAGTCTCAAAATGCTTTTTTCCAACTTGTTTTATTTTTTCAGCACCTTTCATTACGCGTCTCGCCTGCTAGATTAAGTCCTTATGGGAGAGTTGAGACGTTTCAACTGCATCCTTGTTGCAAGTTCGAATTGCTCGCTCCATTTCAGATTGGGTGTATACACAGAAAACATTTTGTCCTGAGTGTACATGTTTGTGCATGTATATATTGTTCTCTGTGTGTGTGTATATAAATGTATGTACTCCTTTTTATAAAAATAACCTTGAGGGCAGAATGTGTTTACAAAACAGCAGTGTTTCTTTCTGGTTTCTGTTTCTAGTTTAAAGCATTTTTTTAAAAAAAAAAAAAAAAGGTCCAGACATTGTTCTTTTATCATCTTCTGACCAGGAAGCTACCATCTTGGACCGCTGCCATCCCCAGCATTGCATAAGGCTTAATTCCTATAATTCTTCCAAATAAAAATAGAAGAAATAGGAAGTCTACGTGTGAATGTCTGTGAGACTGCTAGGGAACTGCAGTTTTCTTTGGGAGCCGCACTAACTAATATACAGTGAGACTTTCATTGGCATACTGCAAATGGATAGAGCTTGCTCCAGATATTTCACTTATACTTCATGCAAAAACATTGGCAGTGGTTATGAAGCAAGGTTACTGGTTTGCATAAAGGAGCCTTAACAGGAAGTAAGATTTTAAATAACATCTCTAAATTTGAAATGCAAAGATTTACAGCGCTAACTTAGCTCAGTTTTCAAGAAAACTGAATTGCACAAGTAAGGGCATTCTTTTGTTTTCATTACTATGCTAACAAAGAAAAACCTAAATGTATCTATCTTGTTGTCCGTGCTTAAATGTAATGCAACATTTATCAAGCTCCTCTAAAAATACAACAAGCTGTCTCAGGGATGCTGAGCTAAATATATAGTTGAGATCATCATTTCTCTGTTCAACAGCTACTGGAAGTACACAGCAAACCCTCAGTTTCGCTGGCTGTTCTGATGTAAATGGTGTCTTGAAGGTATCATCCTTTTCACTGTAGGATGTCATCTGAACATCTGTTTAAACCTCACTTGGTCAGTTTAGGACAAAGCATGTGTGGCACCTTATAAAAGGAGTAGAGCCAGAAACAGTAAGGGCTCTGCCCTTCTCCCTTCCCTTCCCTGTTCTGCTCCCAGCTTAGCACAAGTGACGTTGCATGAGAAAGGGTAACGCAGTGTGAGCTGTCACCGTCTGTGTAACGCATTTAGCGCATGTAAAGAGTATAAAGGGGTGTTAGTCTGAACTTCTGGAGTTTGCGTTTTGTTTTAATGAAAACGATGTACAGAGTTCCTTACGGCGAGACTCAGATTTATTCATAGAACAGCTTTTATCTCTTATTGTTCAAAGTTAGTGAATATTAGAATAATATTAAGTCCTGGTGCTCTCTTTAAAGGGTTTTTTTAAATGCTTTAATGTACTGATCTGATGGTCTTTCCTAAATGTAACTTGTATGGGCTTTTTTCTTGGCAAGATGTCTTTGAGCTTTTCTTCTTATACCCAGAATATGTGTTGTGAGAGAGGCAGAGAACTTCTCTGGCGTGTTGGTTTCCTCACTCTGTGAGGAGCAATTGCTGTAAGGGATGCCAGTGCATGGGCTTAGACACATTATATCTCATCAAACTGATTTTAGTGCTGCAATGTAACATCATGAGGTCTGACAATAACAACATGTCATGTTTCAAGAGCCTGTATGTATGTTGTCTCTCTACTTAGACAAATCAGAGGAAAACTTGCAAAATCCTTTACGGTTTGAGACCTTAAGTTGGAATATTCCAGGTTTTTTGCATCCAGCCATGACTGCCCTGATTAGCCTGTAGTTCAGTTTTTACTGCACGGGTGACGTTTGCAATCAGATCTTGTCCTTTTTGGATTTTAATTTTCACTGACGAAACACCAGCCGCAGCTGGGCCTGATCCTTAACAAAGCTTCCAAGTGTTCCCTGGACAAAAGTGGCTAGTAAATTACTTCCAGTTCCTCTGGTCAGAGCTCTCTTCTCTGAGATGGTAGTTTGTATTCAAATTCAATTTTATTTTTTATTGGTATTATGGCAGTGTTTAAAGACATAAACCTTTATTGAGAGCTCACTATGCTGACACTATAATATGCATAGAGATACTCTCTGTGCAACATGTTAGAGAATGCAGGGGTGTGAAAGCAAGCAAATTTCCATTTTAGAGACAAGAAACTAAGAAGAAAAGAGAATGACATGCTCTGCAGGCATAACAACTTTGTCTTCTTTCCTCTTAGCCCTTTATAATCATGTCAAAATAGACTATTTAGGTCATTTACTGATGACCTGTGAATGCCATGCCTATCACAGCCTTTTAAAATGTACAAGTGACAAAGTATTCCCGATAAAGTCTAATTAGCATAGCAACCGAAGATTTGTGAGCATCACCAAAATGCATTAAGGCTAATGTTGTGGGAGGTCTAGCTATGGGTAAGGGATTACTCAGTTGAGATTGCCAGTGCATAGCTGATCTGGCTATTTCAAATTATCAGAACCTAATTAAATGAAAACATATGAGCAGATAATGAGCGGAGCTGTTGGCTAGCAAATCCTCCAATATTAAATCACAGGTTTCCTTCAGGGGCAATTAAAATACAGTGAATATATCTTAGGCTGTGTGGTAATCATCAGTATTATAAGTGAATCTCATATTGGCCTGGAGGAGGATTTTAAAATTGAGGTTTTGTTATAAACTTTCCAAAGTTCATGCAGGGTCTTCAAGCCCTGTGCAGCTTCCCCCAGTGTACTACCTCCAGTTGCAAACGAATGAGGCTGTTCTAGCCTGCGTACATGTTTTTTAATTGCTCTTAGAAGTCACAACCTGATTACAGAATATCGACAGACCCTTGGGGAGTAAAGGGGAGAAGTCTGGAACAGTGCAGCAGCGACGAGGTGTTAGCAAGGACAGCTCTGCTCGAGGCAGGTGCTGAGCAGCACCCGCTCTGACCTGCATCATTCTATGTTCTGTGATGGGGTCTGTCTTTTCGGTTGTGTTTAGTGCCCATCCCAGCCCATGGGGCAGCCGTGAGGGGCAGTGGTGCTACACTAAGCACAAGGGGTGTCGAATGAGAAGGACCCATTTGCCTCTCAGACCACAGTGGGCAGCCTGTCTCATTTAGGTAATGTGTCTTTTTGGAGGAGAGCATGAAGCCTGTAAATAGTGTGGTGTGGAGTGGTAGCAGGAGGTGTATTTCTCCATTGGATCAGCTGAGACCATCACAGGTGATCGGCGGGGGCCTCTCCTGGTGCTAGCCAAGCAGGCTGTCGTGATGGGACTGGAGAGGTCTGCCTCGCTGTGAAACATCTGCAAGGGTGAGGTGTCCTAGTAGAAGTGTAGAAAGGTGAATGTGAATATCATGTGTGTTTTAGTTGAGGTATTGCTTATTTCTTTGATATGAAAGCAGAGTTAGGTGATAAAACACTCTATGTATTCTACCAGTTTGATATTATTTCAAGTTTTTTCCACCAGTTTCATTTAATTTGATTTTCCTCCATTTCATCTGCCCAGCCCTTGACAGCCTACCTGTGCTGGTACCGAGGTTCCAGTAATCCCAGCAGTCGGGCTTCAAAACAGTTGCCACCCTGCAAAGGCTGGAGGATTGCCGGCTCTGGGATTGCCCCATCCCATGGGCAGCCCTGGGCTCCTTGATGGCCGGCTCCTGCCCTCACTGCAGAGCTCCTGGTCCCAAACTCCTCTGGCTTCAGGAGCAGTGTTTTTGAGAATTGTGGCTGCTTCTCGTTGTCCCACAGCCATTCATATGGGCTGTATTTTTGGTTCCTAGCCACGTGGTTTGGCTCTATTAAAACAGATGTTGTCCAGCTACAGCCTGCTTTTCTAAGGGATCTGGATCGTTCGGCATCGACAGCCTGTCTTTATCTTTATTAACTGCTCTTCTAAGGTAGCTGTTCTCAAATTTAATTGGGGATGATGATGTGGATATGTGTTAAATACCCCAGGACCAAGATCTGATCCCAGCAGGACCTTTCTAGAAACATACTGACTCAGTGGTTCCTATTTAAAATTAGATTTTGACACCTGTCAGCCAGTTTTTTACCTAGTGTGTGCTGTGTTCACTTCATGTCGTTCTGGTTTCTCAATCAAAATATCAGCCGCCTTCCAGAAGTCTGTTCCATGGACACTGTTATCCCTGTTAACCACATCTGTCGTCTCAAAGATAGAAGGTTGTTTGACAGACTCTTTTCCACAAAACCTTGTTGATTGCTGTTACTTATTTCCTTTCTTTATTAATCATGTCCTGTCTCCGCTATTCCATTATTTTGCTGGGATAGATGACAGGATGACAGGCTTCTAATTATCTGGGTCACCCCATTTATCCTTTCTAAATATCCTTTTGTGGAACTTTCCCATTGTTCCACACTTTTTTTGAAAATGAACATGCAACAGTCCAGAAAGTCTTCAGCCTTTCTTAAAGATTTTCAGGCAACTAATTGTAAATGGTGACTTGAAAAATGAGGGGCCAGTGATCTAACGTCCTCGTAAATAAAAACTGCGGCGAAGTGTCCCAGCATTATCTTGTAGCTGTGACTTGATGCTCTGCTGCCTTCCCAGAGCCCTCGCAAGTTCACGGTTGTGATATGCTTCGGGAGCAATCCTGTGCTTTCTGCATTACTGGTGTTACTACAGACAGCTGTGTCACTGCTCTCCAGTAGTGCCATAGATACAATTCCCTTTTTTCCTAATAACAATCTTCAGTCTGATAATACTATAAAAAATAAAAAAAAAGAAAAATCAGAAGTTAATGAAAACATTTGATTTCTTGACCACGTCTGTTGGTTTGTTTTTCAAAGCTCATGTGAGTAACAAGTGAACTCCAAATTTATGGATGTAGCATTAGCAAGCGAACCCATTTTGAAATGGGTTTGTGTCTTGCAGAGTCAGCTGTCCAACAGTCACTCGTTCTCCATCTTGCTGGTTTGTGTGGCTACCAGATTTTTGCACAAATGGCTTTGTTTTGCCTCTGAGTGTTTGACTTCTCCATGTTCTGTTTAATTGTAAATTCAAATCCCAGATTTTAGCAAAAATTTTTACCTTCCACACTGAATGACATTATCTTAGGTCTTCCATATACAGTTGCTGATTCTCCTTCCCCCAAACATGATGGTTTAAAAATCTACTAGAGTAATGGGCATAAATTAGATACATCAGATGTAAGCGTGCAGGAATATTTTAAGTGTGTTGTGACAGCTGGAAATAGTGTCCTTCCTCTTCTAGGGTGGTTGGTGGCTTTGAGACTCTGACTGCTATGGAGAATGTGGAAAGTGACCCAAAAACAGACCGTCCCAAGGTATATGTGAAGCACCAGGGGCTGCACAGTAGGGAGCGAACACGTATGGCCTCGCATGGCCATGTGGTTCGCCCCGCTGTTGCTTCTCTGAAAACCAAACCTGGGTGAGGTGGCACAACTTAATCTTGAATTGCTCTTCTCTTCTGCTCACAGGAGGAAATACGAATTCAGACAACAACTGTTTTTGTTGATCCGTATGAAGAGGCAGATGCCCAGGTGAGGATAGTTGGTTGGGTGGTTTTTTGAAAGGGCAGAGCTGCTCCTTGGAGAACTTTCTGACTGAATGCCTTTCCTTTGAACATGGGCAGCCCCCTGGCCCATATGGTTGCAAGCTAAGGTTAAACAGCTGTCACTCAACATTGCCTTGTGTGCCAGCATCACTGCCACTCTTTCAGTGGGAGAGGTCTTGTAACTGAGTCTGGCACAGCTCCCAGTCCATCATGCTTCCAATGGTTTCCTTTCCAAATGCCCACAGTAGCTATAGGTAGCTGCAGGTGAGAAGAGAGGACTCTTGTTATAATGGCTGCAGGCAGCCTGTTTCTATGGCCCTTGAGGTCTGTCTCCTAAAGCCTGCCCTGTAATCATAGCAGTGCTGGTTACTGTTTGAGAGTGCTTTAAAGCTTCAAAGGATTGTAGATGTTTTCTCCTTATTCTGGACTAGCTCTTGCAACAGATTGCACTGTTTGCTTCCCACAGGTTGCTGCTGAAAGAGAGAAAGTCCAGCTAGAAGAAGAAGCAGCCAAAACAAAAGCTGAGGTGGTCCCGCCAAAGAAAGAGGTCGAGACTCCTAAAACTTACCGGCAGGGGATTGGAAAATACATTAACATGGCTGCAGCGTGAGTTCCCTGCCCATCTGATCTTTGTTGAGTGTTTTAGTTGCCTTTCCTGCTCAGATGTTTGGTTTGTGTCATCAGGCTTTGCAAAAACACCTTCATGCAGTCCTAACAGTCAAGAGTTCCCTCTGCATGGGTGGTTTTTCAAGATGGCAAGCTTTTCTTTTAGCACTTGAACGTGACCAAGTTCAGTGTGTGGTGACTTCAGAACTGTAGATACATTTCCACAACTCAGAAGTCGTTGAGGAACTGTACTGTGTCACTTCCTGCACCAACTTTTATTCTCTTCCTCTTCTGCAACTATTTCTGAAGGCCACAGTCCCACAGATGTTTCTTTTTTAGCAGCTTCTCCCCTGCACAAAGTTGTTGCCTTAAACCCGTATCAGTCTGCTGATCTGGTTCCCTGTGCAGCCCCACAAACAGTTGTACCAGCACAACCGAAATGGCCGGAAAGGGGAGCAGGATCCTAGGCTTGCTGTGGGAGCGCAGGGCGTCTGGCGAGTAGCTCCAGGGTACCTGGCTGTTTGTGCCGGCTTATCCTACAGCATCCTCTCCCAAACACCCTTTGTACACTGCGTTGGGATTGGCAGCATCACTTGCTTTCCTAAGGACAGTACAGAATCCCACCTGAGAGGCAGCTTAGCATGAGTTTTGAAAAAATTAAAATAAATGCCTTCCACTTGGTTTTTAGCAGACTTCTCTAAAAGCATTTGTAAAAATGCTGTTGTCTGTTTGCTGCATAAAGGTGTGTATTTATGCACACACAGATCTGGACAGCTATTTAATCAACTTGTATGTGCCTGCATGATTTACAGGCATTTACATAACCATGAGAACAAAAATACATTAGCCTGTGTAGGTCAGTTTGGTGTGTCAGTAAAATGTTGCAGTTACAAAGTATTGCTTGTCCCTTAAAATATTATGTTTGGCTTAAAACTGCTGCCATTCTGCACTGTATTTACAGAGGAAATCCAGGCAGAGTTTACGGCTCTGTGGAAGGGGCCAAGTAGTATAGAAAGGACTTTTCTTTCCTAGTCCTTCACTCATTGCAGCCTGCCTTGAAACTGGGAGTTTGGTCCATAGCAGCCCTTTGGCAGGTTCAGGATTCCCGGTTCTCCCTATCAGCTGCGGCTATCGGACAATAAAACCACAGTACGTGAGCTGGCTGCAGAGTGTTTCCATGGGGTTGCAAACTCTGCTTGAGAGAGGCCGAGAATAGCAGCAGCGACTGCAACAGGCTGTGTTCAAGGAACAGGAAAAGAGCTGAAAAACTTGCCCAGCTGCTTTACACCTAATTCCCCATAAATGCTTTTGCTGCCACAAATGCAGGTGAGAAGGCAGGGAGAGAACTTGTGGCTCACATTTTCATTGTGACTGTGCTAAAAAAGGACAGCTGTTAAATCTTCAGCTCTGGCCTGGAGAACTTGTTGGGCTTTGAACGCATTCCTGGAAGTGTTCAAAGCCCAAGCCAAACCATCCCCACAGACTGACACACACTCTCCTTCTTTCTGGGTATGCCAGAGACCCCCATCCCCACCCCACTGCTGTCCCCATGCTGGCACGGAGCTTGCACTCCTCTCTAATTGATAAGGGATGGGCTGGCTCCAGTATAGCTGTTGCTGGGAGAGGAAAGACATCCAGCTGCCCTGGTCCCACTGAACAGTAAATAGTTGCTGAGAGTTGTTTTCATTTTGGCTCCAGGAAGCGCAGCGTGGAAGATGACGGGCCTTCAACCAGCGCAGCTGCGAAGAAAGAGAAAAAGAGCACAGGCTTCGGGGACTTCAGCTCCTGGTAGCAGCGCAGGGAGCCTAGCACTAGAGCAGCACAGCAAAAAAAGAAAAGGCAGCCTCCCATGTGGTCCTGAAGAGCCCAAAAGACAGTCTGTCCTGGGGAGGGAAGGCACCAGCCTGCCCTTCCACTGCAGAAGAAAACTGTTGCTTTGTTAAGGCTGGTTAATGTGGCTTTGTTTTCTAGAGAGCTGCGTTCCCTCCACTGCCTCTTCCTCGAAGGCCTTTTTGTTGTTGTTTTGCTAAGCGGGGAGCAGGCAGCCCAGCCCCACTGGGGGTTAGCTGGAGCCTTTCTCTGCGTGGCTGGCAGCAGACCAGGCAGAGCCCAGTCTTACAGGATGCTACTTCAGTGAACAGCTACGTTGGTGAAAGAGCTCCTTTTACAGGTAATCATTTCCAGACGAGCCAAGTCTGCCAAATGAAGGAATGAATTAATGTGGTGGGGAAGCGCCTGTGCTGCTGTAGTGCTTTGCGGAGGGGAGAGGGCTCCAGCCTGCCCTGCCCTTCCCTTCCCTTCCAGCTGCCTTTTGCTAGTTCTCATCAAGGACCCATTTTGTGTCTTGCTCTTTGCAAGCCTGCCAGGATCCTGGCTGGACTGACTGCTGTCAGTCTCTGTAGGTCTCACTCACTCCAAAGTGAGCTCTCTCTGTACCCATTTAAGTCTCTCATAGCCTGGCCCCAGAAACTACAGCCTGGAGCAACTGAGCAGGAATAGAAACAACTTTTTCCTGTTTGGTGGTTGTTGTTTTTGTTTTTAACCATCCCTAACGCCTGCTCCTTGCAGGGGAACACACATCACAGTCTGCCCCAACATCAGTCTTCCCATCATTAGGGAAAACCATATAATATAGCTGACAGGCATCTCAGATATTTCTGTTGCATACCCACAAATTATTAGGAAGCTTAATAAATGCCTCATGGGATAAGATACGTCAGCCCGTGAAGTTTTAATCCAGAAATGTATGTGTGTTACCATCACTTACACGTAGGAGGCTAGATCCTGAACATTACTTTTCAGTTCATCTTAGTTGTTTCCAGGTGGCAGAAATACCCTCCCTACCTTTCTATGCAGCTGAGGAGATAGTTTTGTAATCAGCTTTGTAACAATACATTTATATCAGTGGTTCCACGTTTTAAGAGAAGATTCCATTTATATGAAATTGTTGTAAAAACTTTTGGTAAAATGTTTTGCATTAAATGCTTTTATTTTCTTTTGAGTGCTTGCCTTTGACTGTTCAACTGTCATTTCCAAGATCACGGCATTGCAAAGTTGATTGTCATTCAAGGAAATGATTCATTCCTACTTTTTAAGGTGCTCATAAGGAACTCTGGGATCTTTGCGGATGTGATTATATCTTTGTTAAATCATAGGAAGTTCAAACTAGTTTGAAAGAATAATAGGGGATTTTTGTTTTGCAACATTTTGCAGCGTGTAAGTTTGAAATAACATGTTTGATTCCTGGAACAGGGGATATGATGGTACTTTCCTCAAGCTGAGTTTCTTGTGTCTTGTTGAAACCTCTTGCTTCTCCTGGTCTGGCTTTTTCCTGATAAATTGTTACTGATCCCTTCTACCTAACTTCTACTTCAGCACATTTTTGAGCCATCAAGTTCACAGTATTGCTAGAGCTGGAATAGGCGGTTTAATGAAATCCGTAAAATGCCTTTTTTGTACTAGATTAAAATGGAGATTATTACAAAAGAAAGGAGCTTTTGATTACAAGGAAGGCAACAGAGGTGTGGCAAGGACTCCTATTTCAGCAAGAGTCCCTGTTACATATTGATATAAGGGACAATTTCCTTTCGCAGCAGCAGGCTGCAGAGATAACTACCCACTTTCCCTTTCTACTTCGGCTTTTTGGCAGAGCTCACTGCAGTCCATGAAGGACCGCTGCCGTGGAAAGTGCAAAAAGGACAGCTGCCCTTCCAAGCACTGCCTTTGCACTGCCTGTTTCATTACGATTTCCAGCCATAACATCAGACACAAAAGAAAGAGCAATTTCCTGGCTTCTAGGAAGGGCTGTGCGTAACCCTTTCAGTTTTGCTCTAAGCAGGGGTGAAGCTCTTCAGCCTCCATTCACCACTCAACTCGAATCCAGTTTTCTGGCTGGCTTGCTGGTGCTCCCTGCTGTGGTCGGTGGCTCCCAGGCTTGGAGACACTGGCTCTGGCCTGTCCCCAGGGTGCTGCAGCAGGGCGCGGAGGTCGAGCGGTTTGGCTGAGGCAGTGCGCTGAGTCAGCAGCTGGGCTGGGGTTCGTACCGAGAGCCTCTGCAGGGCAGCGGGCACCGTGGCTGCTCAGGCAGCCAGATCCAGCAGTGAGTTTTTGTTCTGAATTCCAACCTCTCTGCTCTCTCCTGCACCTGTACTTCTACATACTTGGTGAATTTGTTTTTAACTTCAGCTTTTCTTCTGATCAGCAGAATCCACAGGGACAATGTGACACAAGCTCTTCTCTAAAAGATGAAGGAAAATGTTGAGCTGTATTGACAGGTGCCCAGGGGGCACAAGGTAGGTGCCCAGAGAGCAGGGCAGCGCTGACTGAATAGTTTTGAAGCTAAGTAACTGCAACTCTGTTTCCCTATTTACCAAGAGGAAAAGTCCAAAATATTATTGTTCAGTGTGACTTTTCCCGTTCCCCAGTGGTTTGAATTGTTACAGCCCCCACACTCTTGGAAGCAGGAGCTCATACAAGCAATTGCTCTGCTTCAGCATCACGTGGTAGATCATAGTGGTACGCATCTCATGTGAGACCATGAGCTTATTCAAACTGTGTTTCAAGGTCTCCAAGGAGATCCTGCTTCTCCCTCCAGCTCCTTTCAAGACAGAGACCGGTGAGTGTTCCCCAGAGCCCAAGCCACCCTTGGCTGTAAGGGTGAGGGACTCGGTGGGGTGGACCAGCAAAGTACACACAGAATTCAGTCCAGCATGTCTTGGCTTACTTCCCATCTGTGCTAAATTTACTCCAATTTACTTCTTAGTGTGAATTAAAAACCACATAGAACATACCTGTATGAGGTACTGCTCCAGGACTGGTCTGTCATATCCTCTTGAGCCTGCACAGTGCGCACAGGGAAGATGTTCAGGCCCTGGACTGGCTGCTGTTGGAATGCCGTTAGTACCACAAGCAGAGCAGAGCACAGACAGAGACGAACGGACAGAGACAACTTGGAGGAACCAGTGACGGTTAGTAGGATGGGGATGGGGGAGGAGAGGCTGCTGGGTGCACCAGAGCCTGGCGTGCAGATGGCAGCTGCCATATCCAGGGGCAGAGGTGGTGAGGAACACTTGGGGCTGCCTCCCAGGGCACTCCCTGCCTCACAGGTTTGGGGACCCCGACTGTGTGCTAACACATCACGGAGGTGGCACATCCCTGCCCCGAGGCAGCCGCCCGCGCCAGTGCCACCACCTTGCACAGGCGCCCTTGGGAACCTTGCGGAGAGGGACCAAATACCTGAAGGGATCCATTTTGCATTCTGGGTTCTTCCAGGCCGATTCCTAGCAGTTCTTTGCAGAGGTTTCTCAATGTTTAGTGCCTCTGGGTGCCCCTGCCACGGGGCTGTGTGTGCCTCTGGAGCTGCTTGCCAGTGGCTCCGGGGCAGCTGTGTCCCCATTGCCCTGGCACATGGGTCTTGTTGAAACCAAGGGACCAGGCTTTGTGTCCCTTGCCTAGCAGGAAAAGCAGGATTAATAGCAGAAATAAGAGCAGCAAAAGCTGCTGTTTATCTGTCCAGTTCTCTTTGGAAGAGCCTGTGGTCCCATAGGAGACCTGCAGCAGCAATGCCATGCCTGGCACGGCTGTGCGCTGCGGCTGCCTGGCAGATCGCTCTGAGTTGATGCAGTTTGTGTTGCTGGCGCTGAGGTTTTAAGGACAGCAAGGTAAAGGTTGTCTTTAGAGATGCAGAAATAGGGCGGCTGCAGGTTTTATGGTTGTGTGTGGATGGGCTTGCAGGGCGGAACAGGGTTTTGGTTCAAAGGCAGCAGTGTGTTGGTTTGACACTGCCTGCGCTGGCATGCCAGGAGCTGGTTTCCGTGCCCAAATCCTGCGTGCGGGTGGCAGGTGCGCATACCACGGCCAGGGGTTAAGCAAAAGCAATGAAGGGCTCAAGCGCTAAATGCAGCCAAGTCACAGCCAAGCGCTTTGAAGGAAGGGGAAGGCCGAGTGTGCTGGAGCCAACAGGCTCCACATGGCTGCATACGCGGCCAGGCACATGCAGCGTCGGTGGGTGCAGTCCCCACCAGGCACAGTGACCCCGGCACGGCCAGTGTCAGTCCCCTTGGCTGGTGGCAGAGCCACAGGCATGGCTATGGCCACTCTGCAGCTGGTGGGGAAAGCTGGCAGGTAAACCCAGCACTCAAACGCTGCGTTGTAAGTATCAAATATTTCTGGGATCCCCCGTCACTGCTCGCCAGTGGTGTTTGGAAGGAACAGGATGCCGGAAACCTTGCGCCAGGAAGCAGCTTTTATAAGCATGGGAGGGGATTTGCTAAACACCCGCCAAAGTTTCAACACTCTTTGCCTTGGAGAAGGCAAACAGACTAAATCAGACTGCACAGGAAGGAGGTGGGCAGCTGCCTGCCCTGGCCGGCAACGGGTTACACCACGCCGCATGGCCGGAGATTTCTCGTTTCCTCTCTTTCTTCAAAAAGCGTATTTGTTATCAGGGCTGTAGCAGAGGATTTAACCGCCCACCCTGTGCTGGGACTGCAGGGAAGGGTCAGAGCCTGGGGCACACAGCTCCTCTGCTCCGTGACACCCACCTCTCCAGCAGTAACATCCAACCCCATTGCCTCCAACCTGGGTGTCCCCATCCCTGCAACCCACAGGGTCCAGGACCCCCACTGCAGTGATCAGGCTGCGGTGCTGGAGGGGATGACAGGGTGGCCTCACACCCTCCTGCCCTGCCACCAGCATCCACGCACCCATCTCACATGCTGCCATAGCTCACCGATCTGGCACAAACAGAGCGTGTTTGCTGCTCAAGCCTTAAACCCTGCCGCAGAAAACACCTCTGAAAAAGCAAAAGGAGCACGATGGGTGGATTGGAGAGGAGAGAGGCTCCCAGTGGCATCAGCCCTGCCCGTGCGAAAGCTGCCATGGCAGCTCAGTCCGTTCATCACTCCCACAGCCTCCCCTCCTGCACATCCTTGGGCAGCCCAGGCGGGTTTTGGGAGGTTCCAGCCGCAGTGCTGGTGTGTCCCCCACGCTGGGCACTTTGTAGGGAGGCAGCGGTAGCTGATGAGCTGTAGCACTGCGCTGGGGCCGATAGCCGCAGCATGGCTACTCACAGCCAAGAGCATATGTTGAAGTGCGCGTAGGGATTTTTAAACAAAAAGCACGTTGTGACCACAGGCTGGGGCATCCCATGGCCCCGGGAGGGACATTCTCAGTGAAGGGACATGCGGCCATTTGGGACAAATGCCAAGGTGGCTCTGAAAAGCAGATCTTCGGCGCTGCCTGGAGCTGGTGGGACTGTAGGGGGAGAGCTGTGCCTGGGGGGCATCCAGCAGCAAAGCTGCAGTGGGGCTGGGGAGCCCGACGCCGCTTTGCTGCAAAGCCTGAACCCCACTGAACTGAGCCCTCATGCATCGCGGTGCTGCTGCGTTATCGCAGGGCACGGTGGGCTGCTGCGTGGCGAGGGGCCATGGGGGCTGTGCACACTGCCTCGGCGAGGCCAGCACTGACTCACCCTCCGCTGAGCTCAGGCGCTGCAGCCCGGTGACTTCATCTGCTGGAAATAGCAACCGAGGAGGAACCATCTCTCTTGTCACCACCATCCCCGCGCAGACGAGGCGCTCACTGCTGCCTGCGCTGCTGCCTGCACTCCAGCCCCAGGCGCCGGAGCTGGTTGAGCCCTAAGGTGGGAGCAGCCCTCCGGTGTCACCCCCAGCCTGGGCACGTGCTGGAGCCGCTCCCCGCGTGCCAGGACAGGATGGGGCCCAGTGGCTGCACAGGGCCAGTGGCATTTGACAGCCGAGGTGCTGCCAGCCCCGCAAGGGACAGTGCAGGATGCTGCTGCAGGAGCTGGTGAAGTCAAAGGGTTTCAAGGCCGGGGAGATCAGGGCTTCACCCACCCCACTGGCTCGGCACGGGGGAGCCCGCAGGCTGGGCACTGGCAGTGCAGACGGTACAGTTGCACTTAAGCCAGTAATGGCATTGTGGCTAAAATGTTTCTTCCAGAAGGGCACCGGGCTCTCTGTGAAGGCTTCAAGGGAAAGTTAATCCGATGGTTCCTCTGGTAGCAAAGCCAAGGCATCACAGCAGCCTGCAGGGACGGCAGATAACGGGGCCCCTCTGCTGGCTCCCACCTGCACAGGGCTCCTGCTCTTATCGCGGCTGAGCAGGGCTGGCCCGGGTTTGTACAGGCAAAGCACCGCGGGGCTGCTCACAGCGATCCCCGAACAGCCGGCTGTGGTTCTGCCACCATGGCAGGGGTACAGGAGGTCCCGCCAGGGCAGCCTCTGTGTCTCCACCCTGCTCCTTCCCAAGGGAACAGCGCAGGGCTGGGGCTTGTAGGGCCAGGGCCAGGTGGAGGGCTGACATGGGTACAAGGTGGGTGGGTGTCCTACAGGTGCTGGTCTCTGCGTCCAGGACAGGGCTGTGCCACCTGCCCTGATGGCTCTGCCATGGGGCACGTGGGAGGGCGCGTACGGGCAGGCGGGTGCACATCTCTCTGTTGCTTGGGACAGGAGCAAGAATATTGCAAAGTCTCGGGGCTGCTGCAATGCCAGCACCACCTTTGCCCCCGTTGGTCACTGCTGAAAGGTCAGCAGGGCTGAGGCAAGTGAGCTCGGTGCTCACTGTCACTAGTCCCTCAGGTTTTTGTTTGTCGTGGCTGGCTTTTGCAAAAAAGGAAAGAAACCCAACCACCTCTGCCAGACCCTTCTGCTCCCTCCACTGGGGCTCTTCCCGCATCACTGGCCCAGGGGGTTGTGTCCCTGTCCCTGGCTGCTTTGGTACTTTCCGGAGATGGGGAGGGTGCAGGGGCACCATGCCTGGCTGGCCCCGCAGGGCCCTGGGCCGGCTGTGCAGGATGTGGCCCGCTGCAGCAGCCCTTCGCTGGCTGCTGCCGGACAGAACGGCAGGAGCTGCCGGCGCAATGCCTTAACCGTGGTGAGGAAAAAACCTCCTAAGCCCCGCATCCCCAGGTGGGGCGTGCCTGTGGCGAGGGGCCAGCTCCTGCCCCCCCAGCGCAGCTGGGAGGCTTTGGGGATGGAGGCATCCCGCCAGGCTGGTCTGGTCCCCAACAGGCTGCAAAGGGCAGAGCTGGCACAGAGGGCTCCGCGGAGGGCTGGGGTCTGCCTGAGGGGCTGTGCACAGGGCAGCTCCCCAGGCCCCTCTGCGGTTCCTGACATCACAGAGAGGCCAAACCTTCCCTTTTACACAGAAAAAAAGGCTCATCTGCAATCACAGCAGGCTGCATTTGACAGCTCATAACTTCATGGCTTTTAAAAAATAGCCACAGCCTGTTTTAAACACTGGTCGAGGTCTCCTCTACCCTTCCCCCTGGAAAGCCTTCCAAGCTCTCACTTTTCTGATATTAGATACTTTCCCTAATCTTTGGCCTTCGTTTATTAATGGCTAATTATATCTATTTGCTTTTGTGCCAACATTGTCCTTTAGCTTGAATAGCTTTTTTCCCTCCCTAATGCTTGCTTCCCGGTGCTATTTATAGGCAGCAATTGTATCCCCCCGCAGCCGCTGTTTTGTTTGGCTACACAGGCTGCATGCCTTCAGCCTCCTCAAAATGGCCCTGCCGCCCCCCCGCTGCCCCCCACCTCCCTTCCCCAGGCCGAGGGGCTTCAGCCGGGCACCCAGCCAGTACCTGGCTCCGGCAGCGCTGGCTGCGATGCTTTGGGGCAGAAAGCCAGGGGCAGAGCTGCGTGCCTCCAGAGAGCCCCATGGCGTTATTTTTTGGGTGGCCCCATGGGATTATTTTTTGGGTGGTCCTATGGGGTTATTTTTTAGCTGGCCCCATGGGGTTATTTTTTAAGCAAAGCAGGGTCCGCTCCAGCCTCCCCTTTGCCTTCACTGTCCCTCCTACCCCATTTCTTTGGGAGGAGGGCGAGTGCCCGGCAGCACCCAGTAGCGTGGCCCACCAAGGCAGCGCAGGGAGCCGTGTGATTTCTATCTGCACTTTCATCCCAGGATGAAAGGAATGATAGAAAACATTTGTTTTTATGATAAAAGCAATTGACCTGGGAGGAATCTGCCTTGCCAGGGTGGCCTGCAGCAAATCACGGAGATAAGGCACCGACATGCAGCAAACACCAAGAGCTTCCAAGCCTCTGAGCGGCTGCAGAGCAAATCTCTCCCCACATGGGAGGAAGCCCACGCTGGGCTTCCACGGCTGCTCCCGAGCCCGGACAATGCAGCTGGTGATGATCTTAGTGGATTTTGTTGGGGCCAGGAGGATCTGCAGAGAAGGACAGTATTTATTTTTTTTTTAATGAATGGCCAGATTTTTTTATTACAGACATCTTCGCCACAGATCTCAGTCAAGCTTTTAATAGATGGGTTCCTCGCCAGCGGCAATTGCAAATTGATTGCAGCAGAAATGGCAAGTGAAGACAAATATAGTGCAGGCTGCCTGCAGGGAGAGTGCGCAGAGGAAACTTCAGATGCTATTTTTGGTGCTTTGTCTCCACCACTTACAGTATTTCTAATCTTTGTTTCTCCTTAAAAACATGTTTGGGGTTGGGATTTTTTTGTTGTTGTTGTTCTTAAAAAAATATTCCCTTCTCTAGAGAAAGGGTCAGGCGCCGTGTCCATGCCCAGCTCTGTGGAGCTGGTGGACGCCGTGGCCCCAGTCAGCGTGGCAGGAGGGCAAAGGCGTGCTGGTGATGCTTCTTATCCCCTCCACTGGGACCGGAGCTGTCTCTCTCCCAGGCGCTGCACAGGGGCTAACGTGGAGCCAAACCTTGATTTCGCCCTGATCCATGGGAACCTCGTGGTGGGTAGAGGAAAGTTCCGTGTGCTCGCTAATAAAAAAAGGGAACTCTCCCATGCTGCTGAGCCTCTGCTGCACCACGGGGGCCGGCAGCGGCAGCCCCAGCCCTGTGGTGAGCTCCACTGCTGGGCATCAGTGGCTGGGACTGAGTTTTGCTCGGTCCCAGCCACAGTGGGTGGGTGCTGTAGGTGAGGGGCTCGCCCTGGGCGGGGGGGCAGCTCTGGGCTGCAAAATCATCAAACCCAGGGGTGACTGAGAGTGTGTCTGCTGGAGCCCAGCTGCGGGGAGGTGGGGAGGGGAGCGCTGGAAGTCACTCAGTTTACTTGACAGAGCAGAAAAACATTCCTGGGTACTGTCGTGCTTGGGGAGTCAGGGCTAGGTGACACTGGATTGATGTTAAAGCCTTTATGGCACTGAACTTCTCAGCCCTAGGGGACAATCGGGATGCGGTGGCAGATTGAGGCGCATCCCCAGGACGATCAGCCCCCAGCGCAGAGGCGTCTCGCTGGCACGTGTGTCCGTGGGTGTGAGAGACAAGGCTGTGGTTATAAGGAGCAGAAACGCTAATAAAAGCGACAAGCAAGGACAGGAAAAAGCTGAGTTTAACTACAGAATAGCAAAACAGGAGCAGCCCAGGGCAGGGCTGGCCATGACCACAGGAGCTTTGGTCCTGCGCTTCCTGCATCCGCCCGGCTACCTGGGATGCTTGCAGCAGCACCTCATGGGAACCATCACTTTGAGGATCTGGCAGCGTTTTGGACAGTGGGATAAGGTTTGTGTTTGCCTCATTAGGAGGCTTCTTGGTATGAAAAACCCCAGATGCTCTTCTGCCATCTTTTTACACATCCATGTTGGTGCAGACCCCATTTTGCCTTGGTTTGATCAAGCTGCAATCTGGCGTTCACAAAAAAATCCCTCTGTTTCCTATGTTTGTCTCTAAATAGCATAAAAGGCCCTGCGCCGCCAGCGTGCTGGATGTTGCTGGAGTTAAAAGATGATAACAAAAATGGGAAAAAGACATTTTCATCAGTGGCTCATGTTGCCCTTTAGCAGAGAGCACCTGTGGCACTTCCGCACCCGGCCAGGCTGGTATCGCCCAGCACAGCGCCGAGCTCGCACCCAGCAGCTCGGCATTGCCCACCCCAAGGCGGAATGGGCTGCGGCTGCTGAGCAACCCCTGGGAAGAAAAACAAAAAACAAAACAAAAGAAAAGAAAAAACCCCAAACCAAAAAAAACTAAACCAAATGTTTTTTAAGGTTTTTAAGGCAGACACCAACATCCACTTCTGATAACTCCGCCAGTGGTGCAGCAGCTCCGGCCACCCGCCCTGGGAGCAGGCAGGCTCTGCTGGTGCCGGCGTGGGCAGCGCTGCCTGTCCCATCCCACCAGGCATCGCCGGGAGAAGAGGCTCAGTGCCCTGCCAACCACGTGCCCTCTGCTTGGCGTTTCCCAACCGGGAAGGTTTTCAGCTGGCCTGGCGGCGACTGGTGTGTGCAGATGTGCCGGGAAGGACTGCAGCAGCGCCTGGGAGCAGGCCAAGGTAAATCCATGTATTTGGTGGAACACGCGTCTGCCCGGCGCCGGCCCTGGCACCCACCCCCCGACGGGCCGAGGCTGCAGGTGAGCCCATCGCTCGCCAGCCAGACCCCCTTTGCTGGGGAGGCGGAGGCTGCGGGGGCAGCACGCGTCAGCTCAGCAGCCCCCGGAGATCATTTCGCAAGAGAAGTCAGCTTGTGGAGGAGGTTTTTATGGCTGGGGATCAAAGTCCTTGGCGCCTGCCCAGTTTCCCAGTGTTTAGCTGTTGCACAGCCTGAGTTTGCAGCTGGGTTTGGGGGTTGGTTTGGGGGAGGCTGTGGCAGGTGGGGGAGCCCAGGGCTTGCAGAGGGAGAGAGGCTGGGCTGTCCCAGTGCCAGGGTGCTGGGGTCAGCCCGCACCAGGCACCCCGGGCGGCACAGAAATAGGGGACAAAGCCCTGCGGCCACCCCCGGGGAGGGCAGGGGGAGCCAGGGCTGCTGGGGAAAGGGGCTGGCGGTGAACGGGACTCCCAGGCTTCAGTGGCCAAAGGGAAGCAGCTTCCTGGCCCGGAGCCGGAGGCATTGTGTCCAGGTCCTGCAGGCATCCTGGCTCATGGGAGCGTGGCTGGGTGCTGGCCCTTCCGTGCCCTGATTTGGTCCGTGCCAGCCTCACTTCATGCAGTAACTCTGCTTTCTCCATCCTGCTCCATCTCTACCAGTCTTGGGCTGCCTCTTGGTCCCCATCGTTCCCAGGTCCTCTGCTGAATAAGCTCATTTTTTTTGCTGTGCTTCATGGCTACAGGCATTGCAGAGCACTGCAAGGAGGCAGGCAGAGACACAAGGAAGATGTTAACTAACTTTTACAGCTTTCATTATTTAAGAGCATATATTTACATAGCAAATAACCTGGAGGGTCACATTTTAAGACACTTCTGTATTTCTCCCCTGCCATAAGGCAAACAGCGTGCTTATCTGGGTCTGCAGGGATGCTGGGCAGCACTGGCCACGGGGCGGGCGGCAGCGCTCGGCTCCCTCGCCAGCCCCGCACCCAGTGCCAACAGGGAAACCAGTTAGTACAACCCAACCCTGCCTTGCCAGGTGGGCTGACTCAGACTTTCCCCGCTCCTCCTCTGCCCATCGCGGTGGGGATTTTCCCAGGTCTGGTCTTGCAGGGGCGCAGCTGGTGCCCCCCACCAACACCCTCATCCTGCAGGGCCAGCAAGTCTGGGAACCATCTTCTTATGTCCAGAATAGATATATTCCCAGAAAATTCCTGTCCTGAAGCACTGGCCTCTAAGCCCTATCTGTCTCTGTTGCTTTTGCATTTCATCTGGCCATATTTCCACAACCGGCTCTGTGGGGGTGTTGGGTGTCACTGCCAGGCCACCGCAAATGGCAGCAAGGGGCTGGGTGTCACCTGCCCACCCCTGTCACCCTCCGGGGCCGAGGGAGCATGGATGGCTCACACCATTGCTAGCCCCTGGCTGCGGCGCTGCCCGGCACTTTGTCAGCAGATACTGGGCTGGCAAGAAGCCAGGCTGGCACTTGCCACATAAAAAGGGTAAAAAACTGGCGGTTACGGGGCCAGGAGCTGTTCCTGCTGTATGGTTATTGGCAACCTCTGTTATAAGAAAAAAAAAAAATTAAGAATAGATGTAAAGAGCAACATGTTTTTTTCTCCACCCAGCTGAGCTGTCAAGAATAAATCATTGGGGTTTTTCGCAAACACTCGGTGAGGCTGGAGGAATCTGCTGGGAGCCGGAGCGCTCAGGTCAGGGCTGTCCTGCCAAGAGATGATTAGAGCCTGTCCTGAGGATGAGGAGCAGGGAACGGGGCCAACAGCGGCTTCGGGAGGTGTCTCAAGTCCAGGGGTAAGATTACAGGCTGCGGGGTCAGCAAAACCCTCTCGTGCTGCAGGCGGCACCTGAAACCTTTCCAGCAAGTAAAGCACCCAGCTCAGCACCGCTGCGCTGGCACTGGGCCCTCCCGGCAGGGTGGCAGGGGGCTCCGGCAGCCCCCGCAGGGGGTGGCGGATGCTCGGGGAAAAATTAATCAGTTGAGACACAGCATTTCTACTCAGCACAGAAATGGAGCGTCTTGGGTCCCGGCCATACACGTGCCCTGGGGCAGATGCTCCCCAGACCCTTGCCGGGGCTGTCCCCACAGCTCAGAGGTGGACCCCCCCCGGCTCCTGGCCTCCTGCCTGGAGATGTGCAGAGGCAAGAAACATCTTTGCAGTCTGTGCCCTCCCCATAAAAGCACAGACAGCAATTTGTACTGTGCTGCTCTTCAAAAAACCCCAAAGATTGGAAGAGTAGGTTAAGCAGCCAGTTCAGCGAAGCACCTGGGGTGCACTGCAGCAGTTAATCTATAACAAAACAAGTTACACGTTGCTAGAGCTTGGCCTGATTTTATTTTTTTCATGCGTATGTGTTTTTTCCGAGGGTAAAGGCTTGCAAGTGCCCTGCTCGCAGCAGCAGGGCTGCTCGCTCTGTCGAGGAACCGACGCCAGCCCCAGCTCCATCCAGCGCGGTGCTGGCCCTGCTGCCCCCCCGCCCCCTCCACACCTTCATCTTCCATCACAGCCCAGCCCGCAGCGCCATGGGGCCGCAGGGAGCCGCAGCCAAGCCAAACCAGACGCCACTCAGGGCTCGTACCAAGGAGACGTCATCCAGGGCTGTGCAGAAGCGGTGGCAGGGTGCTGAGCGATGGCGAGCAGAGGGGACAGTGCTCAGGTCGGTGTCTCTGCCCCTCGGGTGGCTCCAGCATCAGTGCCGTACCCTGCCCAAGTACAGGCAGGTGCCTGCCCAGCGCCCCGCTGCTGCATCACTCCAGGCACAGACATCCCCGGCGAGGTTGCAGGCGGCGCTGGAGCCAGGCAGTGCTGACTGCGGGGGGTTCCCCGGGTGGATGGCACCCACCTCCACTTCTCAGTCCAGCATCTCAGGGGATCAAACATTTGTGCAGCTCGTCTTCATGTAGAAATGGGAAAAAGAGGGGAAAATGGGGAAGAGGGGTAACCAGCAGCTTTACCCATCTTGCTGCTGGCGCCCAGGAAGCCCGGCTGGGCCAGCCCAGGGGCAGATCTCACCCACCCTTGATGTAAGGGCTGGAGACAGTCGCACTTGTACGTAATTCAAATTAGGGCCCTGCTGCGTGGCTCAGAGCAGATAAGCTTGGTTTTCAGAGCCAGCATGCACAGAAACCAGAGAAGTTTCCACGGAGCCCTTCACAGCAACAGTGTTGGGTAAAACCCCAGCTCTTGTTACAAGTCTTGGGATTTTGGAGTGGCAAAACCCCAGCACGTTGGCGCTCGCTACCAGGCGCCACAACGACAGCTCGTACAGTCAGGGGGCTCGGATGCTGCACCTGGAACCCCCCAGGCTCCCTCCCAGGCTGACACAGGCACCAGCGCCGCTCCTTCCCCCGGGAAGGGGTCACATCCCGGCCGGCAAAGTCAGGCCACGGTATTGCTGGGCATCAGCGTCTGACAGAGCCAGGGGCTGCTCCCGGCTGCCACGTTCTGTCTGATTGATTGTGGCACGGTAGAAAGGGAGAAAGAGCCAAGGAGAGGAGAGGAAAGGGAAAAAGAAGAAGAAAAAAAAGTGAGGAAAAGAAGAAGGCAAAGAGAAAAGAAAAGCCAAGAGATGCAAAAGAAAGCAATGGCGAGGGGCGGTGCTGCTGCGTGGTCAGGGCACAGTCAGGGCTGGAGAAGGGCTCTGGGGGATCCCGCCCCCCCAGAAGGACACTGGGCACGCTGCCTATGGCCCATTGCCACAGCTGCATCTCAGGTTATGTGCCTATGGCCCATTGCCACAGCTGCATCTCAGGTTATGTTCATTGCACTGAAATAATTTTTCTTTCAACACCACTCGCCTGAGCATCTAACAGCCCCCGCACAGTGCCCGGCAGCTGGTTTCCCGGGGGCAGAGGAGTCTGCCAGACGCAGGCAGGGCATCTCTCGGGCTCTGGGGCTCCAGCAGCCAGGCACGGCTCTAACACTCAATTTGCCTGCTTGTGCACACAGGCTGCATCCCCCTGCGCTGTTTCGAAGGGTTGCTTTGCCTCTGGAGCTAAAATGGAAAAAGCAAAGATTGAAAAACAACCCCCCACCCTCTGGCACAGCTGCAAGTGCTTCGTCATGCAAACCTCAGTGTAATGGTCACTGCTGTGTTGATTTAACAAGCCCTGTGGACTGGGTTTCTGCTTCCCAAGCCGGCCACTGGATTTCTAGGAAACCAAGGGATGAGGCAGGTAGTTTTGCTGCAAGTTTGTGGCCTGATGTGATCAGATGTTGCAGAGCAGACAAGGACCACGAGTGCCGCCACACCGTGCCGTGCCGTGCCGGGAGCAAAAGCCCTGGATCAGGCAAAGCTGCTGCTGCCAAGGCGAGAAACAAATGAGACATCCACACCCAGAGCCCCGAGCAGCAAAATGAGTCACTGCCCCGTGCCGGCAGCATCTGGCACCAGGGACACACTGACCCCACACCCCTCTGGGGTCTCCTCAGGACAGGGGTGGGTGGCTGAGCAAGGCGGGGGCTCCCAGTTTGGCTACACAGGGCTCCAGCCGGTAGGACCACAGTGTGGGGCAGGAGCATGATGCCAGCCCCACACCTGCCCTGCCCAGGGCCCTGCATCAACCTTTGGATAATGTGGGTTTTTTTCCCCTTCCACCACTCCTATGTGCCGCCTGGAGCTGGACAGGCTTCGGAACAGGACAGGGCACAGGTCACCGTTGGGAGATGGGGCATGGAGCCAGGCAGATGCAAAGGGGAGAGCATGGGGAAGCAACAGGGGCTCTGGGTTTCACAGGGTGTTGGAGACTTCCTGAGAATTAGCTAAATGATGTTAATAAGGGGAGAGGGATGGGAGAAAAAAGAACAGCAAAATGAGACTAAAATATATGGACAAACATCAACAGTGCAATGCAAAAGCAAAACCCCCAGGGAGGCCAGCTGCTCCGGACACGATATGGACGCAGTTGGGTGCTGGCTGAGGGTGCTGGGGTGCAGAGGCTGCTGCAGCCTTTGCTGATGGGCCACCAGCTGCAGGATGGGGCTGCTTGGCCCCCTCGGCCCCAGGGGGCTCGCCCTGCCGGGGAGGGAACCACCGCCACCACCGCCACCACCGCGGCAGCCGCCCCGCACACATGCGCACATGGGCCCAGGCGGATAAAGAGCCAGCTCAGTAAAAACACCAAGTTCAAGACCTTGGAGCTTCTGGGGAGGAACAGGCTAAATAAAGAAACAAAACACGCTGTATTTATCATCTTCCCCGTGAACGTGCGTTGCAGGCGGGCTGCTGCAGCGTGCACGGCTGTGCTTGGGGAGGGGAGGCTGGGAGGCAGTGGGGGCTTATCCTGGGGAGGTGCACGGTGGTGCACATCCCAACGATGTTTGCAGTGCTCAGTTATCTGGGGCTCTCACACATAATTCATTTTCTGAGTTTTATTAAACTTTTTTCCCCCTCCTGGGTTTGGTGTTAAGTGACTAGGTGCAGCTCGCCACCACTGTCTCAGGGCATGGTGCCTTTAAACTTTCCTACCGGTTCCTGCAAACCTGGGACTGGTGGTGGTTCTGCTTAAACCGGCTTTGCAGAGTGGGATGTACAAGTGGGACAACAAGCCCTGGGGCATGGAAAGCGCTGCCCACCAGCCTGAGCTCCCCGCCGCCCCCACACGCTGCTGCACCCTCTCCCAGCCGGGCAGGGACACCGGGCTGCACGGCACAGCCGTACGGACCGGGAACCACCATGGCAAATCCTCAGATGGGGCTCAGCCATGGCATCCCCCCTACCGTGAGCAGCCAAGCTGCTGCTGAGCACCAGGGCAGCCCCTCTGTCACAGCACCCCACCGTCCCTGCAGCACCCTCCAGCTGAGCCCCTGTGGGAGCCGGTATCTCTTCAGGCAGCGCCTCAAAGCCTAACCACCACCCTGGGCTGCAGGGAGCCTCCTAAGGCTCCTGCAGCAGGAGATTTAACAGCCCATTGCCTCACTGATACTGCCTGCCCGCGTACAGCCGTGCACCAGGATGCTGACTCCATTTGTGAGCTACGAGTTTACATTGATATAGCGCCTTTTGCCGGAGGGATCCCCATGAATACTACAAATACCACGTACTGGCGTGCAAGCTAACCACATCAGTCGTGTCACCTCATCCCTGCAAGGCAGCAGGTCCTCCGAGACAGTCAGAACCACCCAGGGAAAGGTGGGCAAGAGGCAGAGCAGTTACCCCAGCTGGGACTGAGCCGAGGCACGAAGGCAAAACCTCTGCTCCTGTGAAGCTGCCCAGAAAGCTTTGACTGTTGCATGTGGTCAGCCCACTTCTACCTAATTTGAAAGCCACTGGGCAAGACCAGCTATTGCGTTTGTCTCCAGAAAAGCAGAGGTTGCTTTCAGTCCTCAAAAAATATCAAATTAGCAGCTGGCACTGCGATGTATTTCTACACAGTTGAGCCTTCCGTAAGGTCCAGAGCTCACCGGTAAGGTGCAGCCGGGTCAAGGCATCAACCGCGATCTCACATTTGTCTCACCATATATTTGCAGCTCTTTCTGCCCAGGCAAGCGTTGCCATCGGTTCCCTGACCCAGTAAATGGCTGTAACTGAGAGGGGTTTCTAATAAAGGCAGGGGAATCGCAGCATGTTACAGTACGGACAGCTTTGCTTGGATTAGGAACCTGATTAATGGCCTCAGGGAAGATTAGAAATTGCTATTTTGAGAGGGGGTTTTCATAGCAGGCTCCGTGTAATCGCCAGCCCGAGCGGGACGGTGTTATCCTGCTCTGGCTCTTTCTGGGCGAGCAGATGCTTCTGGGAGCCTGGAGAGGCCAGGCAAGGGAGTAACATTTCTCTCTGCTGATAGACGTGTTGATGTTTTGTGCTGTGCTCATCGCTGGCTGACCACAGCAATTACACGGGGGAGTAGTATTTACATGTCTTAACTCTGAAACACTGAGCAAACAAGGAAAGATAATCATTAACTTCAGGAGCTGTTAACCTTCAGCGTGAGTTTTGGCCGGTGAAGGAGAGGTCTGCCAGAGCAAAGTCTCTGTTTTAGTAAACATTGAAAGAATGACATGAGAAACCTTTTGGTTTTGTTTATTATGGATAGGTAATTAAAGGGCATTAATTTGCGTCTCCAGCTTCTTTGCTGTGAGAAACTTTTCATTACAGATGAGAGGGGGAAAGGGGAGAAAATTGCTGCTAAAGCAACAGCCATTGGCTTTGCCAGCCTGGGAGCAGGAGGAGCAGGGGCAATAAAGCACAGCATCGCCAGACGGCTGTAGGGCCGCGGTTCATCCACGCTCATTTTCTGTGGATTATCATGCCAGGGAAACAGTATTTAGGCCTCAAGTTTGCTGCAAGAGTTTAATCAGTCAAGCAACTATAGGTTGCTTTATATAGGGGAAAGATGAGGAACAACAAAATGCACACTGCTGCAGACTTTGGACTGTTACGGGTGTCATAAAAAAGTGAGGAATTGAGAAAGGAGGAAGATAGAAGAGGAAGAAAGGGAGGGAAGATAATGTAAGTAGACAAGCAGAGCAGATTTACAGCTCTACCACTTACGAAGTGGAACGTGCCGTCTAGTGCAATAGTGCTTATTTGAGGATCAGTGGGAAACGGATGATTAAGTCAGGCCCGTCAGGGGACTGCGGCCAGCAGCAGCCACTGGCCTGAAGAGCAGGAGCTGGGGGGCTGTGCCCCCCGCCGCAGTGTGGCCCCCCCACCACCGCCATGTGCCCCCCGCCGCAGGGGACCCGGGCGCGCTCAGCCCCTGCGCAGGGTGGTGGGGCAGGGGCACAGCCTCCCCCACAGAAGCACAACAAAGCACAACAAAGCGGTTTGCCATTTAACACTAAGCACAGAGATGGGGGACCCAAATTGTCACATAATTTCTTTTTTTCCCATTGATTTGCCCTTGCAATCTTTCTGCAGGGCAGGCTGGAAGAGACTTTTCTCTTACAGATGCAGCTTTTTCCCGGGAGGCAGAGCCACCCTCCCAGCACCCCGAGACCGGTACCCACCCCCCCCGTCCTAGTGCCCTGCACAGCTTTGAAACCCTGGCTTTATGGCACTCAGCACGCGCCCAGCTACACGGTTTCACAGCCCACAGCAGCTCCAGCTCAACAGATGGAAGGTTCGCTGGGACAGCACCAGCAGGTTCCCCCTGCGCGGGGCAGAGAATCTGTTTAGATTTGTTTGGGAAAGCCCCCCATCCCTCAAAAGCACGTGTTTTACATCTGCAGCCCAGCTCCCAGATGTAGCAATCCCCCAGGCCCAGTTGCAAAACAAGCTCCTCTCACCCTTGGCAGCCCTGCTCCCTGTCACAAGATCCCTGACTTCCAGTGGGCTTTTAAAGAAAGTTTTGGGAAAAAGTTTGTGTGCGCAGGCAATGCGCAGAGCTCCTGCAGTTGGCCTTTGGGTGGTGGGGTTTTTTCACTTTAATTGTTCCATCTCTGTAAGAGTGCTTTTATATGATCCAGTATTAAAACATTTTCAATAAACTTTGCTACAGAGTAAAGCTTATTTGATTTTGCTTTCAAACAGACAAATAGCTTGAACCACACTTCAAACACGGCTGACTATTAACACCACTCAACCCAAAGCTCAGAAAGAAAAACTCTTACCACGTTCAGCACCATACCTGCACTGCTCCCGTACCGGCACGATGCACTCTCTGCCTGAACACGCAGGGACTGAAGGGGCCTGTGCAGGTGAGCTCCGGCTTCTAGGGACAGATGAACTTGAAGCAATCCAATGTGTGATCAGAAATGGATCTAGCCAAACTCAAAGGTGCTCTTTGTTGTAATCTCGTATGACCTTAATCATCTGCCTTATGCAATAAGGTGCAAGGCTACCAGCTCGGACACATTGCACAGATACGCACAGAACAGAAAGGTTGCCAAAATCAGTAGCCGTCAGGCTGCTGTTAAACTCACTGAAGTTTTAATTCTGCAACACCTGAAACATAAGAAACTTTTTTCAGATGCCCATACACCATTGCTGCACTGTCATCAGCCCCAGGTCCCAAATGGGAGGCTTTTGCTCATAAATGAGCTTTTAAAAGTAACTTAACTTTTGCCAGGTGTAAAATCGAGCAGATGATCATTGCTAATCATGTCATTCAGGTGTTTGAAGATCACAGAACTTTCACAACCCTTCTTGTAGGTAAAGGGAGAGCCATGATATTCCACGCTGTGATAGACTTTGCATCCATAAGTATATATGTGTGTGTGTAGATATACATATATATATAAAATATATGTATATATTTTAATGTCAGGCTGCAAACTCCATTTGACTAAAGGGCTAGTTTGCTCCTGCCATTGCCTTTGCTTGAGCTAGGAACCTCTAAAGTCTGTCGGGGCAAGAAGGGCAGTTAGGCTCTGCTATTTACTACTAAAACACAGAAACCAGACCATGCAAAACCTGCCCATTATTTCATTAAATACTGAAAAAGCACTATTGGCTGCTTTCTAGAGTGATCTTTACTAAGTAAAACCTTTGGGCAATCAGATTTATACGTAATGCAAGGATAGATTATACTGCTCCCAGGCTGACTGCCCCTCCGATCCCCATCTCTGCAGTGACCTCAGCTCAGACCCGATGCAGCAATACTACAGAACTGAACAAGCCAAACCCTCAGATTAGCTCAGCCTTTGCTAGAGGAGAAACAGTTAATGCTCATCAATTACATGGCCCAGCAGAGGTGCTTCACAGCCAAGGAATGTGCCCAGCCTCCCTTAATCCACAGCTGCTGGGCTTGTCAGAGGTGTGAGTGCCAGCGGCTGGACCCCTCTGGGGAAGGGCCAAGGGGAGGGTGCAGAGCAAGAGATAAGAACGGGAAGAAAACCTCATAACCTAACTGGAGCCCTTCTCACAGATTAAACTAAGCTTTGGTCGAGACTCTCTTCCTGTTTAGGCTACCTGGATTTTGTAAATCCAGACCTACAGCTGTCCTGCTGCAGCTTAACCGTACAGCTGCGGTGCTTCATGCATAGGGCAAGAACTCCCAACCGAGACCACCGTCCGATTATTTAAATTTAACAGGGGAAAAAAGACATCTCATGGGAGATTCCCAACTTTGAGACGAGGCATCTGCCCACCTCTATCTGGAAGTTAGAGATCCTCCAGGTATTTTCCAGTTGGTAAGACACAACACTGGAGTTCACATTTCCAAAATTATTCTGGTAATCCAGTTGCTGACAGTTGTTTTCACAGTCCCTTTGCTACACCAAAATGTAATGGGATGTTACTATAACATCTTGAATATGAAAGGTATCTCTGTGTTACTTCAATCTTTATTATTGATTATATCCATGTCAAAAATTACGGTTTTATTCAATGAATACCATCCATCTCTCATAAAATGCTATTTTTATCCTTAATTTTTTTTCAGATCTGGAAAGACCTTGTTCTTATGCTCTAAGACAGTAAAGTCAAGAAAAGGTTAAAAAGGAGTCTATCTGAGATGACAGCTTATAAGCACATGAATAAAAAAAAGGGTAGCAGGCTATCTTCCCCTTTTCTGAAGATGGAAATACTATGTTTGATTTCATATGTAGAGCATCCCCATCCCTTTGTGAGATGAAATGATGGATTATTGAAGAGACACCGAATAAGCCGACACTGAATCACTTCATTCTCGGCCTCAGGCAGTCCAAACGGGTCGATATTTGATGCACTGTTGCCAATGCTCAGTAATAGCTGAACATTCAACTAAACCAAATAAAAAGCAAACTCCCCCCAAAATCCTACATGAGTCCTTGCTACCCATTTCTTACTTCACTCTAAGTGTTCAACTGCAAACAGCTGACATTTTGTGTCTGAAATCTATGTACCCTACTGGTTTATCACACTGAAAATAATCGAACGATCTCAATGACGTAATTTAGCCTACCTTGGAGTTAGAAGAATTTCCAGGAAACTTTCATTAACGCTTTAGTATTGCCTAGCACAAACCTACATCTAGCAAGCAAGTCTGATGTGAAGCACTTTCTTGAAAATTATTTATTTCACATGGTTTAATGCAATTAAGGATAACCCTATACCTGTTATTATTCAGAACAGTAAACTAAATCACCAAAATAGTTTGCTACAATTTTAAAAAATTTAAAGGATATTTTTACTACCAGTAAATGGAGAGGTTTTTGGGATTTGTTTAAACCAAGGTATTGGTTGAAGTCTTTCAAAATAATAATATGAAGTATTTCAAATATGAAGCCTTTCATAGTAAAGTCCCAGTTTACCTTTGCTCTTGTAATCACAACCATCAAGATCAATATTGTAGAGGAATTGTAGAGGGTTAATTACCATTGATAATATACAGCTGTGGGCTGGCTTCTGGGGCAGTGGGTTGGCTGATGTGGATAATGTACAGCTGTGGCTTGTTCAGGCTAAGTAGCTAAATAGCACT
>JAVJGI010000001.1:88107653-88130167 GCA_035590275.1 Ibycter americanus
TAGATGAACCATTGAGACCATGTGTGAGACTGATGGTGGTGCTGAGGCATGAGAGGGCTGGTATGGGATGGTAAAAGTCTTGTTGCAGCCTGGTGGTTTTGTAGCGCTGCGACAAATATGACCACCTTCAAATTAATCTTCCAGAGAAAACATCACTTTGCTTGACCTAACAATTTACTAAACCATCAGTGAGTGCCATAGACTGGATTTTCAAACTGAAAAGGACGTGGGGTCGAACGTGAGCCAAGTGCCCCCTCTGTGTAAAGGACAGCAAACCACATATTGGGACTACAGTAGGAAAGTAGCCAGTTTATCACAGAAATCATCTCCCTCCTACTTAATCACCCCCTCTTACCCAAACTTGCTGTTTTGCAGAGATTTTTCCACTGGCAAATCTGAGAGCCACAGTTATGCCTGCAGCTACGGAGAGCTGGTGATGTACTGGCATCATCTTTAGGGAAAAGTTTGTATTTGAATGTTGGTGGGAGCCCTTCACAGTTACACACACAGAGCACGCTGTGCCTCCTGCAAATGCACAGGTGGAATAAATCTGAGTCAATATGAAGTCCACTGTGGCTTGGGCTCTTGGATGGAAAAGACCAATCTTCATCCCTGTTACCAACTCAGGGTGGGGACTGTAACTCCACTAGCACATGAAAAGACCATCAATCTGATTAGAGGAACCACAAAAGATCCTCCCAGCCCAAGCTGAGAAATAACAGATTGAGTGCCTGTGCTCGGAGTGCTCCTCTGGACCATGGATGACCAAGGTAACATGACAGAAAGCACACCCACACCTCCTTCAGCGTCTCTGCCAGTTAATTTTGGGCTGTGCACAGACTGACTCTCTTTGAAAGCACTTTGTAGAGGTTCCCATGACTGGCTCAAAACAGGCAAAAGCTCAGCAAATAGCAACACAACTTTCTGTATTTTGGAAAGCTTAGTGAAAGGAAAACCCCAAATGTTTACTGGCAGTCTTAAAACCACATAAAAACCAGGTTCAACCCACATTTAGAGGTGTTTAAGACAAACTAACAGCATTGGCTTTTCTCTCTAGCCTTATCAGAGAATAAAGCATGGGAATTTAATTAGCAAAAAACCACAGCGCAAAAGCAATGAGAAACTCAACAAAACAATTGAAAGCTTTTATTGTGATACCTCAAGTAGATACAATATAGTGAAACAACAAATGATGTACAGTATTGCTAGGACAAAACAGCAACACAGCCATGTCACCTGTAAAAGAAAGCATTGTAAAGAGTTTAAGAAACAATGAGGCACAACAACTGCCATTTACGACTCATGCTTCAGGCCTTCAAACATTTGTAACAGTCCTTTTAAAAGAAACCTCTGAAGTGTCTGTTCCTTTTGCAGTAGGTGTTTATGCCGCCGGTTGGCTTAACATGAGTCTCAATGAAGTACAATAAAGTGTCCAAAAAGTTCAACAACAATTTGCCGGCTTCTTCCACCCATCCAAGAATGGAGATGTCTGAAATTTGGTCTGTGAGACTGCAGGTCACTGCTGTTGCAATCTGACTGCTGAGATGAGCATGCAGAAAAGCTCTACAAGCATTACTCCGAGGGAAGCGTAAGTCCACCAGGAACGGTACACGGCATTCATGGTCTCTTGCATTAGCTCGATACACCAGTAAGAAATGACGGATGACCACCTAATTATGGGCGCAGTGACGACTCTTTGTCAGAACCTCAGAAGCCAGATTTGAATTCAAAGAAATTTCCTAAACTGTATTTCCCCCTCCGCTCCCAGCGACTGCAAATGCCTGCAAGCATACAAGGCATACCGCCCGTTATTATCAGGCCTTGCTAGTGGGAAATTAGGATGGAACGATAACACACTTCATTAATACAGTTCATCATTGTACAGCTTACAATGAAAGAGGAAAATTCATATTCCGGCCATTTTTACTGGCAGATAAAATTGAGATTACTAGACTGCTAAAAGCATACAGCAAGAGTGGTTAGGTTGATGTGTCAGCAATCCCTCACCAAATTCTGCAGCTTGTTTCACAGCGAGTTTGCAACTTAACAGAACTTTTATAGATGGCAGCATTGCCTTTTATTAATCAAAAAGGTACCTAGAGTGACCAGCCAAAGAATAACTCTAGTGTTTGGAGGCAGACTCAGTCCTGGAACACCATTGTTACAGGCATTATTTTGGACCTAGACAGAGAATGCGTGGTCGGATTACTAAAGTCACATCAAATTATGATTAATTACTTTAGGACAGGCGTGGCTTTAGAGGTTCAGAAGAAAAAAAAAAAACCCCAACTTTCAATACATGTACATTTTTGCTAGCAAATTCCTATGCATCCCAATGAACATTTCTTCTAAGCCAGCTCATAGTCAGTTCATTTGGTCCAAGAAAGAGCCAGCAAGAAACAAAGGTTCACAAAAGCTTTTTGTTACAGTTTATAAAAAACAAAATACAAAATAAATGTTAAGACCAACAATAAAAATAACCAGTACAAGTAACAAAAGTGCTCAAGTTGGAGGGGAAGTAAACTTGCCCAGAGCAAACACATACAAACTTTAAATATAATCTTTAATATATTACAAAAATTGGTTAGAGGGAAAATGCTTTAGTAAAATTTTTTTTCAAGTAAGTTTATTTTTCTTTCAAATGACTGCTGGAGGGTTCAGTGACCAGACTGACCTCTTCACATTAGCCAGCAGCCACTGCTATCTGGATTCTACTTTCACCAAAACCAATAACAAGAACTCTCTACATCTTTACAAGGGGAGAAAATAATCACTGACGCCGCCAAGCAACACAGGAAGAAAATTCACATATTCCCTCAACAGAACGAGCCTCAAGAATTGTTACATGGCAGCATGAAATAGCAATTCTGCACTAGTTCTACCCTTTACTCCTTCTAAGCGTCCACTCTTGAAAGACCAAAAAGAATATTGCTTTGTTTGGTTCTCTTAAAAGCCATAAACATCACAGATAGATCATTAACTCTTTATGCCAGCGGTCTGAAGCTCTATGCGCTAAGCACCTGATGAAGTCCCAACCTTTGGCATCAAAGTTAATTAAGGTTTTGGTGAAAATGTCCAGTTTGAAATATAAATAATGCACTGAAGAAAGAGGTTGAATTTCTAAGTAAGAATCAGACTGTGTTACAGACAGCATTAACTTACTAGCAAGAGATAACCAAACCCCCAATTTTAGAGAGAAAAAATCTTTAATACTTTACATGTTTTCTTTAATTTCAGCTCTCTACTGAAAAGCAGCTATTACTTTTGTCTTCAGTCCAGTGTACTGCTTCAGCAAGCCCGTAGCCAGGAAATAAGAAAAGCACAAAGATACACAAACTTCACATAAGCATGTTCACAAGTATCAACATTGCAACTGGACTTTGAAGCCAACACAAACTTTTTGCTGACAGAAGTTTTAGTGCTGCCTTTGTTGGCAGCACAGATTACAATGGAGGAAAACAAAATCCCAGGAATTCCAAGTCAACAAAAAAAAATAATAATCAAGTGACAGGCAGCACCGAAGCCCATCTTGCATCAACAACATTGCTAAAAAGGAGACTTTGAAGCCTGATGATGTGAACATGAAGTAGTAATGTGTAAGCCACAAAATCCAGATCGGACACAACTGCACCACCTCAGGTCTTTGGACTGAAACCAAACAGCTTTAACTACTTCTCAAATTCCTACATTTTTAATTCATAGGTATAGATCACTACAACATCTTGAATGCAGTTTAGCCAGCCTGCATCACAGAGAATGTACACATCGGCAAACTCTCTTCTCGCTCTTCCTCTCCACAAAGACACTGGAAAGCTGATTTTAAAGGTCTGTATTGCCCCTACCCATTGGCATAATTTTTCATGTATGACAACATTTCTAAAGTGCAGCAGAGTTCAGAACGCCTATCAGAGATTCCCAAAAACGTAACAGCAGCAACAGCACCTATGACTAATTTTGCAGGTGCCATATTAGAATTGTTATTGAGAGAAAATCACGTTGTATTGCAAGGCTTCCCTATCGTTCAGTTTTAGTACTTATGTAGTGTTAAAGGGTTTTTTCCAAACATTTTGTTGTCAAGCATTAAAAGGATTAAAATACAAAATGTCCTCAAAAGACTGTTTAATTTGAAAATAAAGTTAGCAAATTTACGTAGAGTGTTTCTTTCATAGTTGCTCAGAATTTGCATGCACAGATACCAACAGCTAATATTGTGCATACACTTTCCAGAAGTTTCTCTCATTAACTCATTCCATTTAAGAAACAGTGCGAGAACAAAAGAGAAGGCGAGTTGCATATAAATTTTTATTATAAAAAGGTATTTGGGGATGATTTAGCCAGCAAACCAAGAAACCCTTTCCCCACCCCCAAGTTTTAAAAACTATCTTATTTAGTTTTATGAAAAACTGAGTCAAACTTCCCTGCCCTCTTATTACCCCTCCTTTTCCTACAGGTACTATATTAATTTTCATGTCATAGGCTCTGGCCGTTTCTCACAAAAATAAATAATTTTGTTCAAATGTAGAAGAAGCAGAATACTTCAACAATTTCCTTGATATCAACCTCTTTGTCCAGCGCATTAGGACTATACAGTTACATGGAACCAGCCATAAAACTTTACTGATGCACAAGTCCCTGTTACTGGCAAAGGTACAGTACCAAAACTTTTTTTTTTTTATACACCGACTAATTTTTTTTTTTCCAAAATAGAAGATGCATATATTTTTCTGCCTTTTTAATCTTGCAAGCTATAGTTTTATAAATTTCTTATCCAGCAAACTCCTTAGGGAATATGTTTGTCTTAAATGAACATATTCTATAGCATTATTGATTTAAAATCTTTCTAAGGTATTTCATTAAGATATCAAACCTCCAGCATAACCTTTCCTAACAACTTGAGACCTGCTAACCTCAGTCAGTGCAATTGGAACTATTTTTTAAAGTGAGCACTGTACCTTTAACCAATTCACCTACAAGATGTACATAGGTTGTGGTACACTCAAATTTAAAAAAGAAATTAATAACTACAATACTGCATCCTCTTCACTGCCAAACACATCAGAAATTGCTACATATAAAAAAGCACCCCATCCCATACATTCTTTCGGACTGCTCAGATATAGAACTTCTACAGGACTGGAGTGTAGGTGTTTAGGCAAGAAGCATGCACAGCAGAAGGTAGCATTAAAGGCATAGGTCAGAGAGAGATGCTAACCAGTAAAATCCGTTCTCAATTAGTGAACTGTTCCTCTAGTTTGAGAGTTTTTAGAAAAAGGTCATCCAAAATGTTCCAAAACAACTGTTCACACAATAATACACGTACAAAAAGAGGGAACTTACACAAGGAGAAAAGGCAAACATGGCCTGAAATAGCCGCTTACACTACACTACTCATTTGTGAGGTTTCAGAATTCAGTGATATTCTCAGGGCCACTCTAGCCAAGCTCTTCCTTTACTTTGCATTAGTCTTTGTAAAGCATGTTCCACAGAATATTGTCCAAACAGAAGGAAAAAGGTTATGATTCACTCCCAGCCATTGTCTTTTATCATGTGGGCAAGTTCAATGATAAATTTTCCTTCTTTGTATTTCTGACTGCTCTCAAATGCATGTTCCTGGAAAGAAGAAAAATCAAGACACTGCATTAAGCTGGGGAAATTAAGTATTTTATACATCAAACTTGCATTAAAAATACAAACCAGGAGACATCCCAGTTAACATCCCGTATTGGTTATACTGAATCAGGGGCGGGAGGGAGGGAGGAGAGGATTTGAAGAGGGTTGAGAAGGAAATAGGAGTAAACTTCTCATAAGCAGAATCAGCAGATCCACACAAGATCTTGCTTTAGAACTTCCCATGCTTTCTCACTGCTTAGGGAATTCTAACGCTTTTTTTCAGTGAGGGTTAGGAAGTGGCACATCATGTGCGCTCAGATTCCTCATTTGCAGAAGCAATGAAAAGAGGGAACAGGAACCTTTTCAAAAGCTTTCCTCTGTATTCATCATCACAGAAAATGCATTAGGACAATTTCTTTTTACAAGATCTGAAGTTACACTGAATCAATGAAAATCCTACATGCAACACCCAGAATTCTAACGTTTTCAAAAGATCAAACTTGCAACACAGCTGCAAGAGTTACAGGTAACCGCACAGACAACTTTTCAAACAACAAAATCAAGTTCACATTAGTTGTAAGCAGTGTAAACGTGCTCAGTACCATTCATCATAATTCATATTTTTGCTATACGAACCAGCCTTTGCAACCCAAGAAATTAAAGACCCACTTTGACAATTTCTTCCATCCAGTTTAGTGTACGTGGTCGGTAATCTTGCAAAAAGGTACTACAGAAGTATTAATAGCTGTAATAGCAGCTATAGCTCATGCTTGTTTTGCAGTCCAGAATGCAGTTATTACCTACTACAGCATTCCAGCAGATGTAATGAAGCAAAACTATATTACAGTCTGATATATAGAAAAGCACTGGAGCTAACTCCCTAAACTATCAGTTTAGGTGCCACTCAATGGCCTACTCGAATTATCTGTGCTTTAACATGCAAACATTACTGGAAGACTTAAGTATATTGCTTACATATTTCCATCCAAGAGTGGTTTTACAGTTTTCACAATAGATATCTGCTACAGCATGTAAACCTGTCAGAAGAACTCTCTCCTCTGCTGGACCACAGCCCACATTTACCCTGAAAAAAAAAGGAGAAATTACATTAACTGCACAAGAGTGTTTCTTTTCTTACCTGCACCCACCTTTTCTCCAGAGGACAAAAAATAGTTTAAAAGAGTGCCTGATTTACTCAATGCTGTAAAAGTAACTTCCTCTGTTACATTGAGCTGAAGGACAGGACCAAAAAAAAGGGGGTTGCATTTTTTGTTTTTCAAGTGGCTAGTCCAAACAGCAAACTGTTGGTGATGCCCACTTACTCCCACCAACAAGGACAGGTTTAACTTTAAATAGTTTAACTTTCAGAGGACAGAACACTGAGCAGTAACTGGACACCTCTAGAGTTTCAGGCTTTTCTTCAAAAACAATTTAAGACCTATGTAATGGAAGTCTGTACCAGTCAAACAGCACCAGCAGCTGAATTTAGAACCAACTCCATAATAGCAGCAAGGAAAAAGCCTCATAAATATTTCCTTGCTCCAGATCAGCAGACTAAGCCATGATGAACAGGCAGCAATATCAAAACAAAACATCCCATGAAGTACTGCATCAAATTAATTTTTTCATGAATAAGAGTCGATGCAGAAAACATGAGGCAAGACTAAACTAAGTTTTTAGATAGTTATACAAGAGCAAAATTTTGCCATTTTTGCTGTTGTATTACCAGATTCTTACTACTACAATTATACTAGAAGTCCCAAGTCACCACTGAACGACTACATATAAAATTAATTTCAAGGATCTGCAATCAAATCCTTGGCAGTTATAGTTCCATTATCCTGGTCCGAAATAGACTAAGGCACTTAACTGCATTTCTTTTTCCAAAATGCTGCAACACAATAAACTGCTGAAAACTAAAGACAAAAATGCAGTCCTGCATATTAGAAACTTAAAATACATCTATTAGCAAATTCAAAGAGCCCTATATCATGAGTAGGACATGCCTAAAATTGCAAATATTAGGCCTGATAAGATCACAGAGACCTTTTGCTTCTAGCACATTCACAACATTCAAGGTCATTTAAGATGTACCAAGTTTACTGAAACATTAACCTGTAAACGTATCTAACAATCACACTGGAAAATTCTTCTTTAGACTGACTACAGCAGAGTTGTCTAAAGCAAACAGTCACACAATGTATTTTGACTTCTGGAATATCTCAAAATGGCAACTCTTACTCAAGATAGTTACCATTACATACACAAAAGGAATTTCACATTAATACCCTCCCCTAAACTTGCAGCTATTAGCAGAACTACTTAAAAATCCCCTGTGCAAAGGGATACTTTGAATCAGCTCAGTAGCATTTTAATAACTATCACCGGTAAGTAAAGCCAATGTTAAAAAGAAGAGGGAAAAGTGCAGCCACATTAATTCCTACTGTTTTCCACTCATGAAGCATACCAAAAAAATTTACACTCTGTAGGTAGTGTGCATAACTGTAATAACACTTACACAGAATTAAAGAGGTAGGCTCGTCCCTGGCTTCCCTGGAAGGACTGCATAAAAAAAAAAATTGCACTTGTTAAAAAACACAAAAACCTCCACCAAACAAAAAAATAGTTCCAGAAGGGTGTGTAAACATATAAACATAAAACAGATATAAACTTTTTCAGAGTAATTACTTTATACCAATTCTTTATAGGAAAGCCTGGTCCGCGAAGTCTTCACCCACATTAGATTTTTAGCAATGATTTTAAGTTGTTAAGCATTACTGTTCAAAACAAACGTCCATAATGCAAACAAGACATACTTTATTCCTACACTTCTGCAAGATACCAATTCGCATTTTCCTAGACATCCTTCATGCTAATTAAAATAATCTGCTTTTAACTCGAAGGGAATTATTTCCATCTCCTCTGTCCTCTTCTGCTGCACGCAAAAGATGATTTATTTCAATTTCATTGCACCATTTGATGCAAGACCAGTGAAATCCTGGATCAAGCATAAAACCAGAATACAGTATTCAGGAGATGCATCTGATTAGTTTATAAACTCGGCTTTACTTCAATAAAACAACAATTATCATCAAATGCCCAAGCACAGCCACATGCTTTCCAAGCTCTCGTATTCCTGATAACGGACAAAAGATGACGGCTAGACTTTTTTGGCTGGATCTAAATTAATGTTTTAGTTCAGAGCAGTAGCACAGTTTTGCAGCGAACCCCCTAATCAACCACGCTCGCTGCGGGCTGGTTTGGCTTGCAGAGCAGTTTCAGTGCCTCGGAACTACGCGGCTGTTCCTCCCGTACCCCAGCAAACCAGCAGCCCTTCTGCTGCGCGCTCCGCAAACGGTAACGGAGACACAAAGGCCTGGACCTGTGATCGGCCAGCTACAAGCATCCTCGCAAAACGTGTAAGCCGACTAGATCCAGCCGCAGGTAAAACATTCACAAATGTATGTAAGTCGCATCATTGCTTCATCTGTTGGTTTGTTCCTTCTGTACTGAATTACTTGATAATTTAGACATGGCCACTTCCCATCCAAACAGGATCACACTGAAAGAGTTTTCTTTTTTCCTCTCTTCCATACTGAATTCTGTTTTTAAAAAATCCCTAAACTGTCTTGATTTCTTTTTTTTCCGGAATTTCCCTTCTCTAACCTGCTTTCAAAGAAAATTAACAATTTTATCCATGCTGAAGAGAAAGTACACTGTTTTTCAGAATCCTTGCAATTCTAGTGTTGAACATCAAAGACCACCTTTTTCTGAAACCTACATTAGATAAACACGGAAGTTTTTTGGAAGGAAAATCTCACATTGATTGTTTTTGAATGGTTTCAGTAACATTAGGCATAGAACCATTGGCAGAACCTTTCTGCAATGAATTCTTCTTCCGACATGTTTCTAGTTATTATAATTAGAAGTCATTTGACACCAAAATAGGTATTTTGCCAGTCTAATGATTAGCAACATAACACCAATAACTGCTGTATCTTAACTACTTCCTCAGAACAGTTTGCAGAAAAAAAAAGGGGGGGTGGAAACGTATATAAATGAACACTTTTTGATCAACATTAACCAGATTATACACAACAGAGAATGTTAGAAGAAATCTGTGACTCTAGACTACTCTTAAGTAGCAATGGTGGCAGTACAGTTACATACAGCCCTTAGTTACTCATAACATCTCACCTTAAGATGAGAAGTTCTACTTAACAGTTTATAGAGTTAATATTATAGTATTATTTTAGCATTATTTTAGCAAACATTTAAAATTATTAAATGGAGCTTCTAATGGACAGAACATATTACTGCTCTCTACAACTACCTGAAAGGAGGTTGTAGCGAGGTGGGGGTTGGCCTCTTCTACCAAGTAACGAGAGACAGGATGAGAGAAAATAGCCTCAAATGGCACCAGGGGAGGTTTAGATTGGATATTAGGAAAAAAATCTTTACTAAAAGGGTTGTTGAGCACTGGAACAGGCTGCCCAGGGAAGTGGTTGAGTCACCATCCCTGGAGGTATTTAAAAGACATAGATGTGGTGCTTAGGAGCATGGTTTAGTGGCGGACTTGGCAGTGCTGGGTTTACAGTTGGACTTGATGATCTTAAAGGTCTTTTCCAACCTAAATGATTCTATCTATAGCAAAGACAGAAGAAAAGGTACTCTCTCCATTAGCCAGGACTGCAAGTCTTATTTTTCGCAAGGCAAGGCAAAGAAGATAGGCTGTGCAGTACAGTGAAAGCTAAAACTTCAGGCAGGATTGATGCTGAAAGGAGAGACTCAGTTGAGTACGGTCTGAACAGCTCTGCCAGAAAGTAATCCTTACACCTTCCTTGAAAAGAAACAAACAAAGCCCCCTCATCACTAGTTCAGTTCTCCTGAAACACTTAAAACATGCATCACTAAACTAGCAGAACGGTCTATAGATCCTACAGTCTGTAGTTTCTATAGAATAAGCAGTGTTCTCTAATTTAGGGCCAGCATCTCACAATCAATAATGAAGCAGAGAATGCTTACTGCAGATGAAAACAAGAACTATTCATGTACATACTCTCAAAAACTGCCTGTTAACAAATGAGTAACTAGCCTGAGTCAACTACACAAGGATTTAGAGACAACTACCGTTGTGCAAGTCCAAAAATTTAAGAAAAAGCAAAGTAAATACTTTAAAGGTCTTCTTATTCATTAAAAAGTAAACTTAAACTAGAACTTTCTTGTTCTATGTACCTGAAATTAAGAACAAGAAATTTCAAAGCCATGGTGACCCTTATTTTTGATTAAGCTACTGTAAAAATTCTTAAAGAAGTTGCAGCCATTTCTTCTTGCCTTAGAAACTGTATGCTGTGAATTAGAATTCACAAATCCTTTTTCAAGCTGCACCAAGAAATACTCTCTCCTATTAAATTAATTATGTGCTAGTTTCTCTACTTATGTGTAATTCACAAGCCAATCACATACAAATTAACGGGGGTGGTGGTGGTGTTTGTCTGGTCCTACACAATCCCTTTTTCAACTACTCGTAAGCCACACTTGAAGTTCCCCAGCTATCTGGGAAAGAAAGAGACTCCAGAACAAATCAACAGCCAGGAGACCTTTTGAACTACGTTATGCAATTATTTCTGCCAAGTTTATGTTTAGTCTTGACTTAACAGCACCTAATAAAAGCTCTCCTTTGACCCCGCATTTCTCAAAATTAAGCAGAGGGCAGTAACAGAATGCCAGGAATAGCAGAAAAAGCAGCTCTTCCCTTTCTCTCGTTTCATAAGCTGAAAAAAATTCTAGCCAAATGAAACATAAACCACAGGTTGGAAAGTACTGCTTCAGATGTTCTTTTTTCCTGATGTATTTTTAAAGATGATTTTTCTTTTCTCGCTTTGTTGCCCTCAATACGCTGTACTCTCCTGGGTTTTTCTCCCCTCAGAAATGGCCATCTTCATTACCTTCTGATTTTGGGGATTATTAGGGTAGAGTGGAGGGAGAAGCAACACAGAACAGAACCTTTTCCTGGGACGGTAGTTTTGGAAAAACTGTTCACGAACATCCCACTGCGAAAAGCTTCTCCATTCCCACCTTCTCTAGCTTCCCGTTAGCAGAGTTTGGCTGATTCATCTGATACCATCCTTCTTACCTACATCCACATTTAGAGGCTAAATACTGTATTTTTACATGCCATAGAAGAATTGTTCCTTTGCACAGCTGCGAAGAGTGAGTTCCTCCACGTCTACATCACTCACAGATAACCTGACAGCAGCCTGTAGCAACTTGTGTTACCGCACTCTGGAACACAGAACTTGGGTCTTGGCAACTCAAGCCTTTCCTTTAACATCAGCGTCCAACCTCAACATCAGTGTGTCATTGAGCATTTAACGGCCTGCAGTCCATCCATGCAGAACTCTTGTACCTTGACTGAAGTAAAAGCACTGAAAAGATACCAATTTTTAAATTCTTGTGACTTAATTTTTCTTATGAATGTCTTAACTTGTCAGAGCTTGGCAGTCACAGTTTCTTATTCACATGAATAGCTCAGGAGATATTTTTTTCCAAAAAACCCCTCTATTCAAACAACACAAAAAGGTATACATCTGTCACATATGCATCCTCTTGACCACACAATATTGATTAACTTGAAGGGCTCTATCTACTAACAAGTATAAGAAAGATTTATTATCAGAGCTTTACTTCCTGATGCATCCTATTACTAGAAATGGAAACAGGACAACTCCTTTTGGCACTTGAACTGTTGCTAAGCTTGCAACTCAGCTATAAAAAGAGTATTTTGCATAACCAGGAAAAAAAAAAAATACTAAACAAACATTTGTTTTTACCAGCACGACGTTTCTCACACTCTGCACTGTATGATTCAGTTATACTGATATGAATTTTAAGAGACTGGCAGGTTAAACGCCTTGTGCGTCAACTCCTCAAAGGAAATTAAAGAGAAGAAAACATTTTAAATGGCAGCGTCAAGGACTAACAGGCATAACTGTTCGAACCAGTCTCCAGAGAAGTTGCTCTTCTACAGAATAAACACCACCTATGCAAACACAAACTTTTACTTTGCAAGATTTGTTCAGCACTTCCAAGGTTGCTAGCCCTATACATGACTCATAACTAAACCAGAACATTCTATTAAAACTGGGTCTTAAATATGTGTCTCACCCAGTAGAGAGGAATTAGAAGATAGTGGTGTGACCAACTGTCATCAATAACGACTCATATCAACCACGATGTTTTACTTAGCAGCTGGGCAATTTATCAGTTCGACTAATATTCGCAGTTAAAACAAACCTGCTTTCAGTCTGATTTTTCATGGTCCTCTATTACTAATATTGCATTGATTTATGAGTTAGCTTTTTCCCTACAAAATCCGCATCTTTGACTAGCTGGCTATTCCTACAGGAAGATCTACAAGATCCATAACTTCTTCTTGTTTCAGGAACTATACTAAGGTCGACTGCAAGAACAGTTTGGTATTATCATCTTTTCAAGTCATCTGACAGCTCTGTCATCAATACATTTTGTAGTAAAGAAACTTTATCAATGTTTCACTCACACAGTAGTACATGCCTGCAGAATTTGATACGATCTATGCTTCTAAGTTAAACCCATCATTAGCTCTTAACACCAGCATTAGCTGTTTTACCCAGGAGAAAAGGAAGTATCAGTTAAGCAGAACGCGTATTTACTGCCCCAAGGCATACCTAAGGGCATGGGCGGGGGAAGGGAAGCTTCTAAAAAGGTTATGTAATTAATTATTCCCCACAGACAGGAATTAGATTGCATGGCTAGAGATCATGCTCCACAGAAACCATCCACAGAAACTGCCATCTTACCATGTATTAAAGGCATGGCTGGCATTATCATAAGCAAGTCGGAATGGCATTAACAGTATCTTCCTTAAGTACAGCTTGCAAATTACTCATAACATGGGAAAAAAAATTAAATAATGGAAATGAAAGAAGCCCAGAAGTGTTTTTTGGTTTCATTTTCTTGAGTCTCCTTTCGTTTGCTGGAGTTCACTTTACAAGCCAAGATAAATCAACCTAAATTAATATTCTCAACAAATATGCAATTCAAAGAAATATTATCAAGTAATTCAGAAGACAGTATTCTTAAGGTAAACCAGAAACACATACAAGTGCCCTGATGTCTGGAATTATCTTCTTAGTAAGATGCAGCAGAGGCTGTAAGGATATCCTGTCTTCCAGATTTGCAAAGTAAATTCAGAAAATTGAATTCAACATAAGCTAAAGCCAAAAAAATTTATCGGGGAAAAAAAAAAAAAATTTGTTTCATTTGGTATTTCTCTCAGATCCAAAATTTCGATACTGCAGACAACTAGAGATAATGCCGCTCAGCTGCTTCCTAGGCAAGTTCTAGATGACTCCATGATAGGTATTTAGATTATTTTTTTAAAGTATATTTTCATTACATTATTTACTGATTTTAACAAAGCAAGTTATAAAGTTCAATATGTAGAGAATAACCTTAGAGAGTTCCACCCCAAAACCTGCATGCCTGCAGATTTGGAAAATGGTATTGCCCAAAGCGAAGACACCGTCAGGCAGAACAAGTTCCCTGAGTTATACACAGCATCTTGAATGTGCTTCAGAAATAATTATGTCGAAACACCTGTGGAGCAGAACGCTTCCCTTGCACACTTTCCAGCTCTTTTAAGCCTTCAAATCTATCCTTGGATATTTTACAAAGATTGCTATTCTTTCAAAAACTATTCTTCCCCCAAGGGGAAAAAAAAAAAACCAGAACCCAAAAAACTAGAAGCCTCTTAGAAAAGAAATTTACCACCAAAATATTTATGAAATTAGGCCCATTCTCAACTTTTTCAGCAGGGAACAAAAATGGCCTTCAAGCACACAACAGGCCCAGCCATCTTTCCGAGTACTCCTGTATCGTAAGCAAAGGGGGATTACCAAATCGAATCAAGCTAAGAACAGCGTATTTACTTAAAGGCAATAAACCCTTTAACTCAGTTAAACAGTGGAGAACAAAAACATCAATTGCTAAACAAGGCTAAACGGTTTTTGGCATCTATTTAAGCTGAAGACTTTTCCTTCTCATTAATAATATAACAGCAGACATACTGGATGCCTTGCAGAACTGAATTTAACCAAGATTGTTCTTTTGCCCATAAGGTGCAAGAATTTCCCAGCTAAGTCAATGACACTGACATATATATACCTTTATGCAGAACTTGTTCTTGACAATATTGACACATCTAGTCTTGTCTGTGACTTCATATGACTTTTCCCCTCTCAGGGCAGATATGCTTTGCAATGAATGAGACAGAAGAAAGCGACAGTATTTATACAGGCATCTATACAAACTAATCCAGATTTTCTTCCATCCCCAGCATTAAGGCACATTGTAAAACAATTCAACAGTCTTTCAAGCAGGTCAACCTTGAGTAACAAAGCCTTCTCCTCTGCAATATATCCACTAGGTTCCAAGATTTCTATTAGGTATTTGTATTTCTTTGTAATTTGTTGGACCGTGCCTGAAGTTCTAAACAATTATTGGAACTTAACGAGTTTAAGCCATTCTCAAGTGCTTTGGAACTCACACTCTTCAAGCAATATTTGCCTCCTATAAAGTTAACTCTGCTAGTAATCATCGCACATTCTCTACCATTTGCAAAAAAAATCAGAAGCGAGCTCTTCCAGCTAAGCCTTTCACAAAACTTACTTTAGCATCACTTCAAGAGCAGCAGGCACAGAACATTCTGCACAGGCCCCACAAGTGGCAACCTCCCCGGACTTCAAAGTCTTGTAGAAGTCTTCCCTCAAAACTTAATTAGACCAATTTTTTAAATTGTTGGGATTTTTTATGTTGTTATTAACACATACTGTTTGGTCGCTTTTTATGTGCTCTTTGAGCATTTTAAACCCAACAAGCGTCTCCTATGGGATCAGCTTTTTGCCTTACTCATTATTAAGGCTCGTGGTTGCTTGCTGATACAGGTTACTTCTCTTCCGTGCCTGTAGTCGTAGGAGGATACAATTCTAAAAAAAAAATCCATTTGCTTCTTTAAAGAAACAAAAATGCTGCAGCTTCTTTCCCTGTCCTCTGAACATCCCCCAGTGTAGCAAAGACTGGTATATTCCTTCTAATAGTAATTTTTTTAAAAAAATGTTTAACATTCACTTTGAAGTCCTCACCAAAGAAAGTCCAGCACTTGCAGACTTGCCAACAACGCAAATCAGTAGTGTCTAAGACGTACCTAATACCACTTCAAAATTACACTTATTTCCATTAAGTCATCTACAGTTTGTTAGTTCTCTTACGTATCCTTCAAATCAGAGTTTTCCCAGATGACTGGAGTTGTAAGTTATGGCAACTGCTCATCCATGTGTGCATGGGTTCAGCTGTACAGATTAATGTTTGTCAACATCTCCACTGCTGATGGCCTCCTAGTTTGGGACTCATATTCTCACCCAGCCTTCTTCCCATTCCTCCACTTTCCCCAGGTTCCCCCCTAGACACACAAAGCACAGGGTTATAAGGTGGAAATATCTAGAAGCGTATGCCCTAGTCACTAACCATCAAGTTGACTTCAACACTAGGCAACATGGTGAGTCCTTCCATAGTTGCAGAGAAAACTAAAACTACAGATAACAATGAATTCACTTGTGCACATAACATTTTTGTACTGTCTTTTTAGTCTGCATTCTTATTTCTAAGCTGTTGCCAAGACTCTTGGTTGCCATTTTACCACCAGCAAGGGCACAAGAAAAAAAAAAAACAGCTTCACCATTAATTCTATGGCAAAAAAGAGAACCTGCTGCTCAAGCAGAACAGAAATAAAATGAAAAGGTGATTCGTGTATACTGCCATCCTTGTCAGATAATTGGCATCAACAGTTCTCAAAAGCAGAACTGTAAATCTGTACTGAAGTCTGATATTCAGGACCAGAATCAAAGGGATGATTGGCAGAAATAGGCAGTGCTCTTTGCTCTTCCATGACAGACCAACATTTAAGAGAAGCACTACTCATTTCAGAGCAGAGCTTGTCTTCTCACCTTGAAGTCAGAATCGTTAGTGTCAGGTATAACAAATGCTTATACTTCAGAGCACATTAGAAAGCTAACTGTAGCTGTTTTAAATTAAGTGTTCCATGTATTTTGGTTTTTCCCCTAACCACACAGAAAGCAACAGTCACCATGCACGCAAGAAATGCGGGGGCAGGGGGGGTGACACCCAAATGAAGCAGTTAACAGCTAGGTATCAGATACCGCTTGCTTTATAAATATCTGCTGAAGACTATTTGTGGCAGTAGGGTTCTGGAATGAGACTGTACAGTAAGCACTGTGAAAGAATGAGACAATCTGTAACCAAAAATTGTATTTGGTAAGTGTTACACAGAGCTTTAGCTTTTAACTAAGCCCTCAAAGTAACACAAGGGGGTGGAGAAAAATCAGATTGAGCCGTCCAGTTCTCTGCTCTATCAATAAATCCAAAACAGGAACAGCACTGTTCTTAGTTAACTTTAGATTGTATAGAATCAACTTGCTACACGCTTCAAGTTATTTTAAGTATTTTTGCTGCTCCTGGGTAGTTATAGTAACTAAGATTCTAGATACTGTTAGCATAAATAAAAAAAACTCATTAACCTAAGATCATAGCACAATGTGCATCAATGAAAACACTTTGAGAGACCTTCAGAAAAAAAAAATTCATATAAAAAAAGTTGAGGTACACTCATCCGTTAGTCCTTTTGCAGTTCTGTCTACACATGTTGTCTAGGATATTTATTCAGGTTTTATTTTCCAGGTTAACCTATGTTTTCATTTAAAACAAATCCAGTCTTATTTGCTCCCACCACTTCCCCTGCCACCCCCAGGACAGCACTACTTATTTTTAATGATCCAAGTGTAACTGCAAAGCAGTAGCTAGATATTTCCATCAGAACTTCTCCAATGTTGGAATACATACAAGTTAGGCTTAAGGTAGGTGGGGTTTTAAAAGCTGTGTTCCAAATACAAGTACAATAGATGAGAAATGTTCTTTTTATTTTACAAACATACAAAAAGATACACCTCACATTTAGATGTAATTCTCATTATCACACAGATTTAGACAAAATACGGTCAAGTAATCTTAAGTTGACAGAATATGGATCAGCTGCCAAAAAAGCACATGGTCAATGCGCAAGTACGGAAACTTTTGTGATAAGTCTTCCCTGAAAATTACGATAGCCAAACAAAGCGGAATCTGTATCTAACATCCTTCCCAACCCCAAAAACTTAGAAGTATTTGTATTTACTAGATAGATTTTTTTGAAGTTCTCTACATTCTTTGAATTGAAAATGTGATTTTTTTTGATGTTTGGAATTATTTATGAAGCTGTAATATGAACGCATGATTTGCTTAAGAACATAGTCAAAATACTCGGCTGACCAAAACCCTCAAGACTTTGGAGAACAACTGGCTCATGTGGCAACTGTGGCAGTTGAGTTGACATGCAAAAAAAAAATATCTAATTCCACGAAATGAAGAGCTTCCTATTAAATATGTGTGCTTGGATTGCATTTTCTTGATTAATTTAGGCATCTCAAGAGACATAGCTAGCTGAGTTTCATTCCTCCTGTAGGCATCTACAACCTGAAGTTCAGGAAAGATTAACCCCTCCCACCAGTTTTTGGCTCAGAGCATGTAGTGAATAATGAACTTATGATTGCTTATAATTTGACTCCAGCATTGCCAGAAAGACCCCTTATATTCAAATTCTGAGATCAGCCTGGAAACAGATGAAATTCAAGTGCATTCGTATTACTATCTGAATAGTTCTCCTGATTTTAGTGACCTTACAATGAAATAAGATCAATCACTATAAAGAAAGTGAGGAACTCTTTCCAGGTTAACACAAGTGAAACAAGTCCTCCCTCTCGAATTTCTTCACATCATTTTATATATGTAGCTAGTGCACTGTTTCACATTTGATGCGTCGCATTTGCAGTTCCATGCCTCAACACACATGCTAAGTTGAGGGAAAGAATTGTTTAGCAGAAGAGGCTAAAGGCAGAGCAGAAGCAAGCACGCAATAAGCAACGCTGCCAAGAACCGTCACCAATTTTACCATTTGACTCAAAGTTGTTTTGAGATCTGAATAAAGATCAAAAGAATTATTAACACAATAAAAACTGTATGGGAAAACCCCATTGTTTCCTGATAACCCCCTCAGGGATAAGCAAGCAGGTATACTTTCTCCTTACCAAAGAACACCTCAATTCAGAAGCAGCAGCACTCTCAGTGCCCCCCCGCCCCCAATCTCTTCAGCAGTCAAGAACAGCATCACCTTAGTGCTGCTGAACACACAGGCAGGAGCAACAGATTAAGTTAGTTATAAAGGGTTTGCCACTAAAATTTTTATTTGACAAAATAGTTCTATAGAAAGCAATTTGTATTAAGAGGTTTGAAAAGCAACTGAAGCATTTTCTCCAGGACACCATTAAGAGGAAATTCATCAGGAGCTTATTTGAAGCAGAATGAACCCATCTGTCAAGTATTTATCCCAAACTTCAAGTTTTCCTATGTATTTCACACATCACAAATCTTGGTTTCTTCCAGCAACCAGTAAGAAGGACAGGCCTAGCCTGTTTCAAGGATCCACCCATCCTCTAAGCTTAAGTTTAGATAGTCCAACCATTCTGAACATCTCTGGCTAATCACATTCCTTAGGAACCAGTATACAGCAGAAGTAAATGTGTTTACAGATTGCATAATAGAGGTGGAACATTCTGGAAACAGCTGGGTTTGCGACCTTCAGTCAAATAGTCAAAAATAATCTGGTTATGGTTATTCCAGATAAAGAATCATTTCCCCACCCAGAGATCCACGTTTTCTTCTGACAGTTTTTCTTAGCAGACTTTTCAGATACGACAGCTCACAAGTAGTACCTACCTGACAGTTGACAGAGCTCGTTAGTATGGGGAACATATTAGATCAGTCTTTGTCACATTGAAAAGTTTCCAGAATATACCCAGTCCTCAGTACACAACACGTATGACCCAAGAGTGAACCCAAGGAAGATACTTTGAAGTATGCATCAATTTGCATCCCTTATCTACTAGGCGCAGCGATACAGTGATAACCATTTTGGTTAAGAAATAATTCATGAGGTCTCTAAACAAACCACTTGCCTTGGAGATCAATTCATCATGGTTGGCTAGATGGGCTCTGCAGTGGATGCAGCTGTAGGTTCGGTGACAGTTTGGCAGGTAAGCCTGGAACGTTTTTGATTTTGTCATTTTTACCATCTCTGCTGGTGGCTCCTCACTCAGCTCAGGGCTGGCACTTGAAGAATTACAACTTTGCTGAACTCGCTGACAAAAGAAACACTGGAATATGCAAGCAAAAGCCGTTGTTGTTCTGGAGTGTGTGTGGCACTTTCCACACAAGTGACAGAAGAGAAACAGTCACAACCTGTAGGTGAAAAGAGCAGAACAATTAACAGCTTACAGCAAGGCCAGAATAAACTTGTTATTCAACAGCTCTAGACATAAAACAAAGTGTTATTTGGAGCAAATGCCTGGCTGCACTACAGGCCCCTTTCTTCTATGAAGCTGCACAACTCAAAGTTCCATTCAACACAGCAACCAGCAGTTCCCTTCCATTAGTGGCTCTACTCCATCACACTTCTAAGAGACACAAACAGTTCTCCACAAAACACAAGCTTGCTACAATATACCAGATGTACTCTTTTAAAACATCCATGCAGAAAGTTGCAGCAGAAAGGCAGGGGATTAGAGAAAGTTAACCGTCTCTGAAGTTCCAGTTCCACTTGTCTGTTCCAATATAGTAAGTAACAAGGCATCTCAGAAAACATTTGCTATGTCCAACAATAAACATACAATAGATAACTGCACTTTGGCATTCAGCAAAATCACATCTGGCTTTAAGTGAAATACCAAGTAAGATGCTGCCACCCTACTCGGGGATCTGTCTCCTCTTTCAAATTCAGCAGAATTATACCTTTAGGCAAAGGCCTTTTTGACTAGTGTCCTGATCAAAGTTAATTAGACACCTCCTCACCCCAGCAGAATAGCTTTAATGGATGCTACCAAAAAATCATAGTCAGATAATAAAAACTAAATTCAACACAGAGAATACCCAATTGCATTTGTAATCCTCAGAGTGCCTTTAAGAGACGTGACATGCACAGAGAAGGCCAGACCTTCCTGCTACACTGGAAAACAAGGCTTTTTTAGAGTTTGCCTGAAAATTGCAGGTTCCAAATATTCATAACATCATCTACTGATTTGTCAAAGGCCATGAGTTACCACGCTATATGCATTAAGCTAATGAGCGATCCAAACACGAACACTGCACAGTCACTTATGTCATCAGCTATCAGGTGACAGAGTAGGTCAATAGCACAAACATAGAAATGAGAGCAAATAAAAAGAATTTACAGCATCTTGATCCAGCTATTAAAATGAACGTGTAAAACACTTATCACAGTTGTAAACTGTGTGCAGGGCAGCAGTTAGCCACTTTTCTAGCAGTAGTATACTAGTAATACAAATAGAGCAGATAACGAAAGCCACATAAATTAAAGATTGTTCGTAGGAAGCAGTCACTATGCTTCAAAAGAAATCTTGAGAAAATAATCTGTACAGCAGGCCTGGCACAAGAGACAACCACAGCAAGATTTAAAGGGGTTTGGGTGGTTTTATTTTAATCTTAAGCTTATAATAGCAGCAGGAGAACAGACTCAGGAAGTTCTTCAGCAGTTCTTTACACAAAGAATTGCACAGGCAGAGATAAGATGACATAAACAAGACATGTACCAGAACACATGCAATTGAAAAAATAAAGCAACAATGGGAACAAGTTGCCATCCAAAGCATGTATCTACACATCAGAATGATTTGACTTTTGTTAAGTCACTGAAAAGGAAAATAATCTGATAAGGGATACATTAATATGTCTGAAATATTAACCCAGTTAGCATGGAGAGCAGAACTTAATACAGTCACTTAAACAAATATAATTAAATTATCTTGGGATAATAGGTATATAACTGCAAAGGGAAGAATGATTACAATGTTTGGAAAAAAGAGCTTGTTTTTGTAGAACAGCTAGATACGAAGCCACATTTATCAGAGGTAATGGACTACGGGACAAAGACAACACAAGAAATACAATCCTGGAAGTTAAACATGAGGTTCCCTTTGAATTCCCTGCTTCAACTTTTAATGTTAGAAAGAACCAGATCCTATTTATGTTCGCAGAACTGGAAACAAAAATCCAGAATGAAAGGCACCACAAGCAAACACGTTCTGACTTTGGATTAGACCCTTGCAATCAGTAACTGAAACACAACTTCCATGTTTGCAGGAGTTTGTTCAGCAAGTTGGACAGAAGAGGAAAAATTTTTTTTTCTCCAAGGCATTCCTAGCAGCTCTTTTAACTCACGTTTCTAAAGGCAATCTGGACTCTTTCAGACTGAACATACCGAGTCCTTCAACTACAGAAATTAAAGGAGACTGAAATTCTTTTGACAAGACGGTATTTGATATTGCTCTCTTCCAAAAGAGGGCAATCCTAAGTGTTACATGCGCACTCTAAGAACGACAGGACTTGTTGCTTTGTGACGGTAACTGCCAGATTCAAACCCCGAGCCATTTCTTAGCTTGCTCTAGTAACGGTGAACGCATCCAGCCCCGCTTCACTGGGCTACGGGCCGCAGCAGGTTCCGCGGCCGCCGCTCACGACGCTGTGCAAAGCGGAGCGGAGACCCGAGGCCACGACCCCCGCCCCGGGCTCAGCCGGGAGCACCGGCTGCGCTGCCCGGCAGACACTGCAGGGGCCAGTGCAAAACCAGGGAGCCCGCTCCGGGTGACCTGGATCCGTCCCCACCGGCGCCGGGCAGCACG